>JARQOD010000002.1:208344474-208379474 GCA_033576555.1 Oophaga sylvatica
GAATTCCCCTTTATTGCCTCTTAAATAGTAAACAGTGTTTGAGTATTTGCATTTTGTCTTGTATCTCTGCTTATTAAAACAGCAATATGGCCGCTCCACCCAAACCTCATTATCTCACCAAGTTACAGAAATCTGGAGAGTTTATCTACTCTAATACTATGTGCTGGATGCATGATAGTAAAGACGTCCGCTTGTTTTGTGAAAGTAGATGTATATTATATGGTTTAAGTTCCCCTTCCATAGAAGTTTTATACATTGTATAAAACAGGCTTTATTTATGGAAGCGACGTTACTTTCTTGAAATGCTACATGTACTATAGTGAGGAAACTTGTTGGAATAATAAAATGCTAAGTGTAAATGTAGGAATAAGGAAAACAATTTGCAATTTTTGTGATGGAAAAGATTTGCGTTGCGTTGAATTAAGTGGAAAATGGAATTTCTTCATCATTTTTATGGTATTAGATTGTAGCGTTGAAAAGTGGAAGAACAGTGCCCACTACTGGCAAAAAGGAAAACTGCAGTAGAAGAAATGTTCAATGTTTCTATGCTGAAATATTCTGACTGTAGAATGCTGCATTGTGTGATGCTTGATCCTTATATACCTATAATAATAATATTATAATAATATCGAGGTATAATGATTGAAAAGGGATCAGCCACAAGATTCGTCGTCTTGGCAGAAAACAGAGCATTTATAATTTAAGAGAGAATCCGGGATGTAATCAGTAGCTGCACCCCAAGAATTGTCATAGATCATTTAATTTTTTAGATCTATTTTATAGTAATCTTTATTATCACCACATTGTTATTGTGGGCTAATGCTTTTTATTTTTTTTTATGTCTGATTCCATTATTT
This sequence comes from Oophaga sylvatica, assembly GCA_033576555.1. Classification (NCBI taxonomy): domain Eukaryota; kingdom Metazoa; phylum Chordata; class Amphibia; order Anura; family Dendrobatidae; genus Oophaga; species Oophaga sylvatica. The sequence goes on from JARQOD010000002.1 coordinate 208,345,332, forward strand.
ATTTGTGGAACCCGTCACTCAGCTTTTCCGTAGAGTTATGGCCAAAGTCTGTGCTGTAACATAGGGGGTTTCATTAGTTATTGGGCAAAAAAGAAAACATTTTTTTTTTTGTTTAAATTTTTTACCATTCCTTCTATAGCAAATAATCCAGAGTAGGGGATGAGAACAGCATATGTGAACGTCTGGTTGTTATTATGAGCATTAATCTAATTATACAAATGACGGAAGAAGTTGATATTATCATCAGTGTTCTGCCTGACATGGATGATGACTGTAATGTAGAGTTGAGCGATACTTTCCGATATCCTAAAGTATCGGAATCGGAATGGTATCGCCGATATCACTAAAATATCGGCGATACCCGATACCGATACCGGAAGTCCCATGTAAGTCTATGGGAACAAAATATCGCAACTAAAAAAACCCCATTCTTTCCTTGTAAACACTAAATATACACACATAGAATACAATATATATATATATATACATGTCATTGTGACATATATATATATAACATATATGTATAGTTTATACACTTCTACATAGTAAAATATCCTTTGATTCAATTGCCGGGTAAAGCCGGCTTCAGTGAAAAGACAGAAGCACCCGACATGAAATGACACTTGGTGTACATAGGTTAACCATGTCTTTTCATGTCGTTTGCTATCTGATTTGCACAAACAATTAAATCAGTCTATGTGTGCAAAATTTCACACCTGTAGGGGTTAATTAAAGGTGTAAATTCGTTGTAAAAAAACCGGACTTTTTTGCTACGAATTTACACCTTTAATTAACCCCTACAGGTGTGAAATTTTGCACACATAGTCTGATTTAATTGTTTGTGCAAATTAGATAGCAAAGGACATGAAAAGACATGGTTAACCCTATGTACACCAAGTGTCATTTCATGTCGGGTCATAGGTCATAGGTGTTCGGTCTGGATGCCGAACTTTACTGTTCGGGTTCGCCCATCTCTACTTGCAAAATCACCAATCTATAGCACTAGCTTCTCCAAGAGCAGTTCTCCTAATCACAGCTCTGACTATCCTGAGCTATGTGCTTGTTCAAGTGCCATTATCTCTATATGTACCGTAAATACAGTGATAGTGTACATTATAAAACAAATCACTAATAGCTGAATGTGTTACAGCAGAACTTTATAGTTCTACTAATACTATAACTCAGCCTATCCTATCAGAAACAAAGAAGTAAAGAGCAACATAGCTCTGACCTGCTCCAGAGACAAATTGAGAATATTTCTTTAATTGTAACCACAACAATACCAGCACATTAAAAAGTTGTTGTTGTCCAATGTCCATATAGTACTATATTATGCTAAACAGTGGCCAGAGACCGCCATACCATGCCACAATAGTCCCATAGTTTGTTTTCATAGGACAGTGCGATTCTGTGCCTGCACACAGCCATATACTTTGCATAAAGTACCATATTCTACCTGCAAAGAACCAAATTGTGTGTTTGCAGTCCTACAATGAGCCTATATTGCACCCAATAAACTACACATTAGACCCAAATTAGAGTAATACTTGCCCATGTACATAGATGCCAGAGAGAACCACGTTTGTAAGTTACTGTGTATAACAACGCACATTATTCCATATTGTGCCCTGTTTGATTGATCCGATTCCTAACTGAAGGTGGTTTTCCAATCCTTAAAGAAAACTTCAAACTTGCTCCAAATAGTAAAACATAATCTAATATATTCATGTTTTACCCTTACCCCTCCTGTGCTGCTGGCCACAGGACCAACCGTGTGTTGCTTTCCATTGCGCTTGACAGCAGTGATTGGCTGCCTGAGTGACATGGCATTCAATCGACCTCAAAGCATGGTTAACAACTCCTGAAGGTTCTCAGCTTCCAAAACTTTCATGAATGGGCTAATCTCTAAATCCCACCCTTGCCCACTCAAATTGTATAAAATATAGACATGCGGACCCTCGATTTTACCTGATCCGTAGACCATATTGTTTTATATCCATTCAGGAGTTAGGAACACTCTGGCACAACAAGATACTTCTCTTTTATATCCTAAATATGCATGCATGCTAATATTCTGTTACTTTTGATGATGCCAAACCCTATATAGATTTGTATAATCATTGGGTCACATGGCAAAACAAAAATAGGGACAAAGTCAAGTTTGACACCAAATCAGACAAATTCACATTTAGGAGAATCAAAGAACAATCAGACTAATGATCTGTTGAGACTGGGTACACCTTTAGAATACATATAGCCAGTGGCACAACATAAATCTTTTACACGTCAATGCAAAGTCAATAACATGGCCCTCTATAATTGAAAATAAAAATAGTTTGCGCACATAAAAACTACAAGACACAAAAGGATCTGTAGAAAAATAGGAATATGCATGTGTCAAATGGAAAACAATACATAAATTCAGACGCACTCTGTAGAACAGTTTGAGATGCAGATGTAATAATACAGTAATAAATAAATATTGCACTAAGACCCGTGAGAAAAAGGTGATGAGAAAAGCCTGTAGTCTATTATGTAGTAAACCCCAAACCAAAGGACTAAATAGTCATAATACGCATAAGGTATTTATTCATATGGGTATTAATATGGACAAACCCTGAAAAAGTAAAAGAGGTCCTCTTTTAACGATGGAGCAGAAAAACGCTGCAGAAATCCTAAAAAACCTTTTATGCAGAAAGGTCAGAAGAAATTGACACTGTCCCGGCCGGTGACAGCTCAGATGAATGAGTATTAGTGGTGCACTGTGGAGAAAATAGTCCTGTTTGCACAGGTTTTACCTGACAACCCCGATGGGTCACTTGCAATAGAAAGTCCAATTTCAGCCTCCTCTGGCCTGCTGACAACCCCGATGGGTCACTTGCAGTAGAAAGTCCGACTTCAGCCTCCTATGGCCCGCAGACGAAACTTACATCCGTTGATGAAAGCCGGTGATCTCTGGCCTCCGTGGCCAGATCAGGAACGCCGGCTGATGATGTTGAATCCTCACTAGGAAGAAGGATGTGGGCAGGACCTGTTGGTAAACTAGCCTGCCTCAAGCACAGTAGTACACAAAATCGCAATATCTAACTGTCCCTCAGAGTGAGCAGAGTAGCGTTCTGTCCCTAACTGAGTTCACAGCACAGTGACGCTAAAATGGCTGCGGCGCCTTTTATAGTGCATTCTGACATCATTTCAGCAGCCAATCACAGCCATGCCATTAGTTAAGATGACCGCAGCATTACAGGATGTGCCCACACTTCATAAGATTCATCATTGGCTGACTAACATCACATTGCCTCTCAAAGAATTATGGGAACTTCCGATTCCGGTATACGATATTGAAAAAGTATCGGAATTAAGTATCGGAATTCCGATAACGCGAATATCGGCCGATACCCGATACTTGCGGTATCGGAATGCTCAACACTACTGTAATGTAATTAGCTATGCAGATTACAGAAATGGCTTGCAAGCTAAATTCACAATTTAGTGTAGTGTAATCTATAGATGTGTTTCTTCTTTCTAAACTGAACCCCAACATGTTTCGCGAAAGCCAAATAAATTCTGTATATGTTCAACTGACACCTTGAGAGAAGCCAGGTTTTGGCCACAGGACACTCGGAGACCCCCACGGTAATAAGTATATATAAATAATTACTTATTTTCCTACTTCTGATGGATGCCATCTGTTGGCCATACTGCACTCACAGGCTTCCATGTAAAATAAATGTTTTTGGTAACATTGTTTTTGTTTTTTCTTTACTGGACTGCTGTGATGGACGCCATCTGTCAGGCAGAAGCTTCATTTAACTAATACATTGTTTTACTGTATGACATTAGATTCTATTGAATCGTAAGACATATATTACATGTCTGAGTGTGTATTCACATATTGTCCAGAATGGCGACTGTATCCCATGACAAAGCTGGACAGAACATTCACGGCGTTAGTTAGGGTGGTCATGTGGACATTACAGTACAGCAATGACTGCTTGAAGCTAGAAGACCAAAATTACCAAAACTGAGAAGAAACAACAACTTTTCTCCAATTTTTTGCATTAAAGGGAACTTGTCACCCCCCCCGGCCGTTTTGAAGTAAAAGAGCCACCTTCAGCAGCACTAAGGCTGCAGTCTGTGAAGGTGGCCCCTTTTTTTTCTGGACCCCTGCAACGCTGAAATATTCAGTTTTAAAACTAGGTCCCATACCTTAAATGTGTCCCTGAGGTATGGCATCTACCCCTGACTCATCCTCCCCCCAGCCGTCCATCAAGCTCATTCAGCGTCGCCGCGCCTCCAACAGCGTTGTTTTACTCTCGTTTCTGTTCTGTGTGGCGCCTGTGCTGTTGTAACAGTCCTCGGGCATGCGCAGTGCGCGCTGCCCGAGAAATGTCAGAACAGAAGACTATTGCGTCCCGCAGTGTGTTATCATGTATTCACACTGCGGGGCTGGCAATCTGGCGCCTGCGCAGTCTACATGTTTAGCATGTAGACTGTGCAGCTAAACATGTAGACTGCGCAGGCGCCAGATTGCCAGCCCCGCAGTGTGAATACATGATAACACACTGAGGGGAGGGATTTGGGGAAAGAAAAAGACGCAGGCGCAATAGTCTTCTGGCAGTTCCCGGGCAGCGCGCAGTGCTCATGCCCGAGGACTGTTACAACAGCACAGGCACCACACAGAAACAAAAGTAAAGAAAAAAAAGTCTGGAGGAGGCGCGGCGACGCTGAAGGGGCTTGATGGATGGCTGTGGGGAGGATGAGTCAGGGGAAGAGGACATACCTCAGTGACACATCTAAGGTATGGGGACCTAGTTTTAAAACTGAATATTTCAGCATTGCAGGGGCACAGAAAAAAAGAGCCACCTTCACACACTGCTGCCTTAGTGCTGCTGAAGGTGGCTCTTTTACTTCAAAATGGCCGGGGGGTGACAAGTTCCCTTTAAAGGTCTTAGTGATTAATGCAAAATGTCTGTGAGGACGTAATACTTGTTATCTGCTCCTCCCATAGCTAGGTCTCCATTAATGAGTATTTTTAGGGTGTAATCATTTTGTATTTCATGCCTTATTGCCGCCATGAATTACTCCCTCTCCTCTGTCGCACTAACAGAGAACATGAAAGATGAAGTTAAGTTTTCAATCACTGTAAAAATAATGAGATTCCTTTAGAGTCTCATTATATTCTGTCCATTTTTGATACAGTTAGCTTCAGTTTCACTTGGTTTTTATATGAATTCAATGTATTCCCTTTTCTTGCACATATATGGTTGCACATAGTGCTCATGAAGTTTTTTTCTATGACCCAGAGCAGTTTATACCTATACAGAAAGGTCATCCGACCATATGCTCCCTGTCCATTGTCAGCTGAAGGATACATGAAAGATGAAAAGTGATGGACAGAATAAATGATGGATGAGGAATGCATGCTGTAATACAATGGAAGGCTGGCTCAAATACATGCCCATGGTACCAGCTACATATATTTAGTAATGGGTTATTTGAGGTCACTTTCTGGGGCAGGTAGCCATAAATCATTCAGGCTGGAATGTTTCAGCAGCATTACTAGGACCAAGACATAAATGTGACAATTGCCAAATAATGAAATATATACAGGTTTTAAAGGTGATGTGTATGCAAATATCTAATTACAGAAGGGTGTTCATGGGGCTGTATTATGGTGAACCCCTTTCCGAGGAATAGTCAGCAGTGTTTCTTTATGCTTTATTCTGTAATCTCAATCAACTACATAAAGCATGCAACAATAGCACACTGTAAAAAAATGTAGGAAATCAATTATTCTTCCTGCAATATGTGTTCCGATGGAATTTCCAGTTAAACAGTGAAAAAAAAGTTAGTGCTTTTAGCGCTAAGTGACTTTTGAGGATTAGCTGTCGTGTGTACTTGAATAATAATGCTATTTCTCACCATTACATGACTTGCATCCTACATTTTTCACATCTCTGCAAATGTAAAGAAAATAAGAATGCAATGATTTGGAAATCTCTTATAGCCATATTTATTCATAATTAACCATAGAATGCAGATCAGATGTTAAAAGTTAGACTTTTTCCATTTCATTTGAATAAATTAAAGGGAATCTGTCAGAAAGACCAACCCTTCGAAGCCATCTGTATGGCCATGCACAGCGATCTAAATGAAATGACACCTTTAGATCTGCAATTCAATGTCTCATTCCAGAGAAATTCATGTTTTTTATATGTAAATGAGCTGTTAAGATCTATGAAAGGACACATTACCAGTGTATGGCATATAACTAACACAGTAGAGTAAATGTGAATTTTGTCTTCTTTGAAATACGTTAGCAGCTGCAGCTCTCACAGCTCTGCTGTATTGCAACACCATTACAACCCTGTCTGCCTGTGAGATGGAAGCTGAAAGCTGAAAGGAACCTGTAGATGTGTCAGATATAATCGCACACAGCTCTGCAGTGAGATCAGGAGAGCAGAGAGCGGCCATCACACATCACACTGGTAATTTCAGCTTTTATTTAAAATAATCTCTGGAGGCAGATTCTAGTGCAGATCAGTGTCCGGCCCAGAGATCTTAACAGCTCATTTACACATTAGAAAAACATGGATTTCTCTGGAATAAGACATCGGATCAGAGATATCAAGGTATCATTTGATTCCACTTTCTATCACCTACATTCCCATATAGACATCTTAGAAGGGGTAATCCTACTGACAGAAATTGATGTAAAAAAAAAGCTGAAACAGGCTCATGTCTACCATTGTGCAGAACACCATCTTCTTTCTACATCAGTCTGTAAACATCTGGGAAGCGAGGAGATCAAATGCTGGAGTTTAGGGGGAGTACTGTTGTCCCATTTGGTCTGATGTAGGATTCTAGCAGCTCAACACTCCTGGGTTTTAGTTGCAATATTTTTTGTTCCATAGTGCGCCATAATAATTCCAAAATTATTCTGCACCACAACCAAAATCTCAAACATACAGCCAATGTAATTAAGAACAGTCTTCAGCATAAAGAAGAAAAAGAAGTCCTGGAAGTGATGATGTGTCCTCCCCACAAATTCCTGATCTCCACATCATTGAGTTTGTGTGGGATCACATAAAAAGGCGGGAAGATTTGGGCAAGCCTACATCCACAGAAGATCTGTAGTTAGTTAACAAATAAGTTTGGAAGAACACTATATAAAATGTTTATGTAAAGCCTAAATTATTGTAGCCTGTAAAATTGTGTATGCACAGTTAATTATTCTTTACTAAAAATACCTCTGATACTATTGTATGTAAGACCCATAAATAGATAAAGGTGCTGTCTCATCTAGACGACCCTTTTTGACAGATCTGACTTCCTTGAAAGGTTATTCCAATCACCAATATTGTATCCCAATATGTAGTAGGTGTAATAATAATAATAATATTAATAATATAATATTAGCAAATACCTCCAATTAGAAATGCAATATAGTTCTGATTCACTATGCCCCATTACCCCATGTGCAGGGCATTGCAGTATCTTAGATATCCATGGTTACGACCACTCATATAGTAAGTTAGTTAATTAGTTGGTAGTGGTCATAACCATAGATACCTAAGCTACTACAAAGCTCTGCACATGGGGTAAGCAACATCGCTTATTAGAGGAACTATACTACATTTCTAATTGAAGGTATTTGCTAATATATCATGCTTGCTACATATTGGGATAGGATCTTGGAGATGGGAATACCCCTTTAACTGCTGATCAATGAAAGAACCTGCTTCTGGCTACCAATTTCCTCTGCTGCACCTTTGCCTGGACCATTTGTGGATGGCATGGCTGTGCTGAGATTTCCAGAGCAGAACCTACTTATATAGAACTTCTCTTCATTTTGACTTAAAAAGGGATTTAGAGCAGAGTGTAACGGGGGTCAGGGCGGTAGTCATGTCGAAGGGCTGCTGCTGTTCTGGCACATCGTGATTCTCCGCTACAGAAACATTAGATTCTTTCTGTTGTGTTCTGTGTTTGCAATGTACTTCACCTACCTGTGGGTCAGGAGTCTCCTCAGAGTGCAAAGTCCCAATCCGTCTCAGCAATGCACAAATATTCTCAAAGTCCAGGTTCATTTACTTTAAAACTTTACTCAACTCATTCAGCTCAATACAGACTCCGTCCAACAGTCCTCCTTAGACCCTTGTGAGAACATATGCTGGTGCGGTTGGCCCTGGGTTCCTCCTAATGCAGGACAATGCCAGACCTCTTGTGGCTGGAGTGTGTCAGCAGTTCCTGCAAGATGAGGGCATTAAAGCTATGGACTGGCTCACCCGTTCCCCAGACCTGAATCCGATTGAGCACATCTGGGACATCATGTCTCACTCCATCCTCCAACGTCACGTTGCACCACAGACTGTCCAGGAGTTGACAGATGCTTTAGTCCAGGTCTTGGAGGAGATCCTCAGGAGACCATCTGCCGCCTCATCAGGAGCATGCCCAGGCATTGTAGGAAGGTCATACAGTCATGTGGAGGCCACACACACTACTGAGCATCATTTTACTTGTTTTAAGGACATTACATTCCACTTTAATTTTGTGTGTGACTCCAAATCCAGGCCTCCACTGGTTAATAAATTTGATTTCCATGGAAGATTTTTGTGTGATTTTGTTGTCAGCACATTCAACTTTGTACAGAACAAAGTATTCAATGATAATATTTCAGTCACTCATGTCTAGGATGTGTTATTTGAGTGTTGCCTTTATTCTTTTGAGAAGTGTATACTGGATGCCACTAATTCCAAAAGGATTCAGTTTGCCCCGCTTATCCAGGGTCATCTTCTTCTCATTAACACTGTGAATGTAGCATAACACATGGCTCCAGAGCCAGCTGGAGCGTGTTGTAATGAGTGATTCCTTACTAAATTTAAGAGGGGACTGGATGCCTTTCTTGAAAAGTATAATATTACAGGCTATATTCACTAGTTTCCTAGATACAGCATTGATCCAGGGAGCTAGTCTGATTGCCGTATGTGGAGTCGGGAAGGAATTTTTTTCCCCAATGTGAAGCTTACTGTTTGCCACTTGGGGTTTTTTTGCCTTCCTCTGGATCAACATGTTAGGGCAGGTTAGGATAGGATATGGGTTGAACTAGATGGACTTAAAGTCTTCCTTCAACCTTAATAACTATGTTACTATGTTACTATGTGTACTAAATCAATTTGGGAAACCCTATGTAGTGTCTTTATCTGATATCCCAGGTATTGTTTTGGTATATAGAAAAATTGGATGGGATAACGGGATTTACAAACTGGAATTATGAAGAGATTTACTTGCTTGACATATGCTGTATATATCCAGACGACATTTCCAGTAACCATGGCAATGTATAAATATATCTGCACGCCAGTATATAAATATATAAAAATTGCTTCCTAAGAGTACAGCTAATCTCCAAGCTATATAACACATTTCCTATGCAAAGTATCTCTACCATCTTGGGTTTCACTGGCACTGACGCGAGGCCAGTATCGGAGTGTGCACCGGGCATATTGCAGATGGACCCCGGAGTGGATTAAATGTGACTTCTGGTTAGAATTGAATTGAGTGGTTGTTAATATGGTGTGTGCAGGGGCTTATCTCCATGAGCCAGAAGTGTCAAAAATCTTGCTGTGGATGTCTCGGAGGCATACATTTTTTGATAGGCACCGCACATAGCAAAATGCTGTCACTGCTGTAGAGAATACATTTGTACTGTGCTATAATCATTAGGGTTTTGTCAGGAAACGTGAAAATCTGACTGCTCTACTGTACTGGATTCTTAGTAATATTTATATTTTTCCTGCCAGAAGCCCTTACCCAATCGCTCAGATAGAACCAGCATGTTTAAATTGCCAAGGTTACATGCACGATACAGGTTTATATCATTATACTATGTTAATATAGTACTAAACATGCCCTTGGAAAATGCCACATCTTGAGAAAATGTACAAAATTCCAGCATGCCGCACCTTCCAGTGCACTGCAGCTAGGACTAGTCACAGTTCTTACTGGTAGCTAGCCCATTCAGCTTAATGTACTGCCCAGCATGTGAAGCTGTGTTGGGCAGAACATCAATTGAAGGAGTGTCAATGTGCTTAGCAGTGAGGAGACCATGACTATCTCAGATGATTGAAAAGAACATTGAGAGGCGATTTTGTAAGTCAGTTTTTTCTCACTCATACCAAGGTTGCTTTTGTAACTAGGGGCTGGTATAGTTATGTAGATTGGTCTGGTCACACCAGTGTTTTTTCTCTCATCTGAGAGAATCTGGTCGATCATGCTAATCACACTTTGATCAAACTCTGATCACACTCCTATCAAACTCTGAGTTTGATCAGAGTGTGAACCGATTTTCTGGGATGAGGAGAAGATTGAAAAAAATCTACATTGTGTCAGTCTGTGAAGATCAAACTGCACTTAGATGTTTTCCAAAAGCAGTCGGATTTATTCCATCGATTTGAATGGATGAGTGCGATCCGATAGTCGGATTAAAGTGAAAACAAAGAAAAAAGAAAAGGTATGCAAAAATGGGATCCTCTCAAAAATAGAAAATTTATTTTTTATTAACACATAACATATATAAGTACAAAAGACCAATTAAAGACAATTAAAAAATGCCCATAGGTCACTAGCCACAACCAATAGCCCATTAATAAAGAGCTGTGGTACAGTGGGTACGGAAAGTATTCAGTCCCCTTGAAATTGTTCACTCTTTGTTTCATTGAAGCAATTTGGTAAATTCAAAAAAGTTCATTTTTTTTCTCATTAATGTACACTCTGCACCCCATCTTGAGTGAAAAAACAGAAATGTAGAAATTTTTGCAAATTTATTAAAATAGAAAAACTGAAATATCACATGGTAATAAGTATTCAGACCCTTTGCTCAGTATTGAGTAGAAGCACTCTTTTGAGCTAGTACAGCCATGAGTCTTCTTGGGAATGATGCAACAAGTTTTTCACATCTGGATTTGGGAATCTTCTGTCATTCTTCCTTGCAGATCCTCTCCAGTTCTGTCAGGTTGGATGGTGAACGTTTGTGGACAGCCATTTTCAGGTCTCTCCAGAGATGCTCAATTGGGTTTAGGTCAGAGCTCTGGCTGGGCCAGTCAAGAATGGTCACAGAGTTGTTCTGAAGCCACTCCTTTGTTACTTTAGCTGTGTGCTTAGGGTCATTGTCTTGTTGGAAGGTGAACCTTCGGCCAAGTCTAAGGTCCAGAGCACTCTGGAAGAGGTTTTCATCGAGGATATCTCTGTACTTGGCCGCATTCATGTTTCCTTCAATTGCAACCAGTCGTCCTGTCCCTGCAGCTGAAAAACACCCCCCATAGCATGATGCTGCCACCACCATGTTTCACTGTTGGGATTGTATTGGGCAGGTGATGAGCAGTGCCTGGTTTTCTCCACACATACCGCTTAGAATTATCACCAAAAAGTTCTATCTTCATCTCATCAGACCAGAGAATCCAATTTCTCATAGTCTGGGAGTCCTTCATGTGTTTCTTTAGCAAACTCTATGCGGGCTTTCATATGTCTGGCACTGAGGAGAGGCTTTCGTCAGGCCACTCTGCCATAAAGGCCCAACTGGTGGAGGGCTGCAGTGATAGTTGACTTTGTGGAACTTTCTCTCATCTCAATACTGCATCTGTGGAGCTCAGCCACAGTGATCTTGGGGTTCTTCTTTACCTCTCTCACCAAGGCTCTTCTCCCATGATTGCTCAGTTTGGCTGGATGGCCAGGTCTAGGAACACTGCTGGTGGTCCCAAACTTCTTCAATTTAAGGATTATGGAGGCCACTGTGCTCTTAGGAACCTTGTGTACTGCAGAAATTCTTTTGTAACCTTGGCCAGATCCGTGCCTTGCCACAATTCTGTCTCTGAGCTCCCTGGCCAGTTCCTTTGACCTCATGATTCTCATTTGGTCTAACATGCACTGTGAGCTGTGAGGTTGTGTATAGACAGGTGTGTGCCTTTACAAATCAAGTCCTATCAGTTTAATTAAACACAGCTGGACTCCAATGAACGAGTAGAACCATCTCAAGGAGCATCACAAGGAAATGGACAGCATGTGACTTAAAAGAGTGTCTGAGCAAAGGGTCTGAATACTTATGGGCATGTGATATTTCAGTTATTCTTTTTAATAAATTTTCAAAAATGTCTACATTTCTGTTTTTTTCAGTCAAGATGGGGTGCAGAGTGTACATTAATGAGAAAAAAATGAACTTTTTTAAATTTACCAAATGGCTGCAGTGAAACAAAAAGTAAAAAATGTAAAGTGGTCTGAGTACTTCCTGTACATACTGTATACCCAAATTAACAATCAAAAGGCAGATATAAAGTAGTGAAATACCCTGATTAAGACACATGGTCACAAATTTTGTAAGAACTATATACCATGATCCATGGTATCAAATAAATGGAAAAAACAGGCTAATCCAAGGAATTGTTCAAAAAAACATAACCACATATTAAGTGTATAATACACAATATGTAAAGATAAAGTACAAGTACATAATCAAATACTGATATGGATAATTAGATTAACTCATGAACTGAGTATCAAACATACCAAAGTGCAATAACTATTAGGATTGAAAGCAATAAACCCAATAGAAGCATCATGAGTATTGTAGGATGCATCAATTTAGACAGTTTACTAAAATGAAAAACACTACTTGACAAAATTTACATGTTTCTATATGTCTGGTGCTGGTTTGGTCCTCCATCCCAGCCCACTTAAATCATTAGGATGTTAACCCACAAAGAAAGAGGACATAGTAAGAATTCTGTTGGAAGCTAGATATTTATTGTGGAATGGAGGCAGTGCATGGTTCACAGTGGAGTCAAACAAAGAAATGCATTACACTGATTTACTTTTTTAATATAGTTTAATTTATGGTAAAAAAAAAACTGCATTGTGTGTCCTACACCATGGAGAAGGACTCAAAGTGACTCCATGTATGTGATTAGTAAATTTAACACTACACTTTCAGCTCTTGATGTAATCAATAAAGTCATCCATACCATGTAATGACCAGCCATTGACTGCATACCCTTTTTTTAATATTCTCAGCTGTTCACAACTTTTTACTATTCAAATGGTACAAAGATTTTTTTTCCTGACTGCTTAAATCAAAAACGAGTTATAGTAAAATATTGTTCGGAACATTTACTAATCTATGGGCTTATAAGCAACACAATTCTAGAGGAATGTGACTCAAAACACTATACTTGTATGCTGCGCGTCATGCCACTTTTACACCTTCCAGTACTGTACTAATATGCCTTGTAGCACATTTACTATATAGTTTAGAAACTTTTTTCGCTTTGATAAGGAGGTATGGCTTTGTGGAAACATTTTGGCGCACATTTCTGGCACAAAATAAGTCAACTAATATGTGATGGAAACTTAAAACTAAACATTCTAAAGAAGCACCAAATTTATAATACAGCACTGTGGTAAATTGTGCACGTTTTAATAGTGCCTAGTCTAAGTTTGCATTGTCTAAAAATTAGGCAGTATTGATAAACACCTCCCTATGTATTTCACTCATACAGACATATGAAAAAAAGTATTTTCCAGCTATGTGCCACATTTGCAGTGAGAACAGTAAAAGGGGATTATACTTGACAAGGGAATATTGTCCAGAAGTTATAAAGGATCCATTGGGAAATAAGATCATGACTTTTCTCCTAGGAACTAACCCAATGTAGCATATTGTAGATTGTACTTTATAAGGAATGTTAGTTTCTTATAAGCTCACTGGTAGCTTTTACGTGGGATGTGATTATTGTATTTTTCCAAGCAAATGTATAATCAGTAGCACAATTACACTGCTGGACCTTGCACATGTTATGTGGCAATGTTAATGATCACGCTCCAGATGTAATTATATTAATAATTTCATGAAATAGGATCTGCTATTTTATACTCTCTGATTAACAACCTTGTGGATTTTGACCATATGTCTTAGATATTTATATTTAGTAGCTCAGAGACGTAGCTGGGGCTTTGGTTCAGGGGGGGCAAAACTTTTGGTGGCCCCTAACCAGGTAACCCTGATTACAACTATGGTGGCACACCCTAATAGTGGATGTAGGAGAACCTTCAGCTTCTGACCGGGCTGTTACTGAAAATAATCTCTATGAAAAGACCAACAGTGATATTACTGCCGTATAGTGACCATATATTTGTAGATACCAGTCCTGCAGAACATATAGGAGATCACAGTACAGTTATAGAGGGTGACTTACAGGTGTCGTTCCTTCTGATGGAATCATTCACTTTTCTTGTCTTTTCCATCTGGCTAAAACCGACACAACTTTTCCAACCTAGAGTCAGCTGCAGGCACCGTCCCCATCTATCCCAATCCTGCACAAACTCCTCATCCTGCTAATACCCCAATACTGAGCTGATGCTGCCATATGTGTCCCTATTAGGCTACTTTCACACATCCGTTTTTCGCCGTCCGGCAGAATCCGGCCAATATATAAAAAGACGGATTTGGCGCAGAATGTGGGAAAACTGATGCAACGGATCCAAATTTTTGCTGGATCCGTCCTGAACTTATGAACCCGGAAAATGCACTGCGCGCTTGCCTGGAACGAGGAGAGAGAGAGAGACACTCTGGGCATGCTCAGTGGTGATAAACGGAATGCGGTGGCCGGATCAGGCTAAAGACTGATCCGGTGGCCGGATTCTCCCATTGACTTGCATTGAACCCCAGAGCCGGTTGCGCCGCATCCGCTGCTGTCCGAATTTTCCGATGGACACAAAAAACGTTACAACATGCGTTGTGTCCGGCAGCCGGAAAGAAAATTTTATATGGATCCGGCAAAAAACGACAAAACGCAAGCAAATGAGGCGCGATCCGGCGCTAATGCAACTCAATTAGAAAAAAAACGGATCCGGCGGAAAAAAATTGATCCATTTTTTGCAAAACAAGCCGGATCCCGCCGTACGGCAAAAAACGGATGTGTGAAAGAGGTCTTACTGCACCTGCTGTGTGCCCTCTAGATGATAAAACATACCTCTAGAATATATTAATGCCCTGAGCAAGTGCCCTAAAAAATGGTGCCCATATTCTGACCCTAGAAAGTAATAATGCCCACTGTGTACCCCTTTGACAGTCACAATAACCAGAGTGCCCCTATAACAATAAGTGCCCACCTTACATTAAATAATGTTCCGAGTCTCCCCATTGTACTGCACCCCTCTACACAGTATGATGCTCCCTTATAAACAGTATAATGCCCCAACACAATATACTGACCCCTTAGTAGCCCCAAGCTGTTTGGTGGCTCCAACACTGCATGATGGCCTCCACAGTGTACAAAGACCCCACATTAGTTCCTACACTGTATGATGGCTACCTCGCTGCAATGACCACACTGTATGATGGGCCCTTAAATAGCCTCCATATGATGTAATGCACCCCATAGTCCTCCATATAGTATACTGCACTTCTCATAGGCGTCTATTTAATATAATGAATTCCCCATATGCCTCCATATAGTGTAATGCACCCCGTATAGTATAATGCACTCCCAATAGGCCTCCACATAGTATAATGCACTCCCCATATGCCTCCATAAGTAAAAGTACTTCCCATAGGCCTCCATATAGTATAATGCTCTCCCCATAGGCCTCCATATAGTACAATGCATTCCCCATAGGCCTCTATGTAGTATAATGCACTCCCCATAGGCCTCTATATAGTATAATGCACTCCTCATAGGCCTCCATATAGTATAATTCACTCCCCATAGTCCTCCACATAGTATAATGAACACCCCATAGTCCTCAATATAGTATAATGCACACCCCATAGACCTCTTTGTAGTATAATTCACTCCCTATAGGTCTCCATACAGTGTAATGTACTCCCCATAAAAAAATATAATACTCATCTCTGCTTCGAGAACCTGCTCATCTCAGCACAGCGGGCACCATGCACTCACGTCATCCTGCCCACTGTCAGTGTCTTTACCATTGATGTCAGATGGAGAGGGGGAATGATAGGAGAGGGAGTGTGTTGCTCCCTGTCTCATCATTGCTTTTAATTGTATCAGTATCCAGCTGATATAGTTGAACTTACGAGGACGGGTGGGAGGCCCGTGCAGCCGGTTGGCAGTGCAGGGAGATTGAAAGTACACCCGTGGAGGCTTTCCTAATACCTAGCATACAGGTAATTATTTTGGAAGATGGATAGGAATTTAGCATATATTGTACTTATGTTATTGCCTGTTATATATGCTGACTACTATATGCTTCCTGGGACTTGATATGCATGCTCAGTACTATCAATTGCGATATAGTTACATTGATTAATCCCCGGATTGTTTATGTGGCCACTTTATTATTTATCTATGTTGTACATTATATAAGGCCAATAGGGATATGTGCAATTGTAATTTTTTCTCTTGTTTTGACTACTTTCATGATTTTTCTATGATGTTTTTTTGTGCATTGCAATTCCCAGTTTTTTCCATCTGGTGTACCCCTCATCTCACATGCATTTTGGTTTGACCCCTTTTCTACCCTATTGAATATCCTGGTAAATAATTAATAAAATATATACCTTTTATCTAAAAGTGACTGGTTTTGGGATTTCTTTATCGCCCTTTTTGTTTCCTGAGTATTTATCAATTTTTGCGATTTCCCTTACATGTCCTATATCTAATGCCCGAAAAAATAAAATTAATCAATATCTATTAATAATTATTATTTTGATTTGACTGCTGGGCAATTATTCCATGAAGTGTATATGGTGACTTATAAAAGTAGTATACTAATAGAAAGAGATATTGTAGTATATTTTTGCAAATTTAAGATAGTAATGTATGTAAATTGCTTCTTGCATTATATTATATGGGCTGTCAGAGCCACAAATCAGCCTGACTGCCATTAGGTACCGAGATGAGAACCTCAGACCCCTTGTGAAACCATATGCTGGTGCAGTCTGCCCTGGGTTCCTCCTAATGCAGGGCAATACCAGACATCATGTGGCTGGATTGTGTCAATGAATGTGTCGCATGGATTTATGTCTTTTTACATCAATTAAGGAATTTGCTGTTCAGAGCTTCTGGGGGCATAACAACACAATACCAGACCCCAATCAGAGGGCAATAAAACTTTCACACTCCTTATCTATGAACTGTTCCAATATTTATGTTCATCTCTATTTCCCATAATGACAGTGCTGCTTCACGTCACTTGTCTTACCTATTGCATTGTTTCTGTGCTGTGTTGTGTATAAATATGTGATTCTTCAGATTTTGTATTAGTCTAGCCTGATGAAGAGACCTGAGTAGTCTCGAAAGCATGCAATTTGTTACCATCTTTTCAGTTAACCATTAAAAGGTATCAACCACTGAGGACTCTCAATTCTAAATATTTTTCTAACTTTCAGGATGTCAGCTTCATTATTTCTTCATGTAACAAGCGGTGGATACCGCGTTCTAGCTGCAGAAACAGACGCTTCCCTCCTCCTTTCAGGTATCTTACCTTATCTGGATCTCTAACAATCATGCATGGATTCTCCATGCTGATCACTGTGTCTTTATGAAAATCTGATTTGATGCGTCCATATCCTTCAACCTAAACAAACAGGGTAGCTGAGGAAGGTCGTGTAGACCGAAACGTCCCCTGTATACTACTATTTATTTATTTTGGACCATAATAAAATCCTCTCTTCTTGTTCATCACATTAAGTTGAGTGCAGAGTTTCTTTTTCTTCATTATTTCTTCAGACATGCTAAACTCTTTCCAAATCATGTAATGATTGGGATACATACATATTACACCCATAGGAGCTTTTAGGAAATCTCATTATAAATCCAAATGCATTAATATGGAGCATCACTTTTGCAACTTGCACTATTTGGGCGTATAAATTGGATGAGTGCAATGCGCGAAAATATCATGCTGCACTCTAACCAATGTTAGTAAATGAGTTAGTGCTCAAATGGGAGTTTTCCCTCAGCTCTTATCAGCCTGACGAAAAAAATCGCAGCATGCTGCGAGTGGATGCAAGTCAATGGGTGAGAGAAAAAAATTGCATGTCATCAGCCAAATGCAGTCAATTCACAGCCAGAACTGACTGTCAGAATAGAATAGAATAGATAAACAGTTGTGCTCAAAAGTTTATATATCCCGGCAGAATTTTTGGTTTCTTCACCTTTTTTCAGAGAATATGAATGATAACACCAAAACTTTTTTCCACTCATGGTTAGCGGTTGGGTGAAGCCATTTATTGTCAAACTACTGTGTTTTCTCTTTTTAAATCATAATGACAACCCAAAACATCCAAATGACCCTGATCAAAAGTTGACATACCCTGGTGATTTTGGCCGGATAATATGCACAGAAGTTGACACAAATGGGTTTAAATGGCTGCTAAAGGTAACATCCTCATCTGTGACCTGTTTGCTTGTAATCAGTGTGTGTATAAAAGCTGAGTGAGTTTCTGGGAACCAGACAGACTCTTGCATCTTTCATCCAGCCACTGACGTTTATGGATTGGAAGTCATGGGGAAAGCAAGAGAATTGTCAATGGCTTTATGGGAAAAGGTAGTTGAACTGTATAAAACAGGAAAGGGATACAAAAAGATATCCAAGGAATTGATAATGCCAGTCAGCAACGTTCAAACTGTGATTAACAAATGGAAAATCAGGGGTTCTGTAAAAAACAAAATCACAGTCAGGTAGACCAACAAAAATGTGATCCATAACTGCCAGAAAAATTGTTCAGGATGCAAAGAAAAACTCACAAATAACATCAGCTGAAATACAGGACTCTCTGAAAACTAGCTCTGTTGCTGTTTCAAGATGTACAATATGGAGGCACTTGAAGAAAAATGGGCAGCATGGTCGAGTCGCCAGAAGAAAGCTATTACTGTGCAAATGCCACAAAGTATCTCTCCTACAATATGCAAAACAGCATAGAGACAAGCCTCAAAACTTCTGGAACAAGGTAATTTGGAGTGATGAGATCAAAATTGAACTATTTGGTCACAACCATAAACGTTACATTTGAGAGAGGTTAAAAGGCCTATGATAAACTTTTGAGCACAACTATATATGTAGAATAGATATATAGAATATAGATACAGAATAGATGTATAATAGATAGATAGATTACTGTAAGATGCATTTTTTCCCCCAAAAAATTTGGGAGCAACATGTCTTATAGTCTGAATGGAGTTGTGGCAGTGGTACAGCAGGGTCCCTTCCTCAGGAAGCCGGTGGCGGTAGAAGTGTAGTGATGCTGTGGGCCCCGTGTTGGCGGTGAGCAGAGCGAAGTGCATCATTGCTTTCTCAGCTGCCATTTTCCTGAAGTCATGGTTTGCTGGTGGCGGCACTTGCACAGATTGGGATCTCGGCCCACAGGGGCATGATAACATGCAAAGAGGGACAACTAATCTGGGGAATCTAATGCCCCACCAACAAAGGCCTAATTAGCATATGAAAAGCTAAGGATTTAAATACTTTTTTAAACATGCATGTAAGTGAATAACATTATACAGGGCTACTTAGACAGGGAATTTAGTCATTCATATGTGAATGATGCAGGGTTAAGCCCCCGTCTCACACAGCGATCTCGCTACCGAGATCGCTGCTGAGTCACTAGTTTTGTGACGCAGCAGCGAGCTCCCCAGCGATATCGCTGTGTGTGACATTCAGCGACGATCAGCCCCCCTGCTGGGTATCGCTGATCGTCGCTGAATGTCCTGGACATTTTTTTGATCGCTGGTCTCCCGCTGACAGGCACGCATCGCTGCGTGTGACAGGCGGGAGATCAGCGATCCGCTGGTAACCAAGGTACACAGCGGGTTTCCAGGCGCGGGGCTGTGCCTAGAAACCCGCTGTGTACCTTGGTTACCAGCTCCCTGCATCAGGGCGCTGGTATCCAACGTACACTGCGGGTAACTAAGCGATGTTACCCGCAGTGTCGCTGTGCTGATCGCTGCCCTGAGCTGCTTGTTTGGCAGCTCAGCAGCGATCATTTAGCGATACACCAGCGATCCTGATCGTTGTCGGGATCGCTGGTGTATCGCTATGTGAGACCCGGGCTTTAGAGGGCATGGGGGACCTGACAGGTTCTTTTTAAGCTATCCTTTATACTTCTGTTTACCTTTGGAGGATCTGTTACCAGCTCTTACTGCAAACGTACATTTACTACTAATTTAAGAATATTTTTAATATACAGAGGCATAGTCCTCATTTTCCAGTAATCTATAGTCTCAAGCATTAGGGGGGCAGTAATGTGAGAAACAGTGTGTTGGCGCACAGCACAGTTCTCCAGCTCCCAATCAGGAAAACTCCCCACCCATTCAGCACAGGTATAGAAATAATGCAGAACGAAGAAACAGACCCAAAATATGCAGGTGACTGACCCTGATTTATGGCATCATTTCAGTCAAAATTCTTGTTCAATGCTTTATAAACAGAATTCTTAAACTATTTTATTCAAAAAGTGACCTGTTTTTTACTTCAATATAGATATGGCTAAATATCATATTTTGTACAAAATTAATTATTGGATGCAGCAATTTTTTGGAGACAAATAAAAGTAAGTCCAGCAAGAAATTGCAAGAATGGTGTCTGACTTCTATCATGATGTTCCATATCTGTTATACATTATGCGCTACTGTGATAGGTTTTCTCCATCATCCAACTGCCTGGATTAGGCTTAGGCTGTCTAGCGATAAGATCGCATTAGTAAATGTAGGCCAATATATTTCTGGCTTCATTACATCTAGACGACATCTAGAGAAGCATCAAGAGAAAATAGGATTTTTTTTACCTATAGTTAAAGGGCTGCCTGGTGCCACACACTTCCGCATCTGGGAGTGAGTAGCATAGCTTGCAGGTACCGTATACAAGTCTTATTTTAATGAAAAGGACAGGTACTCTGCCCCTGAAGACAGCATTGAATTGGAAAAATAAAATTCTGCAGTTTTACTGCTTTTTATTGTGCATGTAAAATGTGTACTGTATCTTGTGGTTGTTAGTAATGTAACTAATGTATAGATTGTAAGTACTGATGCTGCTGTGTGAATAATGTAAATGTAATGCCTATTGTTAGTAACATGCACTCGGTGTAGGGAAAGTATAGGATACAATTTAATGCTTAGGTTAAGATAGATCGTGACCGTAGACACAGTAGGGCAAGATACAGTTAAATATTTGGGACTAGCCCAGAAATGGGAAGGGGTTAGGGTAAGAAGAAAAGGGAACTACTTCTTAGTTTAGTCAGTAAGTGAAAGTGATAGTGAAAGTGTTTATTGAAGGCAAGGTTAAGGTGCAGTGGGCTGAAGCACGGTGTGGACAAAACATTCTGGTGGTATGAGGTCTTAAACTCCCAGTGGGCATTCCTGCAAAGTCCGGAGCTCAAGGCTCAAGTTGGGAGCAATGGAGAGTACCATCAACCCTTCCATACAGAGAAAGATTGACGTAGAACTGCGTGAGGCAAATGTAGCAGATTTTGGGAATGCTGCGGTGCTGAACGGGGAATCCCTAGGGCTAACAGGACTTGTTAAAGTAGGGATAGTCCAAGCTGAACATAAGAAAATTATTGAAATGTAATGTGTGAACGAAGGAAGTGCCGCAGGGTGCTGTACCCGACACTGCATGTTAAAGACTGATGTACTTGAACTGTCCAGTAAAGTTGAACTTGTTAAATCGAACTGGGTGCCCCCTGATGTGTGTGCGCCTGGTCCTGAAACTGAGGCCACAGCGGAGGCCTCTGGCCTACAAGTGAGCACAATGCAATGTACACAACACTCATGGACTGGGAAACGATTTGTTTGTAAAGTGCCATTTGCCTAGTGCAGTCGCAGGTCACTATTTGGATCTCTTGGATGCTTCCGCTAATGTCATGCTTGGATGCTCCATGAATCTCTGCAGCATCCAAACTCTCCTTGTCTCCAACTGATTATGCAACGGCTTTGTCAATGCAGGCGGAGCATGTGACCTGTGGCATCAGACCATTAATGAAAGTACACTAGGAAAATAAAAACAAAGGGATGATGGATCCATAGGAAGCTCTTCAGAGTGCTGGAGAACCCCTTTAAATCTCCTCACAGACAATAGTTTGTTTTCTGAGACAATTTGTTCCATTATCTGTTTCTGAAATATGTTGTTTACCCTGAACTATCATTTTAATATGACACTAAATGCATTTTCTTAGCAAAGTAATGGAATAAAGATAGCTAAACAACAAGTGCACCCAGCGTCTAACTTGTTCCTATGTTATTAATGCTGGATAAATCAGGGAAATGATATTAGAGCTGTTCGAGAACACTTGCAATTAGCAATGCAGCAATACTCGAGTTGTAAAAATCACCATGATAAGTGTTATCACACAGCTGCTTCTCTCCTTCTCAGTCTGTGTATCCAACTCCCACATAGTGCATTATATAAGCGAGATCAGAAAGTAAGCATGTGGGAGTAGTGCATAAATTAACAAGTGTACTTGTGCTAATCCGAAATGCTCTGTCCTTGCCATTATAAACATTTGAGGAGATGGCAGCAAAATTGTAAGTTATCAAGAACAAAAAAATACCAGCTTCTGCCACTAACGATGTATCCCCAATGTTCTGCTATAACGCTACACTTACTAGGGCTACACTGATTTATTTTACATTCTAGTTTGCAGATATCTGGTAGTATAGGTGGTCTGACTCTCCAGCTATTACAAGACATCAACTACCGGTGTACTGGGGGGTTTAGTTTCATAACAACTGGAGAGCGACATGCAGATCATTGCCTTAGACCAGTGGTCGGCAATTAATTTTCCCAAGGGGCCACATGAGAGACTGACTGTTGTGGAGGTCGAACCAATAGGCTGAAATAAATTCTTCTATTAACATTAACATATTAATTATAATTATTTTAGATGATCTTGTATCACTTAATATTGAGCAGAATTAAGCATGCCAACAACCTCCTATAAACTGTATGAGCCTACACACAGCCTCATATATACCGTATGAGCCCACACACAGCCCCTATATACCATATCAGCCCTCACACAGCCTCCTGTATACAGTATGAGCCCCACATAGCCTCCTGTATGTAGTATGAGCTCCCACGTAGCCTCCTGTATACAGCATAAGCCCCCACATAGCCTCCTGTAGACAGCATGAGCCCTTACATAGCCTCTTATTTACAACATGAGCCCCACATAACCTCTTATATACAGCATGTACCACCACATAGTCTCCTACATACATGCAAATATCCCATACACATGAAAGAAAAAACCAACACATTCATCTAATTCCTGTTCCTCCTGGTGCTCTGCCTCTGCTCTTTTCGATGCCCTGATATGATGAAATGACATCATCACTTCTGCTGTCTCACACACTAATTGATGGAAGAAGGGGCCAGCGGCACCATCCTTCACCAATGTATTCACCTCTGTCTGCACCCTTAGGATGCAGAGAGCGGTGGCAGCAGGCGGTGGTGATGGATGGATGTCAGGTGGTTGACTGAATGGTGCGGCCCAAGGGCCACTGTTTCAGCCCCTTGGCACTTTGTCCAGGTCAGCCCTATACACATGGTGTATATATATATATATATATATATATATATAGTATATATTTGTATATATGTGGTACCCTCATGTGGTGTACGACAGAGGGTTGTACTCTTGGCAGTTTATAATGTGCCTCACGGTGGCCAAACTTTCTGTCACAATGAGCCTCTTTTCCCTCTCCAATTACACAAAGTTCCTTGATATATATAAAATGACAAGGGACAGAACAGTGAGGGATAGTCTGTCGCTGCGCATAATGCGTATCAGACCGTTTGAGACAGGCTCCTGGATATAGGGATGATCTTGTAGATTGTGTGCCCTCGTGGGCAGGGTCCTCTCTCCTTCTGTACCAGTCCTGACTTGCATTGTTTAAGATTACTGTACTTGTATTTATTATGTATACCCCTCCTCACATGTAAATTTCCATGGAATAAATGGTGCTATAATAATAAATAATAATAATAATGGTGAATCCCGCATCTGCACACATCAGAATGTGTAATGTAGAGAATGATGGTTTGCACAGTAGCTGCCTCTATAAATACAGGATGATGGTTGTGATAGTGGTTTGTGCGACTAAGCCCCAATCATGAAGAAGCAGCATGACCTTAAACAGAGAAGTCTCTTTACTAATGATAATGGGGCAAGTAATTATTGACAAACAGTAGGGAATTTGTGTTCAGATTTACACTCACAGTTGAAGATTGACTTATACCTGCAGAGAAGCAGATCTCTGTGGGACACTTGTTTCATCGAATCAGTGTTTTCCTTACTTAGGGCTGAGCTATACTCCTGCCCTGAGATACTTTTTTACTCTTAGAGGTACAATAGGAATTTTCCTAATACGAAGGCTGTCAGGTCCCCTTATTTTATTAGTCCATTTTAGACCCATCAGTCAGGGGGAGGAAACTCAATCTCCTTCAAAATGGCTTCCACAATCTCAATTTTCAGAACTGAGATTCTGGTTTGGCTTTTATCCTAATTCATATGGCAAGGCTCGTTAAAGGGTTGATGACTAATAGGATCGCTACTTCCAATAGGTGGCACATGTCACATGTCACTCTCCATAAGGAGAAACTTTACACCTTAGGCTCCATTCTCACATACCATTTCAATTACATATGCTATCTATTTTTCTTAACGGCTAGGACACAGACCCACAAATGATGGATATGTCTAGGTTTGGTCCGATTTGTGGTCCAAACTCATTCATTCAAGTTAATGTGACCATAACAAAAAGACATTACATGGATGCCATCTATGTTGCATCAGGTAGCTGGTAGTGATGAGCGAGTATGCTCGTTGCTCGGGTTTTCCCGAGCATGCTCTGATGGTCTCCGAGTATTTGGAAGTGCTCTGAAATTTAGTTTTTGTCGCCGCAGCTGCATGATTTGCATCTGCTAGACATCCTGGATATATGTGGGGTTTGCCTGTTTGTTAGGGAATCCTCACATGTATTCAGGCTGTCTAGCAGTTGCAAATCATGCAGCTGTGGCGACAAAAACGAAATCTCCGAGCACGCCAAAATACTCGGAGACCACCTGAGCATGCTCAAGAAAACCCGAGCAATGAGTATACTCACTCATCACTAGTAGCTGGCCATGTTACACTGAGTGGTTTTCAAGGAGAAATTTTGGAAACTTCCATCTGTTTTTTTTTTATTAGAGAAAAACGGATAGTAAAAACAGACATGGACCAAAAACTTATGAAATTAGATCCAATTCAGGCTTTTTTTGTATATGGAAAACAAAATCAGACACTGGGATTTAGCCCAACACTATAGTCACACATCGGTTTATTTAATCCGTGTGCTCTCCGTTTTATATAACGGGCTCACTAACTCATAGGGTGTAATGGAACAATTCGCACATTCGTTTTTTTAATGGATTTCTCTGGCCATTCCATTAAACTCACAGTCTATCCTATTCTCATTGGGATTTGTGGATCAGACGCGTCCACTCAAGTCTATGGGGATTTGTCCCAAATGGATAAAAAAAGGAAGACATTCTGTTTTCATTCCTTTTAGCTGTTCCATTTCTAAGTGTTAATGGAAAAAAAAAGTTGTGTTTACCTGCTTTTTATAAATGGACGAGAAAAAAAAACTGTATGCAAAGCAGATGTAAATGGGATAAAAATAATCAGTTTTGAAATGTTAAAGCAGAGACTGATGTATGATTTCAGCCATTATATTTAGACTGTGAGGCACTCGCATTTCTTGATGAAGGATGAATCAGATTTTGCAGCACTCTGCAGCATAATTGACTCTTGTTTTCCTATATTCAATATTTTACTGATGTTTATTTTTTTGGCATAGACTTTTACCTCCACTGAAGCTTAGATGTCAGCATGGTCTGGTTGTTGGGGACTCGATGTAAGCCCTGATGTATACTGATTAAACTATTAACATTTCAGATCTTTTTACTTTTGAAAGAATAGCTTTAGTTTCATGAGCTTCTCTTTATACATTAAAAAAGTGCAACAAAAAGTGAAAACATATTTTTTTATACTGGTTGGGTCTGATCGGCAACATCGGTCTGACAGATGATTTACTATAAATCAAACCAAAATTTGGAGAATTATAACAAAATTTTTGATTTTGATGCAAAGAGAATCAACTTATTTGAATTTTAATAAATTTAGTACATCTTTCTCTAGTGCTATTCAGTTTAATAATGGCGTATAACATCCTCGTCTTAGCAAATTTTCCCTTATGTATCAAGGACAGGACAAGCTAGCTTCATTTTATTATGCATTGCTTATGTAGCACTATTATATTCCACAGCGCTTTACAGACATCATCATCACTGTCCCCATTGGGGCTCACAATCTAAATTCCCTATCAGTATGTCTTTGGAGTGTGGGAGGAAACCAGAGAACCTGGAGAAAACCCACTCAAACACGGAGAGAACATACATACTCTTTGCAGATTTTGTCCTTGGTGGGATTTGAACCCAGGACCCCAGTGCTGCAAAGCAACATTTGATTGTCCCCTCTTGTACCTTTTGAAACAAATGTCTAGTGTTATTATTTATGCCCTGATTGATAAAGACTATAAAAATGCAATAAACACTTTCATTGATTTTTCTTTTTCATTGTCAGATGGGGCATCTCATCAATTAATATATCAAGAAATGAATCTAAGAAGAAACAAATGTATAAACAGGATTTTATGGGATTTACTTGGTGAATACTACGCTATTACTGTGAATACTCAACGCAAATTAATCACAGTATTAAAGTAATAAAATAATCTGATATTTTCAATAGCTGGAAACCGTAATTTCCTAATTAAATTCACTTGACAAAGGCTATATTGAAAATGAACAATGGAACAAATGTATAAAATACCAAATTTATTTCCAAGCTGTAGGAATCTCCAAACCGTGACCCTTCATTTGTTGCAAAACTACGAGACCTAGCACTTGGGGCATGCTGAGAGTTGTAGTTTTACTAAAGCTGGAGAGTTCTGGGCACGGAGATCATCCCTCTAGAGGTGCTGTAACCTGAGCATGTCATCGGACGGTCCTCGGCAATATGCCATGTGGCGTTCGTGTTTTGTTATTATATGGTAAGACAGCAGATGGCTCTCTTGAGTTTTCTTTGAAATATAGCAGGCTTTCCTGGAGCTGTAAACATTTTTGTTACACATCCTCAACTGCAAATTTACTATTTTTTTTTCTTTTAATTAGAATTATCTTAAATATATCCAGAAATCATAGATCTTTTAGCGTTACAGTATTTTAGGTTCAGAACACAATTTAGCAATGCGTTTACATGTCAAACTATTTCCCGAATAGGATATGTTACATATGGAGTCGTTCACATTTATTGTGCTGGAATATATAATAGTGCAGAGCTTCCCAGCTCTGATATATACCAAAAACTATTTTCATATCCTCTTATATAAGAGCTGTCCCTGGTGCTGAGAGAAATGCAGATGCACCAGTGCTACATTGTACAAATACACAGTGGAATGTGGATTCAGATCAAAGAAACGCTTCTAATTATTCATATTTAACATATTTGTTTTATTTATGACTTTATTAGGTTATGTCAGGCTTTATTAGATACCTCTAAATTTTATGGCTATTATATGTCTAGATTGCCAGTCCCTGTACTCACCTGCTTGAAGCTCACAATATGTACTGACTTTATTATTATTGTCCCATTCCAGCATTATTTTCATCTTAATAACCCTTAGATAGCAGTAATGTAAGTACAGATCATGCATTTCAATACTTACTTGTCGCTGTCTTCTGCCATTTTCAGAACTGTTGAAGACCCCTTTCTGCATCATGTGACCACTGCTTTGACTGGCTGGCTCACAACCAAGACCAGTGATCCCCATCCTTTCTTACCTTGAGAGCCACATTCAGCTCTGTGAGCTCCCCAAATAGTGACATCCAGCTCTTTCTCCCCCACAGTAGTGACAGAGTCCCCATTATCTGTATAATGACAGCCAAAGCTTCCCCCAGAAATCACACCAAGGTAGTATACTTGCATCTGGGGGTTCCTCATTTGGTAATCTCGCGTGAAGCCCTGCGACCAAACTATTGAATCCAGCTTCAAGTTCCCTTTCTATCTGGCAGGATCCTCCTAAATCCAGTTTAGCACTTAATTTGTCTCTCCAACCCCAAGGTCAACATATGTTCATCCAGATCTGCTCTTCCATAAGGGGCTAGTTCCAAAGTCCTCTTCTCCAAACTTGCTCTTCACACCTGTTCGCGAGACCTGGTGCTAATGCACCAAGTTGGTAGACAGTCATGATTCACACATCATGGTCCAATAAGCCATATGTGACTCCTGAGACACAGGTTGGGTATCCCTGGCCAAGACTGTTACCTCTTTTCTTAATATATCTATGAAAGCCTTGTTCTGAGACTTATAGACTTACATTGATAAAGTGACTTCCTGTCACACAGAAGACACTGCAGTCTAGTCTCTGCTGTGGCCACATGATCCAGGAGAGGACTGGTGCAGAACTGGAAAAAGCAGAAGATGCGACTGGTAAACATTTTAATACATAAAAAGTACACACATTACTAATGGATAGTTATAAAATAATAATAATAAAAATGCTACAATAATACTTTAATACTATCTTCACCATCTTATGCTACTAGCTGTTCTTTGCTATTGAATATGACATTACTGGTAATAAAGCTGTATGTTATGTGAGACAGTGACTGGCATTATTGTAAATGGCTGGTATGTGTCTCAAAGGAGGAGGTCCTCTGCGCTGCAATCCAGAAATGTTGCTCTGGGACCTGTAGTTCTACGAGCTTTGTTTTAGTTTGTAAGGGGGGCTTACAAGGTTAGCCAGAGAGCTGGGTGGGATTGGCTAACCACACACACCTCCCACCTATGGGGTTGGTTACAGCTACATAATGTGACTGTGGATTGAGTCACATGGTCTGTGATGTAAGGTCCTGCAAGAGGACAGGCCTGTGTGTTGGAAGGTCCTATGGGTGGACAGACTTCCTGAAGAGCACATGGTCAGGCCGTGTAACTGGATGGTCTCTGTGTTGGAAGGTGATACCAGTAAGGCAGCTTCATTAGGCGAGAGAACGAACAAGGAGTCAGCATGTGGAGCAAAGCTCCAGGAAGGTAACTTCAGGCAAGGGGGTTATAGTAACGGTAGAGAAGTATCTACCATTGGAACTGACTGTTGGTGCCTATTATGTTCCTTTGATGTATGTAATGGACTGTTTGTGGTGCGGTTTATGCTCTGGAAATAAACTGGATAGACTGTTTATGTGAGAAAACAGTTCCTGTTTGTTTTATCCCGTAGTCAAGCGAGTGTCCCCAACACATACAGTGAGCGCTATCTTACAGCTAGTTTATTTACAAGATGTTGTCTGACCAGTAAGGATTATGTTTATTACACAGGTCTTGGAAAAAAATGACATTTGACATTATTGTGCACTTCAAAAGTTATCTTTTCAAGATTTATCATATTTTGTTATATCGCAATTTAGCACCATCTAGTGTTCAAAGTATACATGTCCACCTAAAAGCTGAGTGCTGGTGGATATACATGGTTAGTTGCTTGCTTCAATGCAAAATCTTCATGCTTATTTTCAGCATGATCCTCTAAGTCCATGCAAAATGCTTCTATCCTGTTTGTCAGTATAGGACCATAGAATATGGAGTAGCGACGCAAAAAAAAGTTGAGAAGACTCTTCTGAGGAATGACTTGTGAGAATGTAATATTACACAATGTATTGGAAAATTGAAGCAAATGTGGGAGTTCATGTGGTGAAGTGGGGAAGGGGTAGGTGATTCTAGTATGTAGTTTTTTTTCTGCTCTAGAATCCATAGTATGATAATTATTTAACTGTCTGTATGGGAATTTACTGGGAATTATATATATGGCTGCCAGAGGGGGAAGGAGATTAAGTAGTCTGAAGACTATATTTACAGCTGCCAGATGGGGAAAAAGGGCTAGGAGACTTACAGTGGATTATACCTACATTTGATCATAGAGAAAGAAATTGGCTAATTACTATATTTAAGTCATCTAGAGGGAAAAGAGACTGGCTATGGTATTTACTAGGGACTATATTTACAGCAGCTAGAGGGCGAAGGAGGTTGACTTTGAACTTGTTATATTTATAGCTGTCAGAGCGGGAAGAAGACTGACTGGTGCTAATGTAAGGCAGATGGTAGTGAACTATGCAGTTGGTTGCAGGCAAATGAGTTTTCAGAGCTTTATGTAAAAAACAGTGAAATGGGACTTGTCTTGCTGCCTAGCATCCTATCCACAATAGCACAGATTAGCAGTGGTATATAGGGGTGGGAGTAACAAAGAAGAAATAAATTATTAAGATATATTCTTGGGCAAACCTACTTGAAAGTCATGTTAAATAACAGTTAAACGCCTTTTGGGACTTATTTGAACTTGATTAATGGGAAAACCCTTTCTGAAGGAAATACCAACATATGAATTAGTGCTCCGTACTCTAACTATATATTATGAGTCTTATGAGCCTTGTATGTGTTCTTTATTCATGTAGGAAGGGGAAGGTTATGTGGTATCTTTTTTTTATCCAGATAGTCATGTTATCAAGGTTTAGGTTGGATGGAGACAGTAACTCCTTCAATGAAGTTTTGACTGATACTTGAAATGTTGCTTTCCACTTATCCAGCTGTCCATTCTTATTTCTAATAGTAACACACAGGAGGAAAACTGATCCTGACCGTGCACATCAATTCTTTTTTCGGACCCTTCAAGAAGCCAGATCAAAAAATGGTGCATGTAGGTTTTTCAATCTGCTTCCATGTTTTTGCAGTAAATAAGCCCCATGACAACTGACGCGTTTCAGCACCAGTTTTAACATTAGATTAAATCAGCTAAGGCAGAAGGAACCTGATAGATGGAAACCCACGTCTAACCTTTAGTTTTTCAATTTTGGCAGTTATGGACTTATACTGTATAACATTATAGAACTACAATTTCCACCGAAAGCATTAAATATGGCCACATTGTTGAATGAGGCTGCCATTGGGAAATGCCTACTAGAGGATACTACGTCATGGTTACATATATATATTCATAGTCAACAACTGGCATTGTACATGTTTGGAAACCCCCTCTCTATTATACCGCTGTAAGAGGGGTCGGGGTTTAGAAGCCTATATATACATTGATGTTTTTAGAATCCACGTCGGCAATGAAGTTGGATAAAATGAAAGATAAAAGTTTGCGTTTGTCTGTGGACTTGTAGCTGTTTGGATTTGGAAGCTTCTGTGCTGCGTGGGAGAGATCCGAGGCCACAAGACATTCACGCTGTATGTGTTTTTTCCCATCACAGCACCACCTCTACTCTTTTCAGCTTCAAGTCTTTATCACACTGTTGTTTATAATGTGTATGCATCTAAGTAGAAAGCTTTTCATCTCTAGCCTTCTCCGCTTCTTTTCTGCAGCCGCTCTGCGTTATTCACACATTTATCACAGCGAACATGCAAATAGGGCAAGGTAGGGAGGGAAGTCAGGCAACTGAAATTGCACACAGATTGATGACAAGCTCTTAGGCTGAAACTATCGGTGTGGGT
The DNA here is from genome assembly GCA_033576555.1 of Oophaga sylvatica. Classification (NCBI taxonomy): domain Eukaryota; kingdom Metazoa; phylum Chordata; class Amphibia; order Anura; family Dendrobatidae; genus Oophaga; species Oophaga sylvatica. Next base: position 208,376,920 of record JARQOD010000002.1, read on the forward strand.
AATTTTTCACATTTATGGCACGGCATGAAAACCCCTCTCTCCTCCTGCGTGCGACTGTGTAAGACAAAGGTGTCTGGGGATGACACTCCTGTGGATTTGATCTGCTAAACTTGCTGCTTCTGCTCCTGCTGCTGGTGCCGTCAGATGCTTCACATCTTGTCATCCTCCATTCACGGGCGGCTATCTCTTGTCTCTTATTATATATTGTTTATTGCTTGTAGGATCGCCGCGTTGTGAATTCCTAATGCTGTGCCACAGCCGTCTCCCTGCTCTTTTATTGATGCTTTTTTTTCGCATTCATGTTCCATTTATTTCTATTATCACTATAGAAAGTCAATATTTTAATTGCACCAAGTGGGAGATCTGAGCAACTTTATCATGGGGTGGAGCAGTTTTTTTTTGCTATTCTGGACACTTGTTTGAGATGAAAGAATAGCAGGAAGAAAGGAGGCTTCTGATGGAATTATCTCTAGTCCTTTTTCTGCAAGCACTAAAGGCAATCCAGCCAGAAGATTGCTGTTAAGCATGCTTAATTTCTGGGAGAAAGGCATTACAATCAAGAACACCAACTGAGCAAGAAGCTTGGATCTGTTATAAACTAGCAATTTCTCAAGAAAATTGCACAAAGCGGTGCTTTTTTTTTAAGAAGGGGTGGAGAGAAGAGGAGGGGGATGATTTGATTAGAGAACGTGCAGGAAAGAAGATTGCCTCCTGATGCTGTTTCACATGCAGTGATCCTTGGTGCCTGAAATCGTAGAGGATCAAGAAGCGTGGTCTTTCGGAAATGCGTGAGAGCATCGTTTCAAGGCTACTGAACTGGATGCTTTAGCTTTTGTTTACCTGCCGCCTGTGACCATGCCAATGCCAGAGACAAGCCCACCTCCCCATTCCATTCCTCCTCCTCCTACTCCTTCCTCATCTCTTTAACCATCTTCTTCATCCAGATTTTTCAGCTCACTTGCTAAAGAGAAACAGGCATTGTCTGGTGTGTGGGTGGCACTGAGGAGCCAAGCTTGGTCCCCCTCACTGAGCCTTGCCCTGCCAAGCTTAGATGCCAGTTTCATCAGTGGAAGAGGTGAGCGAAAGCTGCTGAAGAAGTTCTTTTAGGAGCATACCAACACTTGTATCTTTCTTTTACCATATGTATGTATAAATATATATATACTTACATATACTCTATGTGTATGCCATATGTATACCACTCCTGTTAAAGGAGACATCTGTGGGTTATCATATTCCATTTTCTTCTCTCTCACTTCACCACTGGTTCTTTAAAGTGACCCGTCACAGGAAAAAGGGAAATGCTTCCCATTCTCCAGAGGGGCTGAGCCCCTTTGCTTATTTCTCTGTGTTTTCCACAGACTATTTTTTTCTGGATTCTCTTTCCAACCTGGTGGGGTGTCCCACCACAACTTCCTGCTAGCCCCTCCCTCTGCGAGGTTCCAAGCCCGGTAAGGGTGCCCGGGAGGTGGCATGGCAGCAGCTATTGCAAGTGGACTGATCCGTCAAAAGCGTCAGGCAAGGGAGCAGCACTTGGACCGTCCTTCGGCCAACAAGAGGCGCAGTAGCCCAAGCAAAAACCGAGGCCTTTGTAATGGCAACCTGGTGGATATCTTCTCCAAAGTACGAATCTTTGGGCTCAGGAAACGAAGGCTCAGACGGCAAGGTCGGTTGGTCTGTGTCTGTGGGCTGTATTAATAATGACCTCTTCGTTCCCCTTCCCCATGTCTTTGTGCCCAATGGCAGTATACGTATGTTGTTCCTTCTTTTCCATCCTTAGGTTCTTTTTATTTTGTGTTTGCTTTTGTATTACCTTTTTCTTTTGCGTAAAGTTGCATAGAATCATTGTTATTCAGTCTGTAGAAAAGTGTCGTGTTTTCTCTACAATACACAACATCCCTCTGCCCTTCAGTGGAACAGTTTTTCTGTGTTGCAGGGCCCTCCAGCAACAGGGTTAATGCCAAAGCTATTAATGTGCCAAGCCGTGAAAATAAAGTTCCATAAATGATATAGGCTCAAAGGGAAAAATACTTCAATGGTTCAGTAACTCCTCCAGGAAATAGAGATTAACATTTTAAGAACACGGAATGAAAAAGAATAAGGGAATCTCTTTTTATATCTCGGCTTTTATGAACTAGGTCTCTCTTAGTTGTAGGTTGTGAAATCTTTCATTCTATTGATAGACTGTAGAATGAGCTTGTGCTTGCATCCTTAAAACACTTCCATTGAAGGCAAGGTGCTACCATTTTTGTTGTAAAATCAAAAGAAAACGGTCTGATAATGAACGTTAATTACAGTACATGAATTCAATACTTGCAGAATGTAATAAATGAAAAGAAAATGATTATTTGGCGAACCCAACACAACTCCTTCACTATAAAGATCTGGATGGTGATGATCATGCAAATCCCTTCTCCATATGTCTCATATCTATGACCAAAAAAGACCATTCCTCATAGGATTCTCAGGTGTGTTTATAGTGTATCTCAGACAAAGCCAAGCAGAGCACTCGGCAAGGCGTTAGTTAAATAATTACTTCCCCTCAACAATACACT
>JARQOD010000002.1:208381974-208393770 GCA_033576555.1 Oophaga sylvatica
AGGCAAAGAAGTCCGTCTCCAGACTGCTCATCTCAAGGTGATGCGCCAATCTTATCACTCACTGCCACAAAGCAGCTCAGCAAAGTGTTTGCATAAATGAAAATTAGCCATCTATATCTGCATTACCACGAGCAGGAGAGCGGCGGAATATGAATGCCATTCCTCGTCCTGTTTACTTTTCGAATTCTCTCCACCTAATAAGCGTCAACAAAGCATCGGGGTCTGTATTGACTCTGTTCATTTGTCAGCGCCGGGTAAATATTCATATCTGGAATACACAATATGAAAACAGCTTTGCTGGATCAGCATTCAGAGAAAACTTGAAAAAAAAATTGTGTACGTTTGTTATAAACTATTTAACGCTATGTAATGAGAACCATATAGGAATATCTATCTATATCTATCTATATACAACACAGTATATATAATTATATATGTTTATATATATATGCACACACATATATGCATAAATTGATGTGTGTATATATACATATAGTTACGTATACATCTATACGTAACATCTATACATCTAAGCCATGTGCATACATTATTAGTTGCATATTGTAGAAGCCAGTGCACCTATCTCTCTGCACAGCATAGACACCAGGCTCTGTGTGATAGTTATCTAATGGAATGGAGTGTGTGACAATCTGCAGAATCTAGTGAGCTTCGCACAACATTCTGCTTATTTAACAGCAGTGTAATACGTATTATCAGTTGTTAACAGCCAGTGGACCAAAAGGTCATTAATAATCAATAGTGCTGTTTGTACTGGGCCCTTTAGCATATATTCAATATGATATTCCCTTCTCAGTGCAGTAGACCCTATTCTCCACTCTCATAAACCTTGTCACAGCGTCATGATCTTTCAATAGTTCTTCATAAAATGGATTTTTAGTAACAGGGGTACAGGTTCACCGTTATTGTTAATTCATATATTGGAAAGTCATACTGTGACTAATAAGAGACATGGGGTCACAATCCCTCTTGTCGGGTTATTATTGCCATCATAGGGAAGAATAGAACATATTCTGACTGTAGTGGCCATGATCAGTAGAGTAAAGGGTTTCTCTACATCTTGTAAATCAAAATACCTCATAAGAATTTTCAGCTCTGTAACCTTTGTAATAAACCGAATTGTTAAAATAATGGAGATGTGTAGCCAAATATCACTGCTGAGATATAGGATTATTAATTTTTCATTATAAATGCATGACTGTTGTTTTAGTTTTTCTATAGCAAATTGATGGCCTGGAACAACAATGTCAGTTTTCAGCAATGACCTTCCAAATGACGTAAAACATACTTGGACCTGTGCACCTCAGTGTAGTACACGAAGCACAGGGGGACAATCCTATATACACATTTGGACCTAGAGATAGTATTGTCCCCAAACCATTAAAATTTGTGTAAAATTGACCTATCCCCAATTTGAAATGAGCCCTTGTTGGCTGGAGCAATAATGGGAAGTAAATTAAAGAAATAAAAATATAGTGAACAATAAGGAGATTGGCCAAAATTTTATCTTAAAATAATTTCACATTTTGCCATCATTTTTGTAGATAACACAATAACATTTCAAGTAGCTGAGACCATTTTTGCTACAGTGCAGTACTTCATTATTCTGACAGATGGCGCTGTTGCTTTTAGTGTTTCCGGGACATATGTGTAACATACAGTAACCGTAACTCTTATATAGGACAGGAACATGCAGAGTGTATTCAAAGGAAAGAAATTAAGAAAAACATCTATGTAACAAAAATCACATCGCGCGGATGACGTTTCACCAGCCCCGACCAATCCAATGCCATGTCATGAACCTCAGAAGGTAAGAGATTTGAAGGCCTCTTGACTAGCCGTCAGGCACCACTGGCCTGGACACTGGACCGGAGTCCCACAAATTGAGCTCTTCATCTCTACTGTCCAGATTTCTCACAAAATAGTGCACTTATCAGATGTACTTTTTTATTAAATTCTCTGAGTTTAAAACTATTTTATCAAGGAACAAACCATATCTACATACATGTAAAGGAAATTAGGGAATCCCCTCTAACTGTGGTTCCCTCTGTGATGAGCCGGCCATGTTTTTTATCCATTCACTTGAATGAGCGGTATCTAATTCCACATTTACACAGTGGAATGGGTTATAAGACAAGAAAAGTTTCATAGCAATTAATCAGAGCTCGGCTTTCATTTTTTAATTAGCTCTGGTAAAATTAAAACTGTGATGGGATTGGTTGCTATGGATAAAGAACACAATTTTTTTCTAGATATACAGTATACGGTATGACTCACTCACTTTAATAGACACACAGATTCCTAACTATGTAAGCCTACTTATAGGGATTCTTTTTTTTTTTAATACCCCAAACCACAAAAATATGACAAATTAATGGAAATGTAAGAAGTCGCCTTTACAGAATGTATAATATAGTTTTCATTGTGAGTGACCACACTGTCGTTGACTATATAAAACGATTTACAAGATAACATGTTTTCTATATTACTCTGGGCACACCTGTCACTGTGTAGTCCCGAGTGTTAGCAGGACGGTTCTGCGTGACACAGGGATTCTCTATTTGGTGTTCTGTTAATCCCTGTGATATGCACTAACCCCTACACACTCCTCCTCCATAAGGTCACGCTAGGAGGAGAGTAATAAGGCATCCCTATCCTGCATTTTGTGGGGTCCATGAGATAAATCAGTTTCTAGATGAAACATAATTATTCTTGCAGCACAGTTATATCAACTCAATAATATCAATAATATAAGACTCTGCAGCGACAGGTCCCAATGGACCGCTACTCAAGCACACCAGACCTGCAGGTCACCCAGCAACCCTTACTCCATCCACCATCCAGCACCTTTTCTGTGATTTAACAGGGAAATCCTTCCCCTCTTCTATCACTAATGTGATACCTTGCTCTTCTACTTTCAGAAAACAGCGACTTAATGATTAAGACCCGGGATGGGTCATAAAGTTGTATTATAATTCATAGTCGCTTTTTGGTACCACTATTGACCTGCTCCCATTATCTTTTCTTTGTTCACAGGCTGGAATAAAAAACTTTTTTCACCATAAACTCAGTAGTGTGCGATGAATTTTGAACTTCTACTAGAAAAGAGGTAGACAGTCCAAGTGATGCTTATGAATTTTCCTTAAGTTAAATGGTCACTGTCACTATAACATACCTATTAGATTTGTGTAATATAGTGTAATGTCCTTCACAAAACAAGTTTTTAGGTTTAATATTGTTCCAAAGTTATGGCCAATAGGGGGCTACCTTGCTGTCAACTTGTCCCACTGTCTGTTGCCAAGGCCAATCTGTCTATTGGTACAGATAAGCAGGATGATCACAGTAAGTGGTTGTTAGAACCCTCTTGTTAGATTTTGTTTCAGTTTGCTGGTCACATGACCTTTTTTCCCTATTTAGTCTGGCTCCGCCCTTCTGGCTTTGCTGGACTTCATTGTATTATCTACTCTTAAGCTAGCCGGGTGCTTAGGTGCCTTACTCTGTCAGTTTTGCTTAATCTTAGGATCTCGTAGTAATTTGTTTTCTGTTTAATTTTCCCTGCTACAATTTCTGTTAGGAGGTGTCCACCTTTTCTCCCAGTCCCTAGATCTTGTAGGGATTCCTCCCTCGCGACTGTGGGTCTTCGTTCGGACTAGCTGAGGACTTTGGCGGGTCTGGTCGCAGGATCGGGTTCCCCGTTACATCGTAGGGATCAAGCTCAGTTTTATTGTAGGGACAGAGTTCCCATCTTTCCTTAGTGCTTGTAGCAGTTCATAACAGTAAGTCCAGCCAAGAAAAAAAAAAAAAAAATCTCTAAGGAAAGATTTTCTGTTTTCATCATGGTGTCGGTTCGGGATTTGGCTGAACGCCTGCAGGGTCTCTCTCTGGAGGTGGCTGAAATCCGGCAACACGTGAGTAGTTGTTCTGGAGCACATTTCGTGGAGCCAAAGGTACGTTTGCCTGATTTATTTTTTGGTGAACAACAAGATTTTTTTTCTTTTAAAAATGCTTGCTTGTTGTATTTTCGTTTGAGACCCAGATCCTCTGGTGATGAATCACAGCGCATAGGGTTTATAATGTCACTTTTGCGCAAAGAACCTCAGGACTGGGCCTTTTCTCTGCAGCCTAGTGATCCATGCTTTGGATCAGTGGATGTTTTTTTTTCTGCTTTGGGGTTGTTGTATGACGATCCGGATCGTGTTTCATCAGCTGAGACAGAGTTGAGACGTTTGAGACAGGGATCGGGTAATGTGGAAAAATATTGTACTCACTTCCGTAGGTGGTCCACCCAGGTGGGCTGGAACGATTCAGCTTTGAAAAGTTTATTTCTTGCAGGATTAAGTGAAAGGGTTAAAGATTTGCTGATTGCTTATCCTATACCTGGTAACTTGCAAGAGGCTATGCAATTGGCCATACGGGTGTATAGGAGACTGCGTGCAAGGGTTAATGAGAGTAAGTCTGCTTTGTCAGCTCCAGGTTTGGAGAAGGAATGTACTGACATTGCAGAGCCGATGGAAATTGGAGCAATGGCACCTCACTCTCGGGAAAAAGAACGCAGATTTGCTCAAGGTTTGTGTTTCTACTGTGGTAAATCTGATCATTTCATTAAGAACTGTGCGCTTCGAATGAATAAAGAGAAAAAAAAAAATGAGGTCAGTTTCGCCCGCATAGCTTGTTTAAACAATAAAGGTGTCTTTCTTTCTGCTACTACTGCTGGTGAGGAGGAATTAATGGAGTTTCGGGTATTTGTGGATTGTGGTTCAACTCTCAATGTGATTGATGGGAAATTTTTGGAAAAACTAAAATTAAAACCCAAACTTCTGTCTTCTCCTATTAATGTGGTGTCTGTGGATGGCTCTCCCTTGAAAAATGTTACTCACCATATCTGTGAATTTCCTCTTACTATTAATGGTGTTCATCAAGAGAATTTGGATTTGGTAGTCTTGAATATTTGCCCTCACCGGTGATTTTGGGGTTACCCTGGTTAAAATTGCACAATCCGGTACTGGATTGGTCTACCAATGAAATTAAGTCCTGGAGTCCTAAGTGTTATGACAAGTGTTGTAACGGGCGTATTGCTGCTGTAGTTAAGGGGGAGTTACCTGTACCTATTCAGGATTTTTGGAAAGTTTTTTCTGATAAAGAATCGCAGGTATTGCCTCCTCATAGAGATTATGATTGTGCAATTGAATTTGTCCCTGGAGCGACTCTTCCTAAAAGTCGTTTATTTAATTTGACTATTCCTGAGAGAAAGGCTTTGGAGGAATACATACAGACAAGCTTGGCCGCCGGTCACATTAGGCCTTCCAAATCTCCTGTGGCGGTTGGATTTTTTTTTGTTAAAAAAAAGGACGGCGGTTTACGGCCTTGTCTAGACTTTCGTGAGATTAATAAGATTACTGTACGCAATCCTTACCCACTGCCATTGATTCCTGATTTGTTTAATCAGTTAGTGGGGGCCAAGTGGTTCTCGAATATTGATCTTCGAGGGGCATACAATTTGTTGCGCATGAAGGAGGGGGATGAATGGAAGACTGCGTTTAACACTCCACTGGGTCATTGTGAGAATCTGGTCATGCCTTTTGGACTTTCCAGTGCTCCGGCATTTTATCAGAATCTTATTAATGACATTCTTAGACCTTTGATCGGCAGAAGTGTGGTTGTGTATTTGGATGACATTTTGATTTATTCACCGGATTTGGAGTCTCATTGGAGGAGTGTGCGTGAAGTATTACAGTTACTGAGTGATAATTCACTTTTTGCCAAACTAGAAAAATGTGAGTTCGCTGTACAGAGACTTAGTTTTTTGGGCTACATTGTCTCCAGTGAAGGTTTTGAGATGGACCCTGTGAAAGTGCAAGCTGTGCAGGATTGGCCTAAACCTATTGGTGTGAAATCAATACAGAGGTTTTTGGGATTCGCCAATTATTATAGAAAATTCATAAAAAAATTTTCTGTGATTGCCAAACCTCTGACCGATCTCACCAGGAAAGGTGCGGTTCAGTGGACTACTGAGGCCATTGAGGCTTTTGTGTTGCTAAAGGAGAGGTTCAGCTCTGCTCCCATCCTTACGCAGCCTGATGTGACTAAACCATTTTTGGTTGAGGTTGATGCTTCTTCTGTGGGGGTCGGCGCGGTGTTGTCTCAGGAAAAGACGGATGGAGTACATCCTTGTGCTTTTTTTTCAAAGAAATTTTCTGAGTCTGAACTAAATTATGATATCGGTAATCGGCAATTGTTGGCAATTAAACTCGCATTTGAACACTGGCGTCATTTTTTGGAGGGAGCGGAATTTCCTGTTCAAGTCTTCACCGATCATAAAAATCTGATCTACCTTGATGCTGCCAAACGCTTGAATGCCCGTCAGGCTAGGTGGGCACTGTTTTTCTCACGCTTTAATTTTACCGTTACTTACATCCCAGGTTCAAAAAATGTTAAAGCTGATGCTTTGTCTCGCAGTTTTTCTCCTATGGTGGGTACTGAGGAGGAGGAAAACATTTTGCAAGAGGGGGTTGTTATTGCGGTTTTGGACTCCGTGTTGGAAGATGAGATTCTTAAAGCACAGGAGAATGCCCCATCTAACACGCCGCATGGGAGGTTGTTTGTGCCTGGTACCCTGAGGAGAGATTTGTTTGTTGAATGTCATGACTCTCGGTTGGCAGGTCATCCTGGAATCTCTGAGACCAAGAGACTTGTGGGTCGCAGCTTTTGGTGGCCTGGATGACAGAAGGAAGTCATTAAGTGGGTGCATCAATGCACTGTGTGTGCTAGATCTAAGTCTTCTCATACTCCTGCTGCAGGGTTGCTTTGCCCTCTGGAGGTCCCTAGTGCACCTTGGACACATTTGGCTATGGACTTTATTACTGACCTTCCCCCTCTGAGGGTTTCACTGTCATCTGGGTGGTCGTGGACCGTTTTAGCAAGATGTGTCACTTGGTTCCTTTCATCAAATTGCCCTGCGCTAAGACTCTCGCTAAGGCCTTTGTCAAGGAAATAGTCAGACTACATGGTGTTCCTACTGACATTGTTTCTGATAGGGGACCTCAGTTTGTGGCTCGTTTTTGGCGCACCTTTTGTGACAGGTTGGGAGTTCATTTGTTGTTTTCATCCGGATATCATCCTGAGTCTAATGGCCAGACAGAAAGGAAAAACCAGGATGTTGAGCAGTTCTTGCGTTGTTTTGTGACTGATAATCAAGAGGGGTGGTCTGAGTTTCTGCCACTTGCTGAGTTTGCTCTTAACAATCATACATCCGCTTCTGCTGGTTGTTCGCCTTTTTTTTGTTGTACTGGGAGACATCCGTCTTTTGGGTCATTTTCCAAGTTGGGATCGGCTGTACCTGTAGAGGAGAATTTTTCTGGTGTGTTGGAGAGAGTTTGGACTGATGTGCGTGGTAATCTTCAGGAGGCAACAAAAGATCCAAAGTGTATTTTGATAGAAAACGACAAGAGGTTTTGTTTGCTATTGGTGACATGGTCTGGTTGTCCTCTAAGAATCTATGCTTGAGGATTCCGTCTAAGAAATTGGGTCCCAAGTTTGTAGGGCCCTTTAAGGTGCTTCAGGTTATTAACCAATCTGCTGTTAAGTTGGAGCTTCCCACCTCCTGGAAGATTAATCCGGTGTTTCATGTTTCTCTCTTGAAAAAAGCTGAGGTCTCAGATGGAGACGTCTCGACCACTGTTCCCCTGGTGGTGGAGGACGTGCAATATGAGATTTCCCGCATCCTAAATTCTAGACGGTATAGAGGGGGTTTGCAGTACCTCGTCGCTTGGAAGGGTTATGGACCCGAGGATAACTCATGGGTGAGGGCGGATGATGTTTCTGCATCTAGACTTGTCAGAGCGTTTCACAAGAGGTTTCCGGATAAGCCTAAGTCCTAGGGGATCCGGAGGATCCTCTTAGAAGGGAGGGTACTGTTAGAACCCTCTTGTTAGATTTTGTTTCAGTTTGCTGGTCACATGACCTTTTTTCCCTATTTAGTCTGGCTCCGCCCTTCTGGCTTTGCTGGACTTCATTGTATTATCTACTCTTAAGCTAGCCGGGTGCTTAGGTGCCTTACTCTGTCAGTTTTGCTTAATCTTAGGATCTCGTAGTAATTTGTTTTCTGTTTAATTTTCCCTGCTACAATTTCTGTTAGGAGGTGTCCACCTTTTCTCCCAGTCCCTAGATCTTGTAGGGATTCCTCCCTCGCGACTGTGGGTCTTCGTTCGGACTAGCTGAGGACTTTGGCGGTCTGGTCGCAGGATCGGGTTCCCCGTTACATCGTAGGGATCAAGCTCAGTTTTTTGTAGGGACAGAGTTCCCATCTTTCCTTAGTGCTTGTAGCAGTTCATAACAGTGGTGGTGGGTGGGTGTCCTTACAAACCTGCTATTTCTTATACAGACAGAATGTAGCAGAACCTCCTTGCTGTGCACATCTCAGAATAGTACACAGTAGTGAACTGCTGGACTTTTATCCTGCCAGTATCTTCCTTTTTCTTGTCACATTCACTTGTCTGCTTGTTTAACAGATAATGTCAGCTCTTCTATTCTCCCCTTCTCTCATTATTTCAGGCTTTTTTTTACTATGCCCACTCTCCACTTGTATTGCACTCTCCTCTCAGTTTCTAATAGCACATTAGCACTTCTGCTCTTCTCTTCTATCCTTCATCCAGGCTGTTTTGCTATGTCTTCTAGTGCACTCTCCAGGTGTATTACACTTTTGGTTTCTTGTTGCTCCTAGCATATCTGCACTCCTATTTTCCTCTTCTCTCATCCTCCAAGACTTCTCTCATCCTCCTCCAATAGACAGCTTTCGTACAGTACAGTACAGCTGGAAAATAATGTGCAGAGAGAGCTGCAAGAAGTGCTGTCAGGGGGTCAGTCATCTGGGGAAACAAAAACAACTAGGTAGGAATAAAAAGTGACAGAATAGCAAGGTAATGTGCTACATGGGATTATATTTTTTTAACAAATGACAGGTACATTTTAATGCATTCAAACCGCATCCAAGGTATTTTTGTAGCGTAATTTGTAGAGTAATTTATGGTCACTCTAGTTCATTGATTGAAGGGGATCTCTCACCAGTTATCATAATGCAAGCTGCATATATTATTAAATGGATTGTTTTGACCTGTTAAGGCTGCTGTACTTATACTGTAAACCCATTTCAGAATGGCTGTATGATCCTTTTGAGAAGGTTTCCCTCCAGATTTTAAAATTAGCATTTTATAAGTTCAGGTAGATTTAGAGTCACTAAATGCTTACAATGGGTTATAGGGCCATTCTGATGTGGATTTTATGGTAAGTATCCTATCCTCATAAGGTTTAAGAGATCCACTAATGTATGCTGTTGCATTGTACAGATCATCTGTAAAATAAATACTGGGATCATTTAGACTCTGTTTAAAGAATAATGTTTTGCATTTGTTCTTCCATACTCACGTAGGTCTTTATATTCCTCCATGATTGTAACTATTGGTTTTTCAGTTTACAGCTGATTTTAAGTCTAACACACATTGATTGTTCATCTCAGGGATTTGTTTCTATGCTGACTGCTTGTTGTAAAGCTATATATTTATAAAGCTATTTTTTCAATAAACATTTATCTGTAGAGATGAGCAAATTTGTTCAGATTCGGTTCCGAATACGATGGGGCTTGAATATTGCAATATTTGTCGAACACAGCCGAACGTCATTAGAGTCAGTGGGAGTAGAAATTACCGAATATGTTCGGAACCGATCATAAGACATACATCCAGCACAAATATTGTTTGAATTTGGCTCGAATATGTCAAAATCAGATTGGGGCCAAAAGCCGAACAAATTCGCTCATCTCTGTTTATCTGCACAGAAAATTACTTTACAAAACTCTATTTCCAAGTTGCTTTAATTCTGATGAAAACATGGCTTGTCCTAGGGTTTCTAGGGTTTATGCTTATTATGCTTATTTCACTAGGGTTTGTAGCACATCAGTTTGCGAAACAAGTTGATCTCAAGAAAAATCATGTAAGTTAACCTGAATATAACACAAGTCTATTCATAGCCGAATACAAATTTATTGTAGGTGACTTACATCTCCATTATGCAACAACCAACTCCCCGGAGATGCAAAGACTTCATGTATTTGTGAGTGACGTGTCGGCTGTAGAAAAGGTGAGGAAGCAGCAGATGACAGATAATACATAGCTTCATCTAATTTTCACATTTTGCTGATAAAACCTAGACAATAAGCTTTATGTAGTAAAGATGAAAAAAATAGATCAGCATTGGAAAACACACTATAGTGGTGCTTGTCTGGGCAAACAGTCTCAAAAGTGCCCACAAAAGTGCAAAAAAGTGCGGAGGCAGCACTACAAGTGAAATACTCACGTTCAATCAGCTGATACAAAGTTTCAGCTCAGCAAAGCCTTTTTAAACATTTTGTCAATGTATCACACACACATTTTTATAGTCAAACGTGCACAAAAAATAATTCAAGTCAATTATCCAATAAATATATAAATGTCATAAAACAGCATATAAAGTGACAGCGTTACTACCCAGATATATTTGTGGCTGTAATCATCACAATAAAAGAATAAAAAGTCATCATTCAGAACTTATGAGTGCATGCTAATGAAGTTATAACACTCATACTGTTGCTAGGTGCCAGATACATTGAATATATGGCCTTGGCAATAAGCGAAAAAGTCGACTTACATCTCCATTATGTAACAACAAACGTCTCGGAGATGCAAAGACTTCATGTATTTATGCGTAATGTGCCGGTTAAATACAAGATATAAAGGAGCAGCAGGTGATAAACGTAACATATAGCTCCATCTGATTGTCACAATTTGCTGATGAAATGCAGAGAATAGGCTTTTATGCTCTGGGCGCTATTACACAGTTATTTTGGAATAACTTGGGTCAAGGTCATTGCCACAGGCTTCTCTATTTACTTATCAATTCAAGACCAAATCTGCCTAACATATCCCAATTCTCTATCCTACATATGAATTCTAGTCCTTATATACATATTTGGATTTACTGATATCAGTATCTGTAGACATTTTATAACTTCTGACTTAATGTTCCATCTCTCACCACACTGCATGTTGGTAAAAGTTAGTGGTCACGGTCTTCAGTAAGCTCAGGCTCATCTGATGGCCAGTGAAATGCCTAAAACAATTGAAAAGTACTTAATTAATAGAAAAATGACGTTTTCAGCCTGAAAAAAAATCCCTTCTAAGTGTCATCTCCTATGTGTCTTTCTTTTGTTTAATTTGATTTCCTTTGCTTGTCAAGTGTTATCAAGCAGCGGAGATACTGAAGATAGAGCGAGATGACAGAAAGTGGAGGAAGAGCTCTGATTCTTCTCACTCATGTTTATTAAATTGCAAACAGCCATGCCAAGAGTTGGCTCTAAGTTTGGATATGCAAGCCATTGAATAATGCCATTAACAATGCATGCTAAGAAGTCTGAGAATACAAATTCCAGGACCTAAGGTTTTGGCAAAACACTGATGAAGAGCTATGGCCCAATCATAAAAGAGTCGATAGCAAATAAAAGAACATGAAAATGAGGACATTTCCTGGACATAATCGTCTGAGTGCACTAAAAAAGGGAGGGCTGCAATACCTTGTATAAAGTGGTTGTCCACTACTCAGAAAACCCTGTCTCAATATGTTTGCCCCAAGTAAAATAACAACACTTATACTTACCTCCGGTGCTGGCGCCATTACAGCGGTGTCGGCACTTGTTCTCTTGGGACTCACGTCACATTGTTATGTCACGCAAGGTCTGCAGCCAATCACGTT
>JARQOD010000002.1:208393870-208428097 GCA_033576555.1 Oophaga sylvatica
TTAACAGATAATGTCAGCTCTTCTATTCTCCCCTTCTCTCATTATTTCAGGCTTTTTTTTACTATGCCCACTCTCCACTTGTATTGCACTCTCCTCTCAGTTTCTAATAGCACATTAGCACTTCTGCTCTTCTCTTCTATCCTTCATCCAGGCTGTTTTGCTATGTCTTCTAGTGCACTCTCCAGGTGTATTACACTTTTGGTTTCTTGTTGCTCCTAGCATATCTGCACTCCTATTTTCCTCTTCTCTCATCCTCCAAGACTTCTCTCATCCTCCTCCAATAGACAGCTTTCGTACAGTACAGTACAGCTGGAAAATAATGTGCAGAGAGAGCTGCAAGAAGTGCTGTCAGGGGTCAGTCATCTGGGGAAACAAAAACAACTAGGTAGGAATAAAAAGTGACAGAATAGCAAGGTAATGTGCTACATGGGATTATATTTTTTTAACAAATGACAGGTACATTTTAATGCATTCAAACCGCATCCAAGGTATTTTTGTAGCGTAATTTGTAGAGTAATTTATGGTCACTCTAGTTCATTGATTGAAGGGGATCTCTCACCAGTTATCATAATGCAAGCTGCATATATTATTAAATGGATTGTTTTGACCTGTTAAGGCTGCTGTACTTATACTGTAAACCCATTTCAGAATGGCTGTATGATCCTTTTGAGAAGGTTTCCCTCCAGATTTTAAAATTAGCATTTTATAAGTTCAGGTAGATTTAGAGTCACTAAATGCTTACAATGGGTTATAGGGCCATTCTGATGTGGATTTTATGGTAAGTATCCTATCCTCATAAGGTTTAAGAGATCCACTAATGTATGCTGTTGCATTGTACAGATCATCTGTAAAATAAATACTGGGATCATTTAGACTCTGTTTAAAGAATAATGTTTTGCATTTGTTCTTCCATACTCACGTAGGTCTTTATATTCCTCCATGATTGTAACTATTGGTTTTTCAGTTTACAGCTGATTTTAAGTCTAACACACATTGATTGTTCATCTCAGGGATTTGTTTCTATGCTGACTGCTTGTTGTAAAGCTATATATTTATAAAGCTATTTTTTCAATAAACATTTATCTGTAGAGATGAGCAAATTTGTTCAGATTCGGTTCCGAATACGATGGGGCTTGAATATTGCAATATTTGTCGAACACAGCCGAACGTCATTAGAGTCAGTGGGAGTAGAAATTACCGAATATGTTCGGAACCGATCATAAGACATACATCCAGCACAAATATTGTTTGAATTTGGCTCGAATATGTCAAAATCAGATTGGGGCCAAAAGCCGAACAAATTCGCTCATCTCTGTTTATCTGCACAGAAAATTACTTTACAAAACTCTATTTCCAAGTTGCTTTAATTCTGATGAAAACATGGCTTGTCCTAGGGTTTCTAGGGTTTATGCTTATTATGCTTATTTCACTAGGGTTTGTAGCACATCAGTTTGCGAAACAAGTTGATCTCAAGAAAAATCATGTAAGTTAACCTGAATATAACACAAGTCTATTCATAGCCGAATACAAATTTATTGTAGGTGACTTACATCTCCATTATGCAACAACCAACTCCCCGGAGATGCAAAGACTTCATGTATTTGTGAGTGACGTGTCGGCTGTAGAAAAGGTGAGGAAGCAGCAGATGACAGATAATACATAGCTTCATCTAATTTTCACATTTTGCTGATAAAACCTAGACAATAAGCTTTATGTAGTAAAGATGAAAAAAATAGATCAGCATTGGAAAACACACTATAGTGGTGCTGTCTGGGCAAACAGTCTCAAAAGTGCCCACAAAAGTGCAAAAAAGTGCGGAGGCAGCACTACAAGTGAAATACTCACGTTCAATCAGCTGATACAAAGTTTCAGCTCAGCAAAGCCTTTTTAAACATTTTGTCAATGTATCACACACACATTTTTATAGTCAAACGTGCACAAAAAATAATTCAAGTCAATTATCCAATAAATATATAAATGTCATAAAACAGCATATAAAGTGACAGCGTTACTACCCAGATATATTTGTGGCTGTAATCATCACAATAAAAGAATAAAAAGTCATCATTCAGAACTTATGAGTGCATGCTAATGAAGTTATAACACTCATACTGTTGCTAGGTGCCAGATACATTGAATATATGGCCTTGGCAATAAGCGAAAAAGTCGACTTACATCTCCATTATGTAACAACAAACGTCTCGGAGATGCAAAGACTTCATGTATTTATGCGTAATGTGCCGGTTAAATACAAGATATAAGGAGCAGCAGGTGATAAACGTAACATATAGCTCCATCTGATTGTCACAATTTGCTGATGAAATGCAGAGAATAGGCTTTTATGCTCTGGGCGCTATTACACAGTTATTTTGAAATAACTTGGGTCAAGGTCATTGCCACAGGCTTCTCTATTTACTTATCAATTCAAGACCAAATCTGCCTAACATATCCCAATTCTCTATCCTACATATGAATTCTAGTCCTTATATACATATTTGGATTTACTGATATCAGTATCTGTAGACATTTTATAACTTCTGACTTAATGTTCCATCTCTCACCACACTGCATGTTGGTAAAAGTTAGTGGTCACGGTCTTCAGTAAGCTCAGGCTCATCTGATGGCCAGTGAAATGCCTAAAACAATTGAAAAGTACTTAATTAATAGAAAAATGACGTTTTCAGCCTGAAAAAAAATCCCTTCTAAGTGTCATCTCCTATGTGTCTTTCTTTTGTTTAATTTGATTTCCTTTGCTTGTCAAGTGTTATCAAGCAGCGGAGATACTGAAGATAGAGCGAGATGACAGAAAGTGGAGGAAGAGCTCTGATTCTTCTCACTCATGTTTATTAAATTGCAAACAGCCATGCCAAGAGTTGGCTCTAAGTTTGGATATGCAAGCCATTGAATAATGCCATTAACAATGCATGCTAAGAAGTCTGAGAATACAAATTCCAGGACCTAAGGTTTTGGCAAAACACTGATGAAGAGCTATGGCCCAATCATAAAAGAGTCGATAGCAAATAAAAGAACATGAAAATGAGGACATTTCCTGGACATAATCGTCTGAGTGCACTAAAAAAGGGAGGGCTGCAATACCTTGTATAAAGTGGTTGTCCACTACTCAGAAAACCCTGTCTCAATATGTTTGCCCCAAGTAAAATAACAACACTTATACTTACCTCCGGTGCTGGCGCCATTACAGCGGTGTCGCACTTGTTCTCTTGGGACTCACGTCACATTGTTATGTCACGCAAGGTCTGCAGCCAATCAGCGTTGGCTTCACTTTCCCCACCTTTGGACGTATCAGACATCAGGAGGATGTCAAAGCTGTGTGTTATGATTTGGTAGCTGAGGAGGGCAGGAGAAAAAACCGCAAAGGCAGCCAAACACCAGAGAGGTTGGGAACTGATAGGTTGCAGACCCCTAAACTAACCGCACAACTAGAAGCAGCCGTGGGACGGTCCTACAGTGCCCTAGACGCCTCGTCACAGCCGGAAAGATTAGCTATCCCTGAAGATGGAAAGAGGAAAGCTAACTGCCCCGGAGTAGAGCCCCAAAAGAATAGGAAGCCCCCAAACATATAATGGCGGTTAGACAAGATGAAAACACGAACATAGACAGAAAATAGAATGAGCAAACGCCGGGGCCCAAAGCTGTCTAGATAGGACAGCACAGGATAGAATACTGTCTGCAACCCAGAAAAACCCTAGGAAAAACTCCAACACTTCTAAATCCAAAAATGCTGAGACCACACGGTCTCGACCACCTATATTAGTTCTCTGGTGTGAACACGCAGCTACCCAGTAGTAAAAAATCACAAGAACTGAGCAAATGAACAAATACAAAAAGAGAACAGAGACCAGCACAATCCCCCAGAGGGGACCCGGCTGAACTCAAAAGCAAGGCAGCAAAAACAAGCAAAATCAAACCACAGAAAAAAAACAGACAGTAACTTATCTGAATGATAGCAGGAGACAGCAGAAAAGCAAGCTGAATTCCAACCTAGACCAGGAAGAACAATTGATCACCGACGAGGATCATGGGAGGTCAGCTCACTTATATCAGGCCAGTCCGTCCCACCTGATACCCATTCATCAATTGCAGGTGGTGGACTTTTGCTGTTCAACATAGGTTCAATACCCTCAGCAACCACCAGAGGGAGCCTCAGCTCCAAAGTCATCTCCAATACATTCACAACAGCTGTGTCTGCTTGCAGCATCATGGAGTACACAGTTTGGGACAGCGCCACAACCATTCCACTAGTCCTAACTGTCAATCAAGCAGTACAGCAGAAGGTGGAGAAGTGGTGGCTCATAGATAAAGATAAAACAAGAGCTTTATGCCATAGGTACAGTTCCATGTAGTACACATATCACAATAGATTGGGAAACCAATACTTTGTTACATTGAATAAATATGTTAATTACCAGACTAACATAGTGTAATGCATGGTAAAGGTAAAATGATACAATTGGAGGGTCCTGACCATGACAAATATGAAAAGTGGGGGCTGTATAAGGAGAGAAGCAAAAGTAAAATTATTTATTGGCAACTATATGTAAGTAACTATTAAGACAACAGTAGAGAAAGAGGCTCGTTATCACCTCTGTGTATAAGGTAAAATTTACTAATTTATACTAATCACCTGTATGGTATCTTCCATGGAAAGTATTGTAGTTTTGTAATAGATCAGGTTGGGCTTGGCATATTCTTACCAAAAAATGTTGGCCTATTCTACTTTTATACTTAAACCACAGCTGTCTTGATGTACAGTACCAGTCAAACACCTTTTCATCCAATGGTTTTCCTTGTTGTTATTGGAATGTGCACATTGTAGATTCAGACGAAAGGCAGCAAAATAATGAAGGTACACATATGGAAACAGTAAGTAAAGAAACACATGTGAACGAACCAGAATATGTGTTAAACCTTAGATTTGTCAACATATCTGAAATTTACTCTGATGACAGCTTTAGGCATCCTTGGCATTCTGTCAAGCAGCTCTATCAGATAATCAGCTGGATTGGCTTTCAAATAGACTCTAAGGATTTCCCAGAGGTGCTCAGCACTTGATTGGTGTTTTGACGTCTCCTTTGCAGTCCAACTCATCCTACACCATCTCACTTGAGTTACGGTCACTTCATTGTGGAGGCCATCACCTCTGCCGAAGCACTCCATCCATTTTCGTCTTGGTCCGGTAGACCATAGCTAGCCTGCAGGTGTGTTTTGGGTCATAGTCCTATTGCAACAGAAATGATGGCTGCACTAAGTTCAATCCAGATGGGAAGGCATGGCACATCATTGCAGAATGATGTGATGGCCATGTTGGGTAAGTACTGTATCCCTATTAGTTTGGAAGCAATCATCATTTATGTGTCTCCCAAAGATATGGCACGAAATCTCAAATTTTGACTCAGACTGCAGAACCATTTTCCACTGATCTAATGTAAAGTCCTCCTGATGTCTAGCTCAGCAAGGCTCTTCTTGTTTGCAGTCCTCAGTAGTGGCTTCTATGCAGCAATTCAACCATAAAGGCTTGCTTCTCACAGTCTACTCTGATTAGTTGATGTTAAAATGTGTCTGCTTCCTGTTATCTGTGTATCATTTATTAGAGCTGTTATTTTATGTACTGCCAATTTCTATTTTATGAGTGTGCTAATTCTGGTGAAATCTGCAGCAGATATAATTTGTGGTCATCCTTTCTTTGAATGATCTTCATCTTCATAATTGTCAGTTTTAGCATAGTGATTGATGGTTTTCATGACTGCACTTGAGGATAAATTCTTGGTTATAGCAATTTTCTGGACTGACTGACCTTTATGTCTTAAAGCAATGATGGATCGTTATTTCTCTTCACGTAGTTGAGTGGTTCTTGCCTTGTTCTGGCTTAGAACAGTTGTGGAATAGGGCTCAGAGTGGTATTGAACTGTGTACCAACACTACCTCTGTAAAAACACCTGATGGTCATAAACACTTTCTGAAGGTCAGTGAGTCAACAAATGAACGTTGTTAAATGGAAGCTGTTCCATGTGCTAACCTGATGTAACTGCTTGAGAAAATACGATCTATGGTCCATTCCGACTTGTTCAACACATTTTTGTTTACTTTTTGATTCCACATGTATTCATGTGCCTTCAGTCTGAACCTACAATGTACACATTCCAATTAAGAACAAGGAAATCCATTTCATGAACAGGTGTGTCTAAACTTTTGATTGGTACAGCTTTTTCTCTAGTAATAACATAGTCATGAGTGGAGTTTTCCCATCTTCTAAATATCATTACCAGAGAATTAAGCTGCTAAAGCATTCTATTCCCTTAAACTTTTTCTCTGAACAATGGGGCTCTTAGCTTACCCCATTCACTTGGTATATTTATTGTGCAAAAGTTTTAGGTAGATGTAGGAAAAATGCTAAGAAATAAGAATGCTTAAAAAAAATACAAGTGTTACCGTATTTTTTGGACTATTTGACGCACCTAGGATTTAGAGGAGGAAAGTAGAAAAATATGTGGTCATTTCTGTACTAATGTCCCATATCCTTATATATGGTCCCCTCATCCCCATCCTGGTATACATGGTCCCCTCATCCCTATCCTTATATTCATGGCCCCCTCATCCCTATCCTGGTATGCATGGCCCCCTCATCACTACCTTGGTATGCATCGCCTCCTCATCCCTATTTTGGTTTGCATGGCCCCCTCATTCCCATCCTGGTATGCATGGTCCCCTCATCCTCATCCTGGTATGCATGGCACTCTCAACCCTAGCCTGGTATGCATAGCCCCCATCCTGATATGCATGACTCCCTCATCCGTATCCTGGTATGCATGGCCTCCTAAACTTTATCCTGGTATGCATAGCCCCATCCCAATCCCGGCATGCATGGCCCCCTCATCCCTATACTGGTATATATGGCCTTCTCATCCCTATCCTGGTATGCTTGGCCTCCTCATCACTAGCCTGGTATGATTGGCCCTATCCCCATCCTGGTATTTATGGCCTCCATCCTAGTATGCATGGTCCCCTCATTTCTATCCTGGTATGCATGGCCCCCTCATCTCCATCCTGGTATGCATATCCCTTCATCCCTATCCTGGTATGCATGGCCCCCTCATCCAAATCCATGTATGCATGGCCCCATCATCCCTATCGTGGCATGCATAACCCCCATCCTGATATACATGGCCCCCTCATCCCCATCCTGGTATGCATGGCCCTCTCATACCCATCCTGGTATGCATGGCCTCCTCAACCCTAGCCTGGTATGCATAGCCTCCTTCCCCATACTGGTATGCATGCTGCCTTCATCCCTATCCTGGTATGCATGACCCCCTCATCCCTATCCTGGTATGCATGGTCGCTCATCCCTATCCTGGTATGCCTTGCCCCTTAATCCTCATCCTGATATACATGGACCCCTTATCTCCATCCTGGTATGCATGGGCCCCTCATCCCTAGCCTGGTAGGCATGGCCATCTTATCCCTAACCTTGTAGACATAGCCCCCTCATCCCTATCCAGGTAGTCATGGTCCACCTCATCCCAATCCTGGTATGCATGGCCCCTTCATCCCCATCCTGGTATGCACGGCCCCCTCATCCCCATCCTAGTGTGCCTGGCCCCTTTTCCCCATGCTGATATACATGGCCCCCTCATCCCCATCCTGGTATGCATGGCCCTCTCATACCATCCTGGTATGCATGGCCTCCTCAACCTAGCCTGGTATGCATAGCCTCCTTTCCCATACTGGTATGCTGCTGCCTTCATCCCTATCCTGGTATGCATGGACCCCTCATCCCTATCCTGGTATGCATGGTCCGCTCATCCCTATCCTGGTATGCCTTGCCCCTTCATCCTCACCTGATATACATGGACCCCTTATCTCCATCCTGGTATGCATGGGCCCCTCATCCCTAGCCTGGTAGGCATGGCCATCTTATCCCTAACCTGGTAGACATGGCCCCCTCATCCCTATCCAGGTAGTCATGGTCCACCTCATCCCTATCCTGGTATGCATGGCCTCCTCATCCCTAGCCTGGTATGCATGGCTCCCTCATCTCCATCCTGGTATGCATAACCCTTCATCCCAATCCTGGTATGCATGGCCCCCATTATCCAAATCCATGTATGCATGCCCCCCTCATCCTTATCCTGGTATGCATAGCCCCATCCTGATATACATGGCCCCCTCATCCCCATCCTGGTATGCATGGCCCCTCATACCGATCCTGGTATGCATGGCCCCCTCATCCCTAGCCTGGTAGGCATGGCCACCTTATCCCTAGCCTGGTAGGCATGGGTCCCTCATCCCTATCCTGGTAGTCATGGTCCACCTCATCCCTATCCTGGTATGCATGTGCTCCTCATCCCTAGCCTGGTATGCATGGCCCCCTCATCTCCATCCTGGTATGCATAGCCCCTCATCCCTATCCTGGTATGCATGGCCCCTCATCCCTATCCTGGTATGCATAGCCCCATCCTGATATGCATGGCCCCTTCATCCCATCCTGGTATGCATGGCCCCCTCATCCCATCCTAGTGTGCCTGGCCCCTTTTCCCTAGCCTGGTAGGCATGGCCACCTTATCCCTAGCCTGGTAGGCATGGGTCCCTCATCCCTATCCTGGTAGTCATGGTCCACCTCATCCCTATCCTGGTATGCATGACCTCCTCATCCCTAGCCTGGTATGCATGGCCCCCTCATCTCCATCCTGGTATGCATAGCCCCTTATACCTATCCTGGTATGCATGGCCCCTCATCCCTATCCTGGTATGCATAGCCCCATCCTGATATGCATGGCCCCTTCATCCCCATCCTGGTATGCACGGCCCCTCATCCCATCCTAGTGTGCCTGGCCCTTTTCCCCATGCTGATATACATGGCCCCTTCATCTCCATCCTGGTATGCATGGCCCCCTCATCCCTAACCTGGTAGGCATGGCCTCCTTATCCCTAGCCTGGTAGGCATGGCTCCCTCATCCCTATCCTGGTAGTCATGGTCCCATCATCCCTATCCTGATATGCATAGCCTCCTCATCCCTAGCCTGATAGGCATGTCCCCCTTATCCTAGCCTTGCATGCATGGCCCCCTCATCCCTATTCTGATAGGCATGGCCCCTTCATCCCTATCCTGGCATGAATGGCCCCTTCATCACTATCCTGGTATGCAGGGACCGCATCTCCATCCTGGTATGCATGGCCCCATCCTTATCTTGGTATGATTGGCCTCAATCCTTATCCTGGTAAGCATGGCCCCATCAGAAAAACATTTTAAAAAAGCAAACAATTATACTTACCTTCCTTGCTCTCCTTTTCAACTTCCTGTTCCAATGCCAGCAGCTGATTAATGCTTGTAAGCAGCACATGGCAGTGATATCATATGCTCTTTACAAGCCAAAGGACAACTGCCAGAAAACTCACTGCTCCCCACGCTGGGAAAATGTATTGCTCTTAAATAGCGTGCACAGTTTTAGCCTCAGCTGCTGTGCATTCACCTGTGCTCGCTACTAAAGGGAATGAATATTCACTGCATTGCATGCCTATGGAAGTGCAGAGCAGTGAATACTCATTCCTTTAAGAAGCAGGCACACGCGAATGCCTGGCAGCTGCAGGAAGCTGGCTGCTGAGACTAACAGTGTGTCCGCTATTAAAGAGAAATTAATATTCACTGCTTCTACTCCCATGGGAGTGGAATGCAATGAATATTAATTTCTCTTTAGCAGCAGGCACATGAGTTAGCCACAGGTGTCGACTCCTGCCTCCTGTGACCTGCTGTTGTGCCGCTGCCGCTCACCTCTCCATCCACAGCCAGAGCATGTACATCCAGACTATAAGACGCACCCCCCATTTTCCTCCAGATTTTTGGGTGAAAAAAGTGTATCTTATAGTCCAAAAAATATGGCAATAGTTTCTTTTCATCAATTAATAAAACATAAAAATAAATGAAGCAAAACAAAAACCAAATAAAAATCAATATTTGATGTGACTGCCCTTTTACTTCAAAATAACATCAAAGCATCATTTCTTCTAGGTACACTTGCACACAGTTTTTGAAGGAACTCAGCATGGAGGTTGTTCCAAACACAAAACTAAGCACAGATCTTCTGGGGAAATCCTTTTATTTCTTGCACTTCTACAAATAAGCCCCTGTCTCACACAACGATCTCGCTAGCAGATTGCTGCTGAGTCACTAGTTTTGTGACGCAGCAGCGAGCTCCCCAGCGATATCGCTGTGTGTGACATTCAGCGACGATCAGCCCCCCTGCCGGGTATCGCTGATCGTTGCTGAATGTCCTGGACATTTTTTTGATCGCTGGTCTCCCGCTGACAGGCACGCATCGCTGCGTGTGACAGGCGGGAGACCAGCAATCCGCTGGTAACCAAGGTACACAGCGGTTTCCAGGCGCGGGGCTGTGCCTAGAAACCAGCTGTGTACCTTGGATACCAGCGCCCTGATGCAGGGAGCTGGTAACCAAGGTACACAGCGGGTTTCCAGGCACTGCGCAGCACCTGGAAACCCGATGTGTACCTTGGTTACCAGCTCCCTGCATCAGGGCGCTGGTATCCAAGGTACACTGCGGGTAACTAAGCGATGTTACCCGCAGTGTCGCTGTGCTGATCGCTGCCCTGAGCTGCCTGTTTGGCAGCTCAGCAGCGATCATGTAGCGATACACCAGCGATCCTGACAAGTGCATATCGTTGTCGGGATCGCTGGTGTATCGCTATGTTAGACCCAGGCTATAGAGTTGGGAATTTGGTCAAGATTGCTGAAATGAAGGGAAATAATTACACATAATACAATATCATCAGGTAGGTATCTAATTGGCTCTGAATTTATTTAGTGGTAGTACAACAAACTCATTCGGCATAAAGAACCATCTTTAAGATAAAGAAGAACAATGAGTCCTGGAAGTGATGATATGGCCACCCTAGTAACCGTATCTCAACATCAATGAATTTATCTGGGAATATGTGAAGAGATAGAAGGATTGGCTCAAACCTACATCCACAAAAAATCTGTGGTTAGTTTTTCAAGTTGTTTGGAACATCCCTGCCAAGTTATTTCAAAAAACATTGAGCAAGTGTACCTAGGAGAATTGTTGCTTTGATGCTGTTTTGAAGTCAAAGGTTGGTCACGCTAATTAGATTTTTATTTTGTTCATTCACTTTGCATTTTGTTATTATAGTTTAAACATAATAATAAAACAGACATAGATACAACTGTATGTGCAAACAAGGAGTTCTAACTAAGACTTACTTTATATTACACATCTTTTCTGAACGACAGTAGGAATAATGAATTCTCAGTCTCCTAATCTGGTAAACCATGTTCTCATATTCTCCAGCCGCTTATTTACTAGAGTTCTTATTGATACAATACATTTATAATGAACATTACTGAATTTACTTCTGAATTCTGGCTTGGTGCAGTTCTTTTTCGTGATAGAATATAACTAGTCAGACTTTTTATATTGTTCATTTTACAAGCACTTGATGGGCAGCACGGTGGCTCAGTGGATAGCACTACAGCCTTGCAGCGCTGGAGTCCTGGGTTCAAATCCCACCTAGGACAACATCTGCAAGGAGTTTGTATGTTCTCCCCGTGTTTGCGTGGGTTTCCTCCGGGTACTCCGGTTTCCTCCCACACTCCAAAAACATACTGATAGGGAATCTAGATTGTGAGCCCCATTGGGGACAGCGACGATAATGTGTGCAAAACTGTAAAGCGCTGCAGAATCTGTTAGCGCTATATAAAAATAAAGATTATTATTATTTAGGCTGTGTGCACACTTTGCATTTTTGCTACGTTTTTACAGTGCAGATTTGTCACAAAACCTGAAGGGTTTCCTGAGTCCAGCAAACTGAATGAGAATCCTGAATTCTCATGCACACGATAGTTATTTGTGACTTGCAGATTTTGTGCAAATTTAAATCTGCAGCATGTCATTTCTTTCCTGCCAAGTTTTGAAGAAATGGTACAGAATTTTCAGAACAAAAAGGGTATGTTCACACTGGGCATTTTTGCTGCATTTTTTTCTGCAGCAAAACCTGATTTCTTGGCAGGAAAGAAGCTGCGGCAAAATCGCATGTTTTGTTTGTGTTTTAGTTTGTGTTTTTGTTGCAGTTTTGGTGCGTTTTTTACATGCGTTTTTGGGTCTAACTTGTGTCTCTTTGTGCATGCTAATAAAGTCGAGTGCCCCAGAGAAAAAACAACTACTTCCTGTAGAACCATACCTCTAGATCCTTTGAAAAGCCAGCAATTCATGTGCCGTATACAGTAAAATCACACTGACAGTTTAGAATAGAATAGGTAGAATAAATATATACACATAGAATAGATATATATATAGTTGTCAGTGACACATATATATACAATAGATAGATAGATAGGAAGATAGATAGATAGATAGATAGATAGATAGATAGATAGATAGATAGATAGATAGATAGATAGATAGAATCAGTGACTTCTCTCAAAGTCATCAGGATCGTCATGGAACATTATGGATTATCATTAGAGATGAGTAAATTTGATCGGGTCCCTGCTTATTCGGCAGGAAATAGTGCTTACCGATTAAGCTGCATTGGGAACCCAGATACATGGAGCGCGCCGGCTGATCATCTGTCCAGCGCCACAGCTGTATGTGTCGGCTTCTGTGTCACAGTCACAACACATGCATGGAGAGCCCAACAAACAGGCTGTCCATGCATGTGTTGTGCCTGTTACACAGCCGTGACACATGCAGCTGCGGAACGGAATAGCTGATCAGCTCTGATTTACGAGTAGCTCTCACTGAAATTTTGCTTGGTCTTCCAGACCTTATCTTGACCTCCATTGTTCCTGTTAACTACATTACATTTCGTACTGAGGAAAAGGCAGTTTAAAAACACTTTGTTATCTTCTTATACTCTTCTCCTGCTTTGTGGGCCTCCACCATTTTCATTTTCAGATTTCTAGGCAGCTGCTTAGAAGAACCCATGGCTGCTCTTTTTTAGCACAAGGTTAGAGGAGACTGGGTTTTTATAAAGCTGGGAAATTTGTATCACCTGGCCTTTCCTAACGATGATAGTGAACAAGCTATACCCTAACTGACTTATTAAGGTTTGAAACCTTGGTCAAAGTTAACCGAGCACACAAATCTCCAAGGTTGCAAAACTTGCATCGGTCCATTTTCATTTTTGTAATATTTAAAATGTAAAAAATTACACTATGTATATTTATGTCTAAAATACAAAGGATATTTGTCATCTTTAACTTTAGCCATTTTAGAGATCATTTCATCTTCAACTTGCTTAACTGTTCACAATAACAGTAATTGTGACCAGGGGTGCTCAAATTTTTATATGCCACTATACACCCTTACAGTACCTCATAGCATGAATACTTACATACCATGTATGATTTTGACCTTCCTATGGGCACATTTCAAGAATATATCTTTATAGATTTGACATAGCAAGAATGATGTGTTTTCTAAAAGTAAAAATGTGTTTTTCTTAGCTTGATTAACTTATTAATAGATTAATATTGACTGCACATGCATAAAGTCTTAACATGAGCTAAATGGAATAAATACCATAATGGTGCAATTGGCAAAATCATCAGTGTTCAAAACGTTTAAGACAAAGTGGTGAATATTTATGAATTCTTTTAAAGATAACTGGGCAGTAGTAATGAGCGAGCGTGCTCGGATAAGGTGTTATCCGAGCACTCTCGCGTCCTAATCAGTATTATCGGCATGCTCGAAAAATGTGCTCCAGTTGGCACTGCTGCACGTCATGTTTGTTAGGCAATCCCTGCATGTGTTGTGTCTGTCGAACAGCAGCGAGACATGCAGTTGCCGGGACTCGAGCATTTTTTCGGGCACGCCAAAGAAGCTTGGTTAGGATACGAGCATTCTCAGATAACACCTTATCCCATCACGTTCTCTCATCACTTCGGGGCAGACAATTAGGCCAAATATATTGTTTAAATCAGATGTAATCTAATCTTCTGTATAAAACAAACAGATCATACAATGCACAATCATAGCTTTTCAGTTTTCAAAAAACTGTATTTTCAAAGCTTAATAACTGTAATCGCATGATCCTCCAAGCCCAAGAAATGCCAATTACAAATCATATCTTTACAAGTCACACATCATATCCAGAAAGTGGACTTGTACAACGTTTAGAGACAATAACTGAATTGTGTAATATTCAATTCTCTTCCTTATAAGCTACATACTAAGTGTAATTTTATAGTTCACTAACTCATACCCAATTTTAATTTGCACTTGCAGAACTATTGAAAAGCATGATCATTATGTGGTTGTCCAAAGCTTTTCAAAGTTAAAGATATGATTCAATTATTTAGTGTATATTTGACTTGTTATCCTCCTGTGTATTGTATAGTATGGTCCTGATGTTCTTTATCGCTGATGCTAAATGATTATTATATGTGAGCACAGTCATTAAAATGCATTTTATATTTAATGACACAAAACTAAGAATTGTGCCAGAAATTTAAGACATTTATTCTAGAAACTGCAGCAAGAATTGTCATATGCCAATTTCATGCACTGGATTTCATTTTCAGCTGGAAGAGACAGCCATTCATAATGTGCCATGTCAATGTCTTTATTGATGGGACCAATCACTGGGAGCGGAAATACAATGTCATTACTGAGATAAATCTTTCATTTGAAATTGGTAACAAATCATTTCTACAGAAACAAAGGTGGTCATAGTACGATCTTTCAATTTGAAAACTATTTATACTGCATAACTTCATAGTTATGTATAGCTACTCAAAATCTGACTGTGATTGACAGCGGCATTTAGCAGGTTAACAGCCGCGGGTGGATCGAGACAAGCATCTTTTTAAGTGGAAAAGCCACTTAATCAACGTGTATCACTTGAAATATCACTTGAAACATACACATCACTTGAAAAAGATGCTAGTCCAGTGTTGAAACGCGTTGTGGTAATAAAAAACTGTCAACTCACCTTGGTTCAAAGGATTCTTCATTACAGCGAATTAGCCAAATATTGTGGTATTGTACACATTAGTCAACTTTCGAGATCATTCCCCAGCCACGAGTCAGCATCAGCTGATATCTTCAGGTGTTCATAGGAGTTGTGCCTGCACACTTCTTGCTCAGGTGAGCACCTTCCTTTTACTTTCCTTGGCACCTAAATGGGTATCACCTGATGGTCTTGTGCACTTTTGTTCCTCTGCAGATTTTCTACCATTTGCCTGTAGATGACTCCTATATCTGCAGACAAATAGCACTTCTCAAAGTAACAGATTACATGTAAAAGTACTGCTTTTCATTCAGGATTTGATAGACCACATGCCTGACCACATTTTTCCGCTATGATCATTTGCATTTAAATGCTTTTTTCCGCATTTGTCTATAAGAAAATTGTTAACATTCAGAATCAAATAAATATCATTAGGAGTCCACAGAAAAGATATACAACTTGCTCATTTTGACCTGAAATCATGAAATTTGAAGAAGTCTTCCTAAGTAGCCGGCACACCATGCCAGACTCGGTTATCGTAGACTGGCAGCAATCTATTATCCTCCTGTTTCAAATTATTTCTTTAAAGTATATTTTCCCAGTTGTGCAGACTGCATGTTACATAGGCTTCCTTTCTGATAAATTAGCACCACACATGTTAGTCCTGTTAGAGCTTTGTGCATGGAGCCTGTATCGTGACAGATGGAGTCCCTATAGTTCAGAATTACAAACTGTGAGCACTACATGTGTCTCCACAATGCATTTATAGGGCAACACCTCATAAGCATGGTACAATTTTTTTTTCTCTTGGATTTCGTATGAATCGGAAATAAAAGTCTTCCATACACCTCCTTATGGAACAGTTGGCATCAGGCTGTAAAGTGCAGTTTCATATGCTTCTATTGTGCATTGTATTTCAGCTCTGCACAATTTATGCATTTAACCATAGACCAATAAAATATCTTTGTGTATAAATAGAGTAAATGTTGGTAAAGTGGTATATATCATTTGTATTAATATAGAAAGTCCAAATAAAGACCACGTTAACTGTGAAGAGTCCTTTGGAACAAATTATATATATGTGAGAAGCCTGTAAATGGTAATCTAATATTATTCTGACCTATAGAACATTTACAACTTTTCAGTGTGCCCTAATAAAACAACCCGAGGAGTCTTGAGATGGTCATATATTATCTATCTGACAGCTATTGCTCCCGGCCCCTTATACACATGCATGGTCGTCATCTTCAAACGAAGACATCTACTGGAAAAGTTGGAACGCCACCATGCACATGTAATGGTTGGCGGCTCTGTCATTTAGTGTACATAGCGATCTTTACTCAAACTCATAAGCAATTGTAAAATTGATTGTTTCACTTGATTTTGTTTCCTCGGTTGTGTATTCTGCATCATTGAGCATTTACACCTCGCTTCCATTATTGGTGTGTGGATTAGGCATTGGGATTTTATGTGTTACATAGCACAATATTTTAACTATATACTTTGCTCTTTATAGTATTTATATAATATAATATGCCCAATGGTACACACGCCAATCTTAATGAGGGGCTTGGAGGAATAAGATGCACAAAATGCTTTACGAGACTCATCCCAGTTTGGTGCAGCTTATCAGTGTTGTGCACCTTGCCAGAAATATTACTTTTGTCAGAGACTGGAGTAACATTTCTGGTGTAAAGAAAATCCTCAATTTTGAAAACTATGACGGTCAAATATAGCCATGCCCTATACCGCTCTGCCTTTTCCCCAGCTACACCCATTTGGCGGAACTGCCTGAAACACATGTGAAAACACCAAATGGTACATCATTTTTGTACAACTTGTTTTGCAAAAATTTAATGGAGAGGTGTATACCATAAACAATTTGTTAAATTAGGGCCTATATTCTCTCTGAGACTGTCTTCAGATATATATATTAGCAGATTAACTAATCCTGTCTAATTTTTACACTATTAATTTAGGTCATACAATCATACAATACAGTACACCAAATGTATCACTGTGGATCATGGCGGTTATTGTGGTCTGATAAATTTGGTGGACATTTAGACTGTCTCGTCTAAGTTGACTTCTCCTCTTAGTTGGCTTTCTTTGTATCAGTAATTTCCACAAACTTTTGGCACAATGTTGGCACAGTATTAGTCCACATTTTAAGCTATACCCCTTCCTCTAAATCAGGTGCAATACATTTTTTATGTTCAAATTAAGCCAGAATTGTAGTGCATTTCGCTTGGTAAAGCCCCATTGTGTGATTTATTAATTTGTTTGCTTTACGCTATTTTAACTATTTTAACTATATTATTCTTACTATGTTATCACAAATTGTACTAGTAAATAAGAAAAGCATAAAATCAACATTTATATGTAACTGCTACAAATTTTCAAATTTTACCACCAAACTCGATATTTACATTTTAATAGTGGGTTTGCTTGTGCTGCTATTAAAGAATGTATAGATTACTGTTTAATTCAGGTATTATCTTATTGATATTTAATTAATAGATCTCACTTCACCCTGTTTACAATGTATAGTATATTGTCACTGGATATCTCTGTTATCTGCAAGTGAAAGTGTCTGTTGCTATATATTGGGACAAATTTATCAAAACTTGCTAACCCCCCTGTTTTATTTCCCAAAGAAACCAATCATAAGGGTTGCTTATGTGTCTTAAAGATGACCTGTTACCTGTTCAAAAATTGTGTTAAATACTTTGTAGAAATCCCTGAGCTCCCCTGATTCTGCTGCTCATTTCCTTTTTGCCCTTGGTCATTGCAGTGTTATTCTGATTTCTTGATTTTAGATCATGTGAAATCTCTGCTTGTAGTTCAACTGGGTTTTTAGTTAGAATCTTCTCTGGGGGGGCATTTGCTTTTTACTCCTCTCTCCAAATGTTGGCGATCACAGCTGGACAGTGTCTGAGATTGAGCTACTGAGTGATGATTGAAAGCATCTAAGTGGAAGGTGTAAAATTGTATGCCCACAAATAAGACTCTGGAGAAACACCAAGTTGGTCTGCAAGCAGAAATTTCACATATTGTGCCCCAAAAGAAACAAATGTGAATATGTCTCCAATGGAGCAATGCAGCATAAAAAGGGAAAGAGCTGCAGAATCAGGGGAGCTAAGGGATTTTTACAAGGTATTTAAAGCAAATTTTGGAGCAAGTGACAGGTCCTCTTAAAATTGCGCTTGTAAAAAGAAATGTTTAATGTGATTGGTTGCTGTGGGCAACACAGAGTTTTTCTGTTAGATAGTTTAGAAAAATCTGGCTTAATTTCCCTGATTTATGAAAAACATCTAAGATTAAAACTTGTCTTTGCTGCCCATAGTTATCATTGACTTGCCAATTTTTATTTTTCTCTATGATTATCAGAAAGAAAAGTTGCAATGTAATGGGTTGCGATGGGAAACAAGGACAGTTTTTCTTTTAGATAGTTTGATTTTTCATAGTATTAGATTGTCTATCTTTGTTAGATTTTGGGTGTTATATATGCTGTGTGCACTGTAGAGAATCCCTCAGAATAAATGACATACATTTAATAGAGAGAAGCCTGTAAATGCTAAACTAACATTATTCTGAGCTGTGGAACATTTACAATGTATGAGCTAGGTGTGACATGCAGAACTGTCTGTGTCTTTTATCTCCTGATATAAAGCAGCCCACAAAGGCTTACTCAAACTCAAACGCCGATGAAAAATAGGTCAGTCAGCAAAATGTGAAGACTCAGCACAATACATGCTAATGTAGGGAATATATGTGGCAGTATGTTACTGTGCTGATGACTTCATCTGGAAGTACTGTCACTCCGAGCCCACTCCTTATTTCATGGATCAGCTGTCACTGCTTTCCTCATATTTAAAATTCAAAACACTGTCATCACTTATTTTCTTTTTTACAGTATCTGAAGATTGTTGCTTGGGGTCAGACTAATCCTCTTTAATAAATTACAATTCATGTTGACGTTACCGCAGAACGACTTTGCTTGATTTGAAATTGCTGCCACGGCACAGACTAGAATAACACATTATATGTAAATGTTCTATATTAAAAACAGCACAAATCCATAAAAAATTCCACAGTCATAATTATTGTCAGTTTTAACAGAGATCCAGTTATTAGAGTTCACTTGTTTTCCTAGCGTGCTGTATGTATTGTAGCCAATGTGTGCAGAATCCAACAGTCAAATGTACCTGTAGAAATGAGAATTTAGGAGCCATATATATAGGGAGATTAAGGCTGGATTTACATATCTGGGTTTTGTACTCCGAGCACGATACATGGACCATGACCTGAAATCCGCAGCATCATATATACCCATAAGGCCTCAATCAGATGTCAGTGTTGCACAAATGTTGTACAGTCATGGCCAAAAGTTTTGAGAATGACACAAATATTATATTTTCACATGATCTGCTGCCCTCTGGTTTTTATGTGTGTTTGACAGATGTTTTTATCACAGACAGAAATATAATAATTGCAAACATATGAGTAACAAAAGCTTATATTGACAGTTAGAATGAGTCAATGCAGCAAGTCAATATTTGCAGTGTTGACCCTTCTTCTTCAGGACCTCTGCAATTCTCCCTGGCATGCTCTCAATCAACTTCTGGACCAAATCCTGACTGATAGCAGTCCATTCTTGCACAATCAATGCTTTCATTTTGTCAGAATTTTTAGGTTTTTGTTTGTCCACCCGTCTCTTGATGATTGACCACAAGTTCTCAATGGGATTAAGATCTGGGGAGTTTCCAGGCCATGGACCCAAAATCTCTCTGTTTTGTTCCCTAAGCCATTTAGTTATCACCTTTGCTTTATGGCAAGGTGCTCCATCATGCTGGAAAAGGCATTGTTGATCGCCAAACTGCTCTTGGAGGGTTTGGGAGAAGTTGCTCTTGGAGGACATTCTGGTACCATTCTTTATTCATGGCTGTGTTTTTAGGCAAGACTGTGAGAGAGCCGATTCCCTTGGCTGAGAAGCAACCCCACACATGAATGGTTTCAGGATGCTTAACAGTTGGCATGAGACAAGACTGGTGGTAGCGCTCACCTTGTCTTCTCCGAATGAGGCGTTTTCCTGATGTCCCAAACAATCGAAAAAGGGATTCATCAGAGAAAATAACTTTACCCCAGTCCTTAGCAGTCCACTGCCTGTACCTTTTGCAGAATATCAGTCTGTCCAGATGTTTTTTCTGGAGAGAAGTGGCTTCTTTGCTGCCCTCCTTGAGACCAGGCCTTGCACCAAGAGTCTCCGCCTCACAGTGCGTGCAGATGCACTCACACCTGCCTGCTGCCATTCCTGAGCAAGCTCTGCACTGCTGGTAGCCCGATCCCGCAGCTGAAACACTTTTAAGAGACGGTTCTGGCGCTTGCTGGTCTTTCTTGGGCGCCCTGGAGCCTTTTTGGCAACAATGGAACCTCTCTCCTTGAAGTTCTTGATGATGCGATAGATTGTTGACTGAGGTGCAATCTTTCTAGCTGCGATACTCTTCCCTGTTAGGCCATTTTTGTGCATTGCAATGATGACTGCACGTGTTTCTTTAGAGATAACCATGGTTAACAGAAGAGAAACAATGATGCCAAGCACCAGCCTCCTTTTAAAGTGTCCAGTGGTGTCATTCTTACTTAATCATGACAGATTGATCTCCAGCCATGTCCTCATCAACACCCACACCTGTGTTAATGGAGCAATCACTGAAAAGAGGTTAGCTGGTCCTTTTAAGGCAGGGCTGCAATGATGTTGAAATGTGTTTTGGGGGATAAAGTTCATTTTCTAGCCAAATATTGACTTTGCAAGTAATTGCTGTTAAGCTGATCACTCTTGATAACATTCTGGAGTATATGCAAATTGCCATTAGAAAAAGTGAAGCAGTAGACTTTGTAAAAATTAATATTTGTGTCATTCTCAAAACTTTTGGCCATGACTGTATCTGTTTTTTTCAGAGATGTAACACGTACCCATTGTAACCTATGTACTGTTCACATATCCGTGTTTTTCACAGACTTTATGTCTCTGCAAAACACATTGAGACCTAACCGTTTTTTTTTGGCAGCACGGATGACAAAGGCCAATACAAGTCTATGGGTCTGTAAAAAAATATGTGCAGCACACGGGTGGCA
This sequence comes from Oophaga sylvatica, assembly GCA_033576555.1. NCBI lineage: Eukaryota > Metazoa > Chordata > Amphibia > Anura > Dendrobatidae > Oophaga > Oophaga sylvatica. Next base: position 208,415,009 of record JARQOD010000002.1, read on the forward strand.
TCAGTGTGCCCTATGTGTGTAACATTGCAAAGTATCGGAGAAGCTTCGTTATTTATTTATCTCTTTAACCATCCACGAAAAACACAGATGAAACACTGATGGTAAAAACGGACACACAGACCATACACTGTAAAAACAAACACACGGAACAAACACTGATGATAAAAACAGACACACGGACCATACAGCGATAGTAAAAACAGACACATGGACCATACACTGTAAAAACAAACACGCAGACCATACACTGATGGTAAAAACAGACACATGGACCATACACTGTAAAAACAGACACACGGACCATACACTGATGATAAAAACAGACACACAGACCATACAACGATAGTAAAAACAGACACATGGACCATACACTGTAAAAACAAACACGCAGACCATACACTGATGGTAAAAACAGACACATGGACCATACAACGATAGTAAAAACAGGCACATGGACCATACACTGTAAAAACAGACACACGGACCATACACTGATGGTAAAAACAGACACACGGACCATACAACGATAGTAAAAAAGACACATGGACCATACACTGTAAAAACAGACACACAGACCATACACTGATGATAAAAACAGACACATGGACCATACAACGATAGTAAAAACAGACACATGGACCATACACTGTAAAAACAGACACACGGACCATACACTGATGGTAAAAACAGACACACGGACCTTACAACGATAGTAAAAAAGACACATGGACCATACACTGTAAAAACAGACACACAGACCATACACTGATGGTAAAAACAGACACATGGACCATACACTGTAAAAACAGACACACAGACCATACTCTGATGGTAAAAACAGACACATGGACCATACACTGATGGTAAAAACGGACACACGGACCATACACTGTAAAAACAGACACACAGAACAAACACTGATGATAAAAAACAGACACACGGACCATACACTGTAAAAACAGACACACAGAACAAACACTGATGGTAAAAACAGACACACGGACCATACACTGATGGTAAAAACAGACACATTGACCATACACCGATGGTAAAAAACAGACACACAGACCAGACACTGATGGTAAAAACAGACACACAGACCAGACACTGATGGTAAAAACAGACACACAGACCAGATACTGATGGTAAAAACAGACACGTTGACCATACACTGATGGTAAAAACAGACACACAGACCAGACACTGATGTAAAAATAGACATATGGACCATACACTGATGGTAAAAACAGACACATGGACCATACACTGATGGTAAAAACAGACACATGGACCATACACTGATGGTAAAAACGGACCACGGACCATACACTGTAAAAACAGACACACAGAACAAACACTGATGATAAAAACAGACACACAGACCAGACACTGATGGTAAAAACAGACACACGGACCAGACACTGATGGTAAAAACAGACACACAGACCAGACACTGATGTCAAAAATAGACATATGGACCATACACTGATGGTAAAAAACAGACACACAGACCAGACACTGATGGTAAAAACAGACACATTGGCCATACATTGATGATAAAAACAGACACATGGAACAAACACTGATGAAAAAAACAGACACACGGATCATACACTGATGGTAAAAAGAGACACATGGACCATACGCTGATGGTAAAAACAGACGCATGGACCATACACTAATGGTAAAAACAGACACATAGACCATACACTGATGGTAAAAAGGACACACGGATGGCACACTGACGCACAACACTGATGACACCGGTAACATTTTTTTCACGTACATGTTTAAACATGGACGTGTGAATGAGAAGTAAAATGCATCAGAATTCTGGCTCAAATTGTGCCTAACAACTGGTGTTCCTGGTGTGTGCTATATTTATTATCTGGTTTAGACTCTTTTTATACCATGATAGATACATTTTAAAGAGTGTAAGGCTAAGAAGAGTCAAAAAAGGTGCTAGGTTTATTAATGGCATTTTCCATCAAAAATTTTGTTGTTAATAAATTTAAAAAATGCTATTGAAAATCATTATTATGTACCATTTATCAGCTGTTACTATACAGCTGTTATTAAAGAGGAGCTTTAACCAAATTTTAACTGGTCACTGGATGTAATAGCGGGTACAGAGCGGTTTAAAGCATTTTTTTAAATTGTCTTTTAATTTTGCCTCTCCGTTGCAGATGTATTAGCAATCAAAGTATTTGGGCCTCAATGAGATAATTTTCCTTATGTCCAAATGGGTGTTATCAGATAGTTATACTGGCGATGTGTACTACCTCTCCCTATATATAAACTAGAACAATGTGGGAAGGGAAGCAAAACGCCAGCAAAAGCCATACACCTGACAAATGCTATTGAGAACTCTGCTATTAGAAGTGAAGGGAAGAACAAAGACAAAAAAATCTACATAATAAAAATATTGAAGAAAGAGAAACCAATCACAAACTAAAGTGTTTCTATACGAATGCACAAAGCATGGGCAACAAACAAGGAGAACTGGAGCTACTAACGCAGGAGAAGAAATATGATGTCATTGGAATCACTGAGACTTGGTGGGACGATACACATGATTGGAATACAAGGCTAGAAGGTTACAACTTATTTGCAAGAAACAGACTTGATAAACGAGGAGGAGGTGTTGCATTGTATGTTAGAAAAGCGTATATCTGCACAGAGATTGAAGCTTCAGAGACTGGGAGTTCTGTGGAAACTGTTTGGGTAAGAATACAAGGACAGAACAATGGAAAGGACACCATTGTAGGCATTTACTACAGGCCGCCTGTGCAAGCTGAAGATATGGATGAACTCTTTATGCATCAAATGGCCAAGTTCTCAAAAAAATATGACATAGTGGTCATGGGAGATTTCAACTATCCAGACATTTGTTGGGAATCTCTCTCAGGCAAAACTAACAGGTCCAGGAAATTCTTATCCTCTCTTGCTGACAACTTTATCTTCCAAAAGGTAATGGAGAAAACAAGGGGATCTGCTACCTTGGATCTAATTCTCATAAACAGGGAGGAAATGGTGGAGGAGGTAAGAGTGGCTGGGACCCTAGGAGGTAGTGACCATGCTATTTTAGAATTTTGGATAACAAGAGGAGGAAGACCTGTGAAGACTCAGACGTCAAGGTTAGATTTCAGAAAGGCAGATTTTAAGGAACTCAGAAAGAGAATTGGAGGGATCCAATGGCTGGATATCCTTAAGGACAAAAATGTCCAGGAAGGATGGAAAATCTTGAAAAATGAGATTCTCAAAGCACAATCGTTAACAATTCCGAAAAGAGGGAAGAATGGGAAGCATTTAAGGAAACCAGGATGGATGAACATAGAACTTAAACACATGCTAAAAAGGAAGAAAGAAATGTTTATCAAATGGAAAGAGGGAGGCATATCTAAAGAAGAATATAATGCCGTCTGCAGAACCTGCAGGGCACAAATCAGATTATCTAAAGCTGACAATGAATTAAGGCTTGCAAGTGACGTCAAAAGCAACAAAAAGGATTTTGGGGATACGTCAAAAGTAAAAGAAAAGTCAAAGATGCTATAGGATTTTTACATGATGAAAATGATGAAATGGTAAGTCAGGATGTTGAGAAGGCTGAACTTTTAAATTCCTATTTTGCATCTGTTTTCTCTCAGAAAGGAAATGTAACATCAACTGATCTTCACTGTCCTATTAAAGGAATAGAAGAATCCAGGATATCTATAAACAGAAAGACAGTGAGGAAACACTTAGCTAACCTAAATGAATTCAAGTCTCCAGGTCCAGATGAATTACACCCCAGGGTACTGAAGGAGATAGCAGAAGAAATTCTTGAACCACTGTCCATAATCTTTGAAAATTCTTGGAGAACAGGAGAAGTCCCAGAAGACTGGAGAAGAGCAAATGTTGTTCCTATCTTCAAAAAGGGGAAGAAGGTGGACCCAGGGAACTACAGGCCGGTGAGTCTGACTTCTATACCAGGAAAGATCTTTGAACAAATTATTAAAGAAATGTATGCAAGTACCTGGATAAGAATGAAGTGATTAAACAGAGTCAGCATGGGTTTGTAACTAATAAGTCATGTCAAACTAACTTAATTTTCTTCTATGACAGAATCACTGACTGGGTGGATCAGGGAAATGCTGTAGATATAGTATATCTTGACTTCAGCAAAGCATTTGACAAAGTATCTCACACAATCCTTATTGAAAAAATGACTAAGTATGGAATGGACAAGGCAACTGTTAGGTGGATTCATAACTGGCTTAGTGATCGGACTCAAAGAGTGGTTGTAAATGGCTGCACATCCAGTTGGAAGAATGTCTCAAGTGGGGTACCACAAGGCTCTGTTTTGGGCCCTGTATTGTTCAACATCTTTATCAATGATTTAGATGAAGGAATTGAGGGTAAACTGATCAAATTTGCTGATGACACAAAGCTAGGAGGGGTAGCTAATACTAGAGAAGAGAGAGAGAGGATTCAAAAAGATATACATAAACTGGAGCAGTGGGCAGCAACTAACAGAATGGATTTTAACAGGGAAAAATGCAAAGTACTACATCTGGGCAATAAAAATGAAAAAAGCATATACAAAATGGGAGGAATAGGGCTAAGTAACAGCACATGTGAAAAAGACTTGGGTATACTAATTGATCACAGACTTAACATGAGTCAACAGTGTGATGCAGCAGCAAAAAAGGCAAATGCAATTCTAGGATGTATCAACAGAAGCATACAGTCTAGATCACGTGAGGTCATTATTGCCCTCTACTCCTCTTTGGTCAGACCTCATCTGGAATACTGTGTCCAGTTTTGGGCACCACATTTTAAAAAGGACATCAACAAACTGGAGCAAGTTCAGAGAAGAGCCACCAGAATGGTGACCGGTCTGCAAACCATGTCCTATGAGGAACGGTTGCAGGATTTGGGAATGTTTAGCTTGCAAAAAAGAAGACTGAGAGGAGACTTAATAGCTGTCTACAAATATCTCAAGGGCTGTCACATTGTAGAAGGATCATCTTTATTCTCATTTGCGCAAGGAAAGACTAGAAGCAATGGGATGAAACTGAATGGGAGGAGACACAGATTAGATATTAGAAAAAACTTTTTGACAGTTAGGGTGATCAATGAGTGGAACAGGCTGCCACAAGAGGTGGTGAGTTCTCCTTCAATGGAAGTCTTCAAACAGAGGCTGGATAGACATCTGTCTGGGATGATTTAGAGAATCCTGCTTTGAGCAGGGGGTTGGACCAGATGACCCAGGAGGTCCCTTCCAACTCTACCATTCTATGATTCTATGATTCTATGATTCTATGATGCTGACCAATCATAATCATGCAGCAACACTCAAAGAAAAGAACACGCTCCCACCATAACTCAGAGCAGATTTCTTAGTATGTGTGAATCTCAGTGTCGGACTGGGGTTCCAAGGGCCCACCAATAACATTGACTTTGGGGGGCCCACTTTTCATCTGCATATGAATATTACACGACCCTGGTTCACAAATTTACCTATATCTCTATATAGTTATAAACTGGGTAGTTTGGTTAATGAATGATGAGATGCTGCCTTTTTCTGTACACAGTGAATCAAGGGAATTATGACAAGTACTGTCCATACACTAATGTTGGGGCCCAGATCTGCATAGGGGCCCACCGGGGATTCCCCCATTCCCCTATGGGCCAGTCCGAGCTTGTGTGATATGCAGTGATACAGCTTTCATCTAGTGTAGCCTCCTGCATGAGTCAGTGTGGAAGGAGGCGCAGTTCAGCTGAGGTGTGAAAAGGAGGCACAGTTCAGCTGAGGTGTGAAAATAACAAACTTTTCTCTCAGCTCCCCTCCTCCCATAGCACTGTCACCTCTGCAATACTATCCCTCCACCACACTACTTATTTGGAGATGGATCAGTGATTCTTTTTAGAAAGACATAGCCTTTACACTAAGAAAACAGATGGAAAACCCCTTTGAGGGCATATTTATACACTGTCTTCTTCAGGCAGGTTCTTTCTAAAATCCACCTGAAAAAGTCCTGCAAAAGCTGATCATAAAACACAGCAATGTAAAATGACATTGTTGTGCATATATTCAGTCTTTGCTTCTTTTCATTTGTTTCAGTGTTCGAAAGCCGCTAAACAGTTAAACAAAGTAGAATGTTCACCTGAAGTAGCTTTGCCTAGGCGGCGCCTTAAAGACGTGTTCACGTACCCTAAAGATCAATTCACACTAGACTGATTTGTTACAGAAATTTTTCTATTCAGATAAATTAATCTAATTTTTAGAATATTTTTAATAAATGTGCAATGTGTGAATATACAGATATGACAAGTCCTTTTACTCTTCATAGTATCTTATCACATTACCAGACGCAAATTTAGTGAACTCTTTAGAATGACTCATTCTTTCACAAATGTTAGGAAAGGCAGACTGCATTTAATACATTAAGAGAAGTGTCCCAATCCTTTTACTTCTACAGCCATGGCCAAAAGTTTTGAGAATGACACAAATATTATATTTTCACATGATCTGCTGCCCTCTGGTTTTTATGTGTGTTTGACAGATGTTTTTATCACAGACAGAAATATAATAATTGCAAACATATGAGTAACAAAAGCTTATATTGACAGTTAGAATGAGTTAATGCAGCAAGTCAATATTTGCAGTGTTGACCCTTCTACTTCAGGACCTCTGCAATTCTCCCTGGCATGCTCTCAATCAACTTCTGGACCAAATCCTGACTGATAGCAGTCCATTCTTGCACAATCAATGCTTTTATTTTGTCAGAATTTTTAGGTTTTTGTTTGTCCACCCGTCTCTTGATGACTGACCACAAGTTCTCAATGGGATTAAGATCTGGGGAGTTTCCAGGCCATGGACCCAAAATCTCTATGTTTTGTTCCTTGAGCCATTTAGTTATCACCTTTGCTTTATCGCAAGGTGCTCCATCATGCTGGAAAAGGCACTGTTGATCGCCAAGCTGCTCTTGGAGGGTTGGGAGAAGTTGCTCTTGGAGGACATTCTGGTACCATTCTTTATTCATGGCTGTGTTTTTAAGCAAGACTGTGAGAGAGCCGATTCCCTTGGCTGAGAAGCAACCCCACACATGAATGGTTTCAGGATGCTTAACAGTTGGCATGAGACAAGACTGGTGGTAGCGCTCACCTTGTCTTCTCCGAATGAGGCGTTTTCCTGATGTCCTAAACAATCGAAAAGGGGATTCATCAGAGAAAATAACTTTACCCAGTCCTCAGCAGTCCACTGCCTGTACCTTTTGCAGAATATCAGTCTGTCCAGGATGTTTTTTCTGGAGAGAAGTGGCTTCTTTGCTGCCCTCCTTGAGACCAGGCCTTGCTCCAAGAGTCTCCGCCTCACAGTGCATGCAGATGCACTCACACCTGCCTGCTGCCATTCCTGAGCAAGCTCTGCACTGCTGGTAGCCCGATCCCGCAGCTGAAACACTTCTAAGAGACGGTCCTGGCGCTTGCTGGTCTTTCTTGGTCGCCCTGAAGCCTTTTTGGCAACAATGGAACCTCTCTCCTTGAAGTTCTTGATGATGCGATAGATTGTTGACTGAGGTGCAATCTTTCTAGCTGCAATACTCTTCCCTGTTAGGCCATTTTTGTGCATTGCAATGATGACTGCACGTGTTTCTTTAGAGATAACCATGGTTAACAGAAGAGAAACAATGATGCCAAGCACCAGCCTCCTTTTAAAGTGTCCAGTGGTGTCATTCTTACTTAATCATGACAGATTGATCTCCAGCCATGTCCTCATCAACACCCACACCTGTGTTAATGGAGCAATCACTGAAAAGAGATTAGCTGGTCCTTTTAAGGCAGGGCTGCAATGATGTTGAAATGTGTTTTGGGGGATAAAGTTCATTTTCTAGCCAAATATTGACTTTGCAAGTAATTGCTGTTAAGCTGATCACTCTTTATAACATTCTGGAGTATATGCAAATTGCCATTAGAAAAAGTGAAGCAGTAGACTTTGTAAAAATTAATATTTGTGTCATTCTCAAAACTTTTGGCCATGACTGTATAGAGTACTATAATGTCCTGGCTTTGTATGGGTCTATTTTGTTTAACTGTTGTATGAATGTGGTTGAAAATTTTATGTGCTACTGAAATGAAGCAAATATGTCTGAGTTGTTATGTGTGGTGTCCTGAAGAGTACTGTTGAGCCACCCCCGTAGTGTTCAAGTTCGCTTCGGTTCGCCGAACATCCGTGTGTTTGACGAACTGTTCGTCGAACACTGTTAAAACCAATGGCAGGCAAACAAAAACACATAGAAACACATAGAAAACACTTTAAAGGTGTCCAAAAGCTGACAAACTGCTCAGAAGACACAACTAACACTACATAGTATAATAGCCGCTAATTCAATTGCCGGCTTTTGTGAAATTACAGACCCGACATGAAATGATACATGGTTTACATACAGTTAACCATGTAATTTCATGTAGTTTGATATATGTTTTCACTAATAATTACATGAGTGTATGTGTGCAAAATTTCACACATGTAGGGGTTAATTAAAGGTTTAAATTCGTTGAAAAAAAATGCGTGGGCTCCCGCGCTATTTTCTGAACCAGACAGACAAAGCCAGAGAGGGTGCATTTATTTAGTGCCCGCCCTGGCTACTAACATCTTCCCCCAGCCACCCCAGAAAAGGCAAATCTATAATTAGATTCGCCCTTTCTGGCACTTTGCCCGTCTATTCCCATTGCCCTGTAGCGGTGGCGAATGGGTTAATAATGGGTTAAAGCCACCTTGCTATTGAAAGGTGTCTTTAAGCCAGGTTAATAATTGAGAGATGTCAATTAGACAACTATCAATTATTAATCATATTGTATGAAATAAAAATAAAACACACACACTTTAATTAAAAATCATTTTAATGAAATAAACACACAGTTTTTGACCATCTTTTATTTTACTGCCATTCATTGCGAAGCTCTTGTTCACCTGTAACAAAAATAAAATAATAAAGCAACATTAGCAGATCCCCAAAGAACATAGGAAGCCCCCAAACATGTAATGGCGGTTAGACAAGAGGAAATACAGACACAGACAGAAAATAGTATGAGCAAACGTTGGGGCCCAATCTTCCTAGACAGAAAAGGATAGGAAGGACACTTACTACAATCCAAAAAACCCTAAAAAATACCAACTCTACTAATTGCAAAAACACCTGAGATCACACGACCTCTACCACCTAAATTAGTTCTCTGGTGTAACAAAACTAAGCCACAGCCACTGAAAAAACTGGAAAAGGCAAATTAACAAATAACAGTGGCTCCAGAAGAACTGAGAGGAGCCCAAGCCCCCAGGGGGGGAAAAGCTGGCTAACCTCACAGAAATGCAGAGAAATATACAAATGGTAAGCACAAAAACAAAAAACAGAAAATATCTTATCTGAGAGCAGGAGAAGAGGCAAGACCCAGCAAGCTTCCAAGTGAGCCAGGAACAACAGTTGAGACAAGAACAATTGATCACTGGCAACCATGATGGGAGGGAACCTCCCTTATATAAGACCAGTCTGTAACTCCTGATTGCCAATCCTCATTGAATGGTTCAGTACTGTTTGTAACCACCAGAGGGAGCTTCCGCTCAGAATTCATTTCTAACACATTCACAACACCGGGATTCCCTCTGACGTCACTGATGCTGTGCGGTGTCCCCGGCTGATCTGAAGTGAAAGTGGGAAGCAATCAATTAAGCTTCCCAACACTAATCACTTCCTCTCCTGTCAGCTGGGAGAAGAGATGATTCATTCGGGGGTTTACTGCGAGGCAGGCAGCATTAGCTGCGGTCCCTGCAGTAAACGTTAACCCTTTCAGAAGGTTTACATTGGGGACCTGACTGAACACTGGATAGGTAAGAATAATTTTGCTTTTCTATTTTATTTTTATTACAGGAAATGGTTTTTGCAGTCAAATAAAAGATGGTCAAAAACATGTGTCTTTATTTCATTAAAATGATTTTTAATTAAAGTGTGTGTGTTTTATTTTTATTTCATGCAATAGGATTAATAATTGATAGTTGTCTAATTGACAGCTCTCAATTATTAACCTGGCTTAAGGTCACCTTTCAATTGCAATGTGGCTTTAACCCCATATTAACCCATTCGCCACCGCTACAGGGCAATGGGAATAGATGGGCAAAGTGCCAGAAAGGGCGAATCTAATTATAGATTTGTCTTTTCTGGGGTGTCTGGGGACAGATGTTAGTAGCCAGGGGGGGCCAAAAATAATGGTCCCTCTCTGGGCTATTATTATCTGCCCCCATTCGCTGGCTTTGTCTGTCTGGTTGCGAAAATAGGGCGGGAGCCCACGCATTTTTTTTTAAACAATTTTACACCTCAATATATATATATAATATATATATATACATGTCATTGAATTTGTGACACATATATATATTTATATTTATAGTTCATACACTTCTACATAGTATAATAGCCGCTAATTCAATTGCAGGCTTTTGTGAAAATGCAGAACCGGACATGAAATGACACTTGGTGTACATAGGGTTAACCATGTCTTTTCATGTCCTTTGCTATCTGATTTGCACAAACAATTACATCAGTCTATGTGTGCAAAATTTCACACCTGTAGGGGTTAATTAAAGGTGTAAATTCGTAGCAAAAAAGTCCGGTTTTTTTACAACGAATTTACACCTTTAATTAACCCCTACAGGTGTGAAATTTTGCACACATAGACTGATGTAATTGTTTGTGCAAATCAGATTGCAAACGACATGAAAAGACATGGTTAACCCTATGTACACCAAGTGTCATTTCATGTCTGGTGCTTCTGTCTTTTCACAGAAGCCGGCTTTACCCGGCAATTGAATCAGAGGATATTTTACTATGTAGAAGTGTATAAACTATACATATATGTATATATATATGTCACAATGACATGTATATATATATATATATATATATATATGTATTCTATGTGTGTATATTTAGTGTTTACAAGGAAATAAAGGTTTTTTTTAGTTGCGATATTTTGTTCCCATAGACTTACATGGGACTTCCGGTATCGGAATCGGATATCGCCGATATTTAGTGATATCGGCGATACCATTCCGATCCGATATTTTTAGATATCGAGCAGTATCGCTCAACACTAGTCATTAGCGATACAAATTGACAGACGTTTGCGTGAGCGTAGAGGTATGCGTGGAATAGTGTTGCCTTGTGAACCAGCTTCCGAACCCATGCAGTGTAATAGAGTGGCTTCTGGGGCACAGCGTCATGAGTTTCGAAAACGCAATGGGTTTTGTTTCTACTGTGGTGACGCCTCTCATGCTATTTCAGTCTGCCCTAAGCGGGGAAGACGTTTTGCACGCTCAGTTGTCTTGGGTAGTGTTCAGACTAAATTTCTGTTGACTGTTACCCTGATTTGCTCCCTGTCCACATTTTATGCTCAGGCTTTTGTTGATTCGGGAGCAGCTATTAACCTGATGGATTTTGATTTTGCTAAACGTTGTGGGTTTCCCTTGATACCCCTACGGAAGTCTATTCCCCTACTGGGGATTGATTCTACCCCTTTGGCTGAGAATAAACCCCAGTTCTCTACTCAGGTGATAATGAGGGTTGAACCTGATCATCAGGAGAGTTGCAAATTTTTGGTGCTGTATAATCTGCATGACATTATTGTACTAGGTTTCCTTTGGTTACAGTCTCATAATCCTGTTTTGGATTGGAAATCTGTGTCTGTAACCAGTTGGGGCTGCCAATGTGTTAATGCCAACACTCCTGTTTTTTCTGCCTCTCCCCAGGCTCAGGATGTTCCTGACTTTTTGACTGATTTTTCTGATGTGTTTAGCGAAAGTAAATCTGCATCCTTGCCCCCCATAGGAACTATGACTGCGCTATTGAATTAGTTCCTGGTAGTAAATTCCCTAAAGGTCGCCTTTTTAACTTGTCTGTACCTGAACATGACGCTATGCGGTCTTATATCAAGGAGTCATTGGAGAAGGGTCATATCAGACCATCCTCTTCACCCTTGGGTGCCGGTTTTTTCTTCGTGGCCAAAAAGGATGGTTCATTAAGGCTGTGTATTGATTATCGTCTCTTGAACAATATCACTGTGAAATATCAATATCCGTTACCCTTGATTTCTGACCTGTTTTCCAGGGTGAAAAGTGCTACTTGGTTTACCAAGCTTGACCTCAGGGGGCGTATAACCTTATTCGCATTAAGCACGGGGATGAATGGAAGACGGCGTTTAATACCCCAGAGGGGCATTTTGAGTACCTAGTGATGCCCTTTGGGCTCACTAATGCTCCTTCCGTCTTCCAGTCCTTCATGAATGACATTTTCAGGGATTTTGTGGATAAATTTCTCATTGTTTATGTGGATGATATCTTGATTTTTTCCAATGAATGGGACTCTCATGTGAAACATGTTCGGACTGTGTTCCAGATTTTGAGAGAGAATGCTCTGTATGTGAAGGGATCAAAGTGTCTTTTTGGCGTACAGAGGATCTCATTTCTGGGATTCATTTTGTCCCCATCTTTTTTAAATTTGGACCCGGTCAATTTCCCATCTGGTTTGGGGCCCAAACCCTATTTCATTAAAGGCTCTTCAAGATTCTTTTTTGCCAATTTTATGTAAATTTATTGGTAATTTCTCGTTATTTTAAAAACCATTGCGTTTGCCCAAAAAGGGGTTCTGATGTGTAAATTTTCCTCCTAGGCAGTCCTCGTTCGGAACAAAGAAAGTTTCACTTCCTCCTTTCTACGGCACCCTGATTTTTTCTCTCCCATTTCAGGGGGGTTTTATGCCTCAAATTTGGGGGCGGGTGCCGTTTTGTCCCAAAGGATCCAGGACCTCTAAAAGTAACCTTGTGCCTTTTTCTCTCAAAATTTTCTCCAACGAACTAATTATACGGGGGTAATGGGGATTTTTGGCCAGAAGTGGGGGTTTTGAAGAGGGGGACATTGCGGAGGGAGCCAAACTCAGGGGGGCCTCACGGACCAAAGAAACTGGTTTTTCTGAATCAGCCAACCTTAAACCCAACAGCCAGTGGGGCCTTTTTTTCACACTTTTTAAATTTGTGGGGTTTCCCTTTTTCCCGGCACAA
>JARQOD010000002.1:208428197-208581622 GCA_033576555.1 Oophaga sylvatica
TCCCTTTTAATTTTGCCTTTCACATTTATTCTCATCGTAGCATTTAAATTGTTATGGGTTTTTAAGGCTCTGGGGGTCCTGTAGCGAAGGGTTTGATGTGTCCCCGGTTGGGGAAAAGGGGTAAGGCCCCGGGGAGACCTTTTTTTGGTGGGGCTTTAAATTGGGCATCAGTTTAAGGAAAGATCGCAGGAAACCGCCCTTGACACGTATCCCAAGCCCCCACTCCCTTTCAGCAGCGCCGTTAGCTCCCCTATCACACACCCGCTTTTTGTCTCCAGGCATGATACATTTCTGAGCTGATAACTTCCCTTAAAGCCTGCTAATGTGCCTGGCTAAACCGCGACGGGAAACCATTTCGCCCCACTTGGGGGAGCGTAGTGGCATGATCGGACTCCCGGGACGGGGGTCTGGCCCCTGCACCCCCATCTGGCGCTAAAATACCGGGCCCAGTGGGGGAGGGGGGCCTCCGGGGGCGGGCCGCACTATGGGCGGTTGTTGTACATCTTAGCCCCCCCTTGGTTAAAGGGACCTCCCGGTTTGACCTGCTATTTCACAGGCCCCCGCAGGGGGAACAGGCCCTTGTCGCGGGCGCCTATTCAGAGCGTTCACTTCCGTCGCAGGACCTGCCGATAGTCAGAACGGGGGGCGGTCCAAGATCTGCGCCTCCTTTCAGGACCCCACCTTCTTCCCCCCGGCCTGAGGCGCGAATATGGCGGCAAAATGGCGGTTTTTAGCGCCAAAAATAGAAAACAGTCCTTTTTCACAAAAAAAAACCCCACAGGCACACAGGGCTCGCATTTTGCAGTTTGGGGATCCTTTCTGACGCCAATTTTTGTCCGACCCCCGACCCAAAGTGGATTTTCCAGGGCAAGGGGGGCTCATGCCGGGCCCTAGAATTATGGGGGGTTTTCACGTGCGGTGGCCGGGGCTGTGGCCCCCGGGGGTCAGGCGATGTTGGGGGGTATTTTACAGGGGATAGATTTATATACATTCGTGACGCCCCCTGTAGTTCTCTGATAATTTTTACCAGCGCTGTGTAGACTCTGGGGGATGGGAGGGAGAAAATGTCGGTCCCCTCGGGGGGACTTTTTCCCCCCAGGTGAAGTTATGAGGGTAGTGCAGGGATCAATCAAAAAACCAGTCTCACACCGTCAGCGTCCTTCCTTTCCTTTTACTTCAAGTTTTAGGCAGGGGCCCAGGAGGGTGATGGGGTTGAGGGGGATGAGTTTCAGGCAACGGCTGAGCAAGTTGGGGCCTCCCTTTAATTTCCAAACAGGATGAGTCCAACCGCATAAAGCGTAGTTCACTCCCAAACCCAGCTATTCAACGCTGACTGCCCGTCATATAGTGGGGGAAAAACCCTTCCCAATGATGGAACTAGGTTCTTTCTTTTGCTGATCAGGCTCAAAGTTCCTATTCCACCTGACCTCTGTTACGTACTGACACTTCAAGGCTGCTTGCTGCCACCTAAGGTCCAGTAAGCCTCTGGTTCTTTTATCACTATGCCTGGAGCTATAGTGACACTTCGGTCCCCAGTGACCGGTGTTCATGTGCAGGACTTCTCCAATCCTAAAGCACTCTGAATTCCTTCCACTGTGCCCTTCGACTTACTCACACTCTCAATCTCAGCACTAGTTCTCACTCCCTTCACCTCAGGAGACGCTTTCTGACTCCCTTGTGCTAAAAACCACACCCCTCTACACCCCTGCTGGGTGTGTCCGAAGTGAATGTGATGTCATGTAGAGCCCTTAACCGTTACCTCTCCACTCATCCTCCTGGTATTGTGTACCTTAAATACCAGGGCTACACAGCAGCGGTCGTTATCCGGTACATTCCGCTGAGCCCCTAGTCCATAATTTAAATCAGCTGGAATGAGGCAAGCCACAAACTTCTCCGGTTTTGCTGCAGCCTGGCAAGTGTATACTGACAACTCAGGGGGTACACGTCTGTCCAGTAACCGGTTCCCCTTAGACGTGATGCTCACTGAACTCCCGGACATGGGGAGTAGGGCAACTTGCTCTCTTATGGTCACTGGGCACACTCCGACTCTCTACTAAGTCCCCGCTGGTCGCGGCGGGGGTCAGACGCGGGCCTGCGCAAAGACCATGTTCAGGGGCCGGAGCACTTCTCTTTCCCTCTTGCGCGCTGCCCTCTGTCTGTTTCCTCGCGCGCTGTTGCTTAGCCCTGCCCCCTGCTTCCTGATGCAAGGGTTTGTCCTGTACGCTATTCTTTCCCCTGGACAACAGAAGGGACAGCCCCGACAGTTCCGGATCTGGCACAGAACAGGTACCCATGGCCCGGTCCTTCTCCTTACACTCCCCCTCTTCTTTAGCTCGCCATTCCACGGGTGAGAGTTCCTGCAATAAACGTTGGCAATCTTCCATCTCCTGGATGATCCACCACCAGATAAATTGGTCTTGTTCGTAATGGTTGGGTGGTATTCCGGCTGTTGTTCTTTCTGTGCGGCATAAGTCAGGTTGAGTAGTCGAGTCAGGTTGGGTGGTGGAGTAAGTTTGAATGGGCGGGGATGCGCCTGAGTTCATTGGAGCAGCCATCTCGGGAGTTGTGGGTTACTGTAGCTCCTCAGGGTCGACATCTGGCAGGTCAAAGTATTCTTCCTCTTCATCATCACCAGCTATAGCAGGGTGTTGTGGATGGGTTTGGGATGGGTTCTGAGCGGGGGCTCCCTCTGGTGGTTGCAGGCGGTGCTAGTGAGGATTGTGAGGACTGGGGATCAGGTGTTACTGACTGGTCTTATATGGGGGAGTCATTTTCCCATCGGGGTTGCCGGTGATCAATTGTTCTGGTCTGAATCCTTCATTCCAGTTTCCCTTGTAGCCTGCTGTGTCGTGTCTGCATCTCCTGCTTACAGATAAGACTTTTGCTTCTTTTGTGTTTTTGCTGTGTTTTTGCATTTTGTCCTGCACTTCTTTGGGGGCCTTCAGGGTCCCCTTCCGGGGGCTTCTGCCCTCTCAGTTTGGTTCAGCCACTGAGTTTTGTTCTTTTGCTTTTTCCAGTTTTTTCAGTGGCTGCTGTTTTGATTTTGTTACACCAGAGAACTAATTTAGGTGGTAGAGGTCGTGTGATCTCAGGTGATTTTGAAATTAGTAGAGTTGGTGCTTTTCAGGGTTTTCTGGGATTGCAGTAAGTACCCTTCCTATCCTTTTCTATTTAGATAGTTTGGGCCCCAGCGTTTGCTCATACTATTTTCTTTCTGTGTCAGTATTTCCTCTTGTCTAACCGCCATTACATGTTTGGGGGCTTTCTGTTATCTTTGGGGTTCTGCTCCGGGGCAGATAGCTTTCCTATTTCTATCTTTAGGTGTAGTTAGTTTCTCAGGCTGTGACGAGGCGTCTAGGACCAACGTAGGAACGCTCCATGGCTGCCTCTAGTTGTGGTGGTTAGTCAGGGTACTGCAATCTCATAGATTCCAACTGCTCTGGTGTATTGCCTTTTTTACCTGCACTCCTCAGCTACCGAAACATAACAGTATCACCGGCCAAAAAATTTAAAATTGTATGGTACTCACAGAAGGGAAAAAAAAAAAAATATTGTGAAAGAAAAAAGGTTGTCAGAGTTGTCAGAGATATTTTTCTGTTTGTTGCATTTTTTTTTTTTTTTTCCTCTGTATCTCTGGGTGCT
Organism: Oophaga sylvatica; assembly: GCA_033576555.1. NCBI lineage: Eukaryota > Metazoa > Chordata > Amphibia > Anura > Dendrobatidae > Oophaga > Oophaga sylvatica. The sequence goes on from JARQOD010000002.1 coordinate 208,431,840, forward strand.
GGGGAGGATCTTTTCTCCCAATGGAGTTTGCACAGTTGTCTGGCCGTGTGGATCAGCTTGCCACTGAGGTTCAGAGTATTGCTGCATATCTTGCTAGGTTGCCTGTTGTGGAACCTAGGATCCCCATGCCAGATTTGTTTTTAGGGGATCGAGCTAAGTTTCAGAATTTCAAAAATAATTGTAAATTGTTTTTTGCCTTAAAATCTAAGTCCTCAGGAAACGCAGCGCAGCAGGTTCAAATTATCATCTCTCTCCTGCGCGGCGATCCTCAGGATTGGGCTTTTTCCCTGATACCTGGGGATCCTGTTTTGAGTGATGTTGATGCGTTTTTTCAGGCTTTGGGGTTATTGTACGATGAGCCTAATGTCACTGATCAAGCTGAAAAAACCTTGTTGGCATTAAATCAGGGGCTTGATGACGCTGAGTTATACTGTCAGAGATTCCGTAGGTGGGCAGTCCTGACCAAATGGAATGACGACGCTTTGGTGGCCCTTTTCCGGAAGGGTCTGTCAGATAATGTAAAGGATGTTATGGTGGGATTCCCTGTCCCCTCTGGTCTCAATGATTCTATGTCATTAGCGATTCAAATTGACAGACGTTTGCGTGAGCGGAGAAGTATGCGTGGAATGGTGTTGCCTTGTGAACCAGCTTCTGAACCCATGCAGTGTGATAGAGTGGTGTCTGGGGCACAGCGTCATGAGTTTCGAAAGCGCAATGGGTTATGTTTCTACTGTGGTGATGCCTCTCATGCTATTTCAGTCTGCCCTAAGCGGGGAAGACGTTTTGCACGCTCAGTTGTCTTGGGTAGTGTTCAGACTAAGTTTTTATTAACTGTCACTCTGATATGCTCTCTGTCCTCATTTTCTGCTCAGGCTTTCGTTGATTCTGGAGCAGCTATTAACCTGATGGATTATGATTTTGCTAAACGTTGTGGGTTTCCCTTGATACCCCTACAGAAGTCTATTCCCCTACTGGGGATCGATTCTACCCCTTTGGCTGAGAATAAACCCCAGTTTTCTACTCAGGTGATAATGAGGGTTGAACCTGATCACCAGGAGTGCTGCAAATTTTTGGTTCTGTATAATCTGCATGACATTATCGTGCTGGGTTTCCCTTGGTTGCAGTCTCATAATCCTGTTTTGGATTGGAAATCTGTGTCTGTAACCAGTTGGGGCTGCCAATGTGTTAATACCAACACTCCTGTTTTTTCTGCCTCCCCCAGGCTCAGGATGTTCCTGACTTTTTGTTTGATTTTTCTGATGTGTTTAGCGAAAGTAAATCTGCATCCTTGCCTCCCCATAGGAGCTATGACTGCGCTATTGAATTAGTGCCGGGTAGTAAATTCCCTAAAGGTCGCCTTTTTAACTTGTCTGTACCTGAACATGACGCTATGCGGTCTTATATCAAGGAATCATTGGAGAAGGGTCATATCAGACCATCCTCTTCACCCTTAGGTGCCGGTTTTTTCTTTGTGGCCAAAAAAGATGGTTCATTAAGGCCGTGTATTGATTATCGTCTCTTGAACAATATTACTGTGAAATATCAATACCCGTTACCCTTGATTTCTGACCTGTTTTCCAGGGTGAAAAACGCTACTTGGTTTACCAAGCTTGACCTCAGGGGGGCGTATAACCTTATTCGCATTAAGCACGGGGATGAATGGAAGACGGCATTCAATACCCCTGAAGGGCATTTTGAGTACCTAGTGATGCCCTTTGGGCTCACTAATGCTCCTTCCGTCTTCCAGTCCTTCATGAATGACATTTTCAGGGATTTTGTGGACAAATTTCTGATTGTTTATTTGGATGATATCTTGATTTTTTCTAATGACTGGGACTCTCATGTGAAACATGTTCGAACTGTATTTCAGATTTTGAGAGAGAATGCTCTGTATGTGAAGGGATCAAAGTGTCTTTTTGGCGTACAGAGGATCTCATTTCTGGGATTCATTTTGTCCCCATCTGTTATTGAAATGGACCCGGTCAAGGTTCAGGCCATCTGTGATTGGGTCCAACCTACTTCATAAAGGCTCTTCAGAGATTTTTGGGTTTTGCCAATTTTTATCGTAAATTTATTGGTAATTTCTCGGTTATTGTTAAACCATTAACTGATTTGACCAGAAAGGGTTCTGATGTGGTGAATTGGCCTCCTGAGGCAGTCTCTGCATTTCAGGAACTTAAGCAGAGATTCACTTCTGCTCCTGTTCTACGGCAGCCTGATGTTTCTCTGCCATTTCAGGTGGAGGTTGATGCCTCTGAAATTGGGGCAGTGCCGTTTTGTCCCAAAAAGATCCAGAGACCTCTAAAAGTAACCCTTGTGCCTTTTTCTCTCGAAAATTTTCTCCTACTGAACGTAATTATGACGTAGGTAATCGGGAGTTATTGGCCATGAAGTGGGCTTTTGAAGAGTGGAGACATTGGCTGGAGGGAGCCAAACATCAGGTGGTGGTCCTTACGGACCATAAGAATCTGGTCTATCTGGAATCTGCCAAGCGACTCAATCCTAGACAGGCCAGGTGGGCCTTGTTTTTCACACGTTTTAATTTTGTGGTTTCCTTTCTTCCTGGCACTAAGAATGTTAAGGCGGATGCCCTCTCGAGGAGTTTCCTTGCGGACTCTCCTGAGTTATCTGATCCTTCTGTTATTTTGAAAGAGGGTGTAGTTCTTTCCGCCATCTCGCCCAATTTGAGACTTGCTCTGGAGGGGTGTCAGGAGGATAGGCCCGAGCGCTGCCCTGTTGGAAAATTGTTTGTCCCGGACCAATGGAAAAAGAGTGTGATGTCTGAGATTCATTGTTCCGCATTGGCTGGGCATCCCGGAATTTTTGGTACCAGAGACTTGGTTAGCCGGTCCTTTTGGTGGCCTACCTTGTCTCGTGATGTCAGGGAATTTGTGCAGTCCTGCGGGACTTGCTCTCGCTCCAAGCCTTGCTCTCGCTCTAGTGGTTTGTTGATGCCATTGCCTGTGCCCAAGAGACCATGGACCATATCTCTATGGATTTCATTTCCGATCTTCCTGTTTCTCAGAGAATGACCACCATCTGGGTAATTTGTGATAGGTTTTCCAAAATGATACATCTTGTGCCATTACCTAAGTTGCCTTCCTCCTCTGAATTGGTGCCGTTGTTCCTTCAGCACGTGGTTCGTTTACACGGCATTCCTGAGAACATTGTGTCTGAAGAGGAGTCCAGTTTGTTTCCAGATTTTGGAGGACTTTTTGTTCTAAACTGGGTGTTCAATTGTCTTTCTCCTCGGCATTTCATCTCAGACCAATGGTCAAACTGAGAGAACAAACCAGACATTGGAGACTTATCTAAGATGCTTTGTGTCTGCTGATCAGGATGACTGGGTCTCTTTCTTGCCTTTGGCTGAGTTTGCTCTTAATAATAGGGCTAGCTCTGCCACTTTGATGTCTCCGTTTTTCTGTAATTCTGGGTTTCACCCTCGATTTTCTTCAGGACAGACGGAGGCTTCTGTCTGTCCAGGTGTTGACTCTGTTGTGGAGCGTATGCAACAGATTTGGGACCAGGTAGTGGAGAGGTTGTCCCTCTCTCAGGAGAAGGCCCAGCGGTTTGCTAACCGGCATAGGACTGATGGTCCTCGGTTTAAAGTGGGGGACTTGGTCTGGTTGTCCTCAAAGAATATTCCTATGAGAGTAGCATCTCCTAAATTTAAGCCTAGGTTCATTGGACCTTATAAGATCATGGAGATTATTAATCCTGTTTCTTTTCGTTTGCTTCTTCCAGGGACATTTAAGATCCATAACGTGTTCCACAAGTCCTTGTTGAAGAGGTTTGTTGAGCCAGTGGTTCCTGCTGCTGTGCCTCCTGACCCTGTTTTGGTTGAGGGCAATCTGGAGTATGTGGTTGAGAAAATATTGGATTCTCGTTTTTCTAGACGGAAACTCCAGTATTTGGTTAAATGGAGAGGTTATGGTCAGGAAGACAATTCTTGGGTGTTTGCTTCGGACATCCATGCTAGGAGACTTATCCGTGCGTATCATAGAACTCATCCTGACCGACCTGGTTGCTCAAATGAGGGTTCGTGACCCCTCCTCAAGGGGGGGGTACTGTTGTGGATGGGTTTGGGATGGGTTCTGAGCGGGGGCTCCCTCTGGTGGTTGCAGGCGGTGCTAGTGAGGATTGTGAGGACTGGGGATCAGGTGTTACTGACTGGTCTTATATGGGGGAGTCATTTTCCCATCGGGGTTGCCGGTGATCAATTGTTCTGGTCTGAATCCTTCATTCCAGTTTCCCTTGTAGCCTGCTGTGTCGTGTCTGCATCTCCTGCTTACAGATAAGACTTTTGCTTCTTTTGTGTTTTTGCTGTGTTTTTGCATTTTGTCCTGCACTTCTTTGGGGGCCTTCAGGGTCCCCTCCGGGGGCTTCTGCCCTCTCAGTTTGGTTCAGCCACTGAGTTTTGTTCTTTTGCTTTTTCCAGTTTTTTCAGTGGCTGCTGTTTTGATTTTGTTACACCAGAGAACTAATTTAGGTGGTAGAGGTCGTGTGATCTCAGGTGATTTTGAAATTAGTAGAGTTGGTGCTTTTCAGGGTTTTCTGGGATTGCAGTAAGTACCCTTCCTATCCTTTTCTATTTAGATAGTTTGGGCCCCAGCGTTTGCTCATACTATTTTCTTTCTGTGTCAGTATTTCCTCTTGTCTAACCGCCATTACATGTTTGGGGGCTTTCTGTTATCTTTGGGGTTCTGCTCCGGGGCAGATAGCTTTCCTATTTCTATCTTTAGGTGTAGTTAGTTTCTCAGGCTGTGACGAGGCGTCTAGGACCAACGTAGGAACGCTCCACGGCTGCCTCTAGTTGTGGTGGTTAGTCAGGGTACTGCAATCTCATAGATTCCAACTGCTCTGGTGTATTGCCTTTTTTACCTGCACTCCTCAGCTACCGAAACATAACAGCAGGGAGTGTTTCTGGAACGATTTGAGCTCCCTCTCTCGTGACACGCATGGGAACAGCATGTTCCGATGGATCACTCGAGTAGGGGGGTCTTCTTCTCCTTCAGGTTGGACCTCATAAACCAGACCATCAGATGCGATTCGACGTTTCACCCGGTACAGGGTCTTTTCCCAACTTGCCATGAGGGTGTTTGTCTAGAACCAGCACTCTGTCTCCAGGCTTCAGAGCTGTTCCTTGCAACGACATCTTCTCATGATGTTCGAGCTCCTGAAACTTGGTCTTCACCAACCGATGAAGGGTTTGTAAACGATGTCGAAGTTCACGGACCCAAGTGGAAACACCCATCCGTGGGTAGTCCTTCTTGGGATCCAACTTCAGCTCGGTGATCCCTCGCCCCCTTCGACCGAACAACAGGGTGTATGGTGTATATCCCGTGTACTGTGCATCCAATTGTTATACACCCAGACCAATTCAGCTACATATTCAGACCAGCGAACTTTCCTGTCTTCTTCCAGTGTTCTCAGCATCTGAATCAGTGTTCAACTGAAACGCTGGCAGGCTCCATTTCCTTATGGATGATAGGGCATCATCCTGGATTTGTCAATCTGATACAGGTGATGTACTTCTTCCATTAATTGCCCTTGAAAACAGGCACCTTCGGACAGCCATACACTCGGATAAAATCTCTGCAGATGCCTGAGCCGCCAAATCAGCAGTCTGATCCCGGGTCAGAGTCACCACAGCGAATTTAGTAAAATGATGGGTCATCACCAAACAGTGTTCATATCCTAGATGAGCTGGGCCCATGGTCAAATAGTCGATCACGAGCACTTCCAGGGGGCAGAGGTCACGATAATCTGCGTAGGGGCCCTCTGTTCTGGAGGCTTAGCTAGTTTGCAGCTTCTGCATCCCCAACAAGCTTCCTCTACCCAGACTTCAACTGAGGATGGTAAACCAACTTCTGTAGCCACAGGAACATCTTCTCTGGGCCAAAGTGAGCCCACCTCTCATGAGATTCTGTGGCCACCTCGCTGATCAAGTTTTCTGGAAGCACCACTTGACAGGCGATTCCCAACTCCTTTGCCAACTGCACTTTCTGATACAGCAAGCCATCTTCCAGTTGGAGCCTTTCCCACTGCCGGAGGATCTGCAGTTGCCCAGGGACAGAGCTTCTCTCTCACTTCTGCTGGGATTTGCTTCAGAGCCACCCATTGCCTCAGCTGAGCAAGTTCCCCGTCTTCCAGCCGGAGCCGCACCCAGTCATCATGGGGTCGTTCCAGTATGCGTTCTCTGGACGCCTCCCCGATCTGTCCCTGAGTCGCTGCCATTGTCCTGGTGGGGTTCTGGAATCCAGGGATCTCTTCAGCCTCCAGCTCTTTGTCTCGGTCACCTCTGGGTCGTTCATGAGTCACTCTGCATAACGCATTGGCATGTGTATTCTCAGCACCTCTCCGATATGTGATCTTACATCGGTACTTAGCCATACGTGCCACCCATCTCTGCTCCAGGGCCCTCAGTTTTGCATTTTCTAGGTAGGCCAGAAGATTGTTATCAGTGCGTACCTTGACTTCAGACCCGGACAGGTATTCGGCAAAGTTCTCGGTCATTTCCCACACTAATGACAGTAGTTCCAGCTTGAAAGAGCTGTAGTTATCTGGATTTCGTTCAGAGTCATGGAGAGACCGGCTCGCATAAGCAATAACTTGCTCTTTCTCGTCTTGTATCTGCGACAGTACAGCTCCTAGTTCATGTAGGCTTCTATCGGTATGAAGGATGAAAGGTTGAAAGAAGTCTGCATATGCCAGCATCGGTGCTTCAGTCAGGGTCATCTTTAGAGCTCGAAAATCTTCCTCCTGGCTCTTTTCCTACTGGATGGTCCAATTCTTCGCTCCGGACGGATGGCAGTCCCTTCAACAATTCCAGTAGCGGATTAACAATATGAGTGAAGTTTTTCACGAACCGTCGATAGTACCCAGTGAGTCCCAAAAAGGCCTGTACATCCTTCACGGTCTTTGGCGTGGGCCAGTCCTGCACCTCTATCTTCTCAAGTGCCGGCCTCACCCCCTCAGCGGATACAACATGCCATAGGTATTCAATCTGCTTTCGGAAGAGGTGACACTTCTGGGGTTTCACTTTCAGACTGTGTTTCTACAGCCGACTCAATACTTGCTCTAGCCGTTGCAGGTGTTCCTCAAAGGTAGCTGCATAGACAATGATGTCATCCAAATATATGAACGTGGCTTCGAAGTTCAAGTCTCCCAGACATCTCTCTATCGGTCGTTGGAAAGTCCTGGGTGCGTTAGTAATGCCAAAGGGCATCTGGCTGAATTCGAACAACCCCATAGGTAGTATGGTCATGCTCAGACATGGGCACTTGCCAATATCCACTGGCCAGGTCCAACGACGAGAAATTCTTCACTTTCCCCAGGGTAGACAATGACTCCTCAATTCTCGGCAGTGGGTATGAATCCTGTACAGTGCAAGCATTCAGCTTCCGGCAGTCCACACAGAACCGCAGGGTCCCGTCCTTTCGTACTAACATGATGGGAGCAGCCCATGGGCTTTGGCTCTCTCGGATGACCCCATTCTGCAGCATATGCGCCAACATCTCTTTTACCTCCTGGTACATTTGTGGGGGAATGTGTCGGTATCGTTCCCGTATTGGTGCGGCGTTTCCCATTGGAATCTCATGGGTGATAGCTGTGGTGCAGCCAAAATCATTGTTGTGATGAGCAAAGACATCCTGGTACCGCTCTAACACCACTTCACTTGCCGTACCTGTTGGGGTGAGAGTTCCGTTAGTTCAGTCAGCATCTGCTCCAGGATTCGACATCCTTCCCTAAGGGCGCAGAGGGCACCGTTACGGCCACCGTCCAGGGATCCCCCTGCTTCACCGCCAATTGGACGGCCTTAGGTGATATCAACTCTTCCGGCATACCCATTATCTGAGCTATTTCATTTTTGGGCGATAGTGTGAGAGTATCCTCTCCTAGGTTGACACATCGTACTGGTACACTACCGTCATGTACAGTGGCTGTGGTCCGGGCAATAAGGAGTCCTGGGGGTAATTGTTCCACTACAGTGGGCTCTATCTGGACTTCCACTCCTTCCAGAGGGGTACAGGCTCAGATGGGTAAAGTGAGTACAGTCTGACCTGTCGGTAAGATGAGGGTGGCAGCGGCCGGGAAAATCACCTTCCCCAATATTTTTCCTTCACTCAACGACTCCTGAGCTACTCGGATCAGCTGTTGAAACACTTTTTGCTGGGGGTATGAGAGCTCCACCGGTTCAGGAACACATTTGTTGATTCATTGACCAGGATACTGCCAAGTTCTTTAAACACGTTCATTCCCAGAGCTACAATAGGGCCATTGCCAGGATCCCCAGCGGTTAGCACAACTCCTTTTTGGCCCCCATCTTTGCCTCACACAGTGATTCACATCCATACCATCCCTGTGACCAGGATGGGCAGTTGGTTAGCCGCAGTCAGTTTGATCACTGGACCCCATTCAGGCTGCATCACCTCGGTAAAGTGCTGTCGGAAGTACGTTTCGGGCTTAGTAGTAACTTGGGAGCCAGTATCAACTAAACAGCGGACGGCCCGGCCATTCATCTCAGCCCATACGAGGGGGCACAGGGAAGCTGAACTTGTGGGACTTTTTTCTCTCCTCCTTGGCTACTCAGGCTACGGGCGGCGGTTCAGGGATCTCCCCCGATGAGTGTATTCTCGGGCATAAAGTCCAGCACCTCCACATGTGAAACAAATCGGCCGCCTTTCTGTGCGAGGTCAGTTCCGCCCCTTGGGGGGCCCGGGCTACTGGAGGTTGTTGTTTTCTTACGTCAGACCATTCCTCTCGCATGTCCTGAATTTCCTTCCGGAGTTCCTCCACCCAACCTGGTTCAGTTGCAAGCGGGACGGATACCTCTCCGCTCCGGACCATCCCTGCCGGGGCTGTCACTACCTGCTCCTGCTCGCGTGCGCATGCCTCCGACCCAGCCTCCAGAAAGGTCATACGCGGATTAACCCTCTGCTTTTGACACAGTTGACCACTGACTTCTACTACTGATTCTCTCCCCCTTTGGCATCAAGGACCTCGCCCTATCCTGGATCTCCTCATACCTTTCCAACTGCACATTCAGCATCTCCCACTCCACCTCCTCGTCACACCCTCTCTCTGTTGGAGTCACCCAAGGCTCTGTTCTAGGACCCCTACTCTTCTCAATCTATATACTTGGCCTGAGGCAACTCATAAAGTCCCACGGATTCCAGTACCACCTTTATGCTGATGACACCCATATCTACCTCTCTGGCCCAGAAGTCACCTCTCTGCTGTCCAGAATCCCGGTGTGTCTATCAGCCATATCCTCCTTCTTCTCCTCCCGCTTTCTCAAACTCAGTGTGGACAAATATGAACTCATCATCTTTCCCCCATCTCACAGATTTTCCTTACCTGACCTATCTATCATAATTAACAACTTCACGCTTTCCCCCGTACCGGAAGTCCGCTGCCTCGGAGTAACCCTTGACTCTGCCCTGTCCTTCAAACCACACATCCAAGCTCTTTCTACCTCCTGTCACCTTCAGCTCAAAAATATTTCCAGAATCCATCCTTTCCTCAACCCTCAATCTACTAAAATTATTGTGTATGCCCTCATCATCTCCCGCCTCGACTACTGCAACATCCTTTTCTATGGCCTCCCTGCTAACACCCTCGCACCTCTCCAGTCCATCCTTAACTCTGCTGCCCAACTAATTAATCTCTCTCCTCGCTACTACTCGGGTTCTCACCTCTGCAAATCTCTTCACTGGCTCCCATTCCCTCAGCATACCCAGTTCAAATTACTAATACTGACCTACAAAGCCATCCATAACCTGTCTCCCCATATGTCTCTGAACTAATCTCCCGATACCTTCCCTAACATAATCTCTGATCCTTCCAAGACCTCCTTCTCTCCTCCACCACACTTATTCGCTCCTCACCCAACCGCCTCCAATACTTCTCCCGAATATCCCCCATCCTCTGGAATTCTTTGCCCAACACGTCCGACTATCAACCACATTCGGATCCTTCAGACGGAACGTGAAAACCCACCTCTTCAGGAAAGCTTATAGCCTGCAATGACCCTGCTGCCTCCTCACCACTACCGGAGATATCGCCTCAACCAACACCGGAACTGCTGCAACCCACCAACCTGCTGTCTTCTTCCCCACCATTCTGTAGAATGTAAGCCCGAAAGTGCAGGGTCCTCTCCCCTCTGTATCAGTCTGTCATTGTTAGTTTGTTTACTGGAAGTGATATCTGTAATTTGTATGTAACCCCTTCTCATGTACAGCACCATGGAATCAATGGTGCTATATAAATATATAATAATAATAATAACCCGCAAGGCCTGTTTGAGCAGCACTTCCCTAAGGCCTGCCACTGGCTGGTCTCTTAGAATTGTATCGGGGTGTCCTACGCCTACGTAATTCCGCCTAATGATTGCAGAGTGGATTTCCTGCAGTGCAATTCATGTATTGGGTCACAGTCTCCCCCTCCCTTTGAACACAGCTAAACAAGAGCATCCACAACTCCCCAATGTCCGTGGGGTCCCCATGCATCTCTTCTTGGATTTGTAACACCTTGGTAAAGGTGTTTTGCTCATGCTGGGGCCGAGCAAGATAGAGCATCTTGCCTCCCCATCCAGGGCCATCATAGCAATCTCCACCTCCATCGCGGGGGTCATGGGGTGCATCCTCAACATACCTTTGACCCACTCAGTCCAATCCCATAACAAGGTGTTTCTCCCTGTAAATTTCAGGAGGTTGCTCAGCATTACCCCAGCGGTATGCTGGCCCTTAGGGCACCTCTGACCGCTTGGTCTGTCTCTTCCAGGCCTGTGGACTGCATCCTGCCAACTACACCAAGTGAGAGCAGGTTGCAAGATGCAGTGAGACATGAGAGGCAGAGCAAGGGTTAACAAATTTACTCTAACAGTGGGTTACTTCACGCAGGAGATGAGGGGTTAAATGAGGAAGCAAAACAGTTAAAGGGGATAATATACAGTTCCAATGCAAAGGTGATGCAAAGTCAAAGAAGAAAAGTGGATAAGAAATAATGGCAGTTCTTTGGGGGTTAAACTTATCGTGTCAGAAGTTCCTCAGGATGTGGCAGCTGCAGGGTAGATGATGGCGCCACAACGACTGGAGCATTGCCGTTCCAACGCTGTCCTGTAAGCAACGATGATCGGTCTTCTGGCAGCAGCAGTCGTTCTCCGGTACCTTCCGCTGAGCCCCTAGTCCATAATTTATAGCAGCTGGAACGAGGCAAGCGACAGCCTTCTCAGTTTTGCTATGGCCCGGCAAGTGTATACTGACAATTCTGGAGGTATATGTCTGTCCAGTAACCGGTTGCCCTTAGAAGTAACGCTCGCTGAACTCTCAGACATGGGGAGTATGGCACCTTGCTCTCTTGTTGTCACCAGGCACTCTCCGACTCTCTACTAAGTCCCCGCTGGTCGTAGCGGTTGTCAGACGTGGGCCTGCGCAAAGACCACGTTCAGGGGCCGGAGCACTTCTATTTCCCTCTTGCGCGCTGTCCTCTCCCGGTAAATGCCAGTTTCCGCACGCGCTGTCGCTTAGCCCCACCCCCAGCTTCCTGGTGCAAGGGTTTGTCCTATTCTCTATTCTTTCCCCCCGAACAACAGAAGGGACAGCCCCGACAGTTCCGGCACAGAACAGGTACCCACGGCCGGCCCTTCTGCTTACATAAGGAGGAAGACCGAGCTGCGGGTACCTGCGCTGAGAAAGGTCCGAAACTGTCTGGGCTGCGTCCTATGTTTCTTGGGGGAAGGAATAGGGGACTGGACAAACCCCATGACCCGGAGCAGAAAGTGCACGAAGCAGCAATTAGTTGCCAGCCGTCAGAGAGAGCACTGCAGGGTGAGCAGAGTGCTCTGCACCCTGCTCAGCAGTGCCGAGCCAGGCAGCATCGAGACTTACCCGCACGTTATAGCGGGACTGGGACTAAGGAGAGCGCCTTGTGCCCAGATAGGCGTCGGGCAGTGTTCATACGGAGGAGTGTCAGCTGCAGGACTCTGGGGCGGTCTTCCCCAGCCGACCAGCGTGCATCAGCTCACGTGCGCTACTGAGACTTCTGCTACCTCTTTGGCCCTCACTGAGCGAGCTCATGGACTAGGGGCTCAGTGGGTAAAACCGGAGACCACCCACTGCCGCCAGAAGACAGATCGCTATTTTGGACCTCATCGGAGTACTCTACACTGGCCGCTGTCGGCACTATTACCCCCATCAGACTGTGGCTTACGGAGCATCAGTGGGAGCCATGATAAGTGTTATTTGAATATAGGACTGTTGCTTTAATTTTGCCTGTTCCTTTAACTCTGATTCATTGCTTATTAAATCCCTGCGAGGAAATCACCCCTTCATTGTACTGTTACATTAAATAATAATAATAAATAATAATAATCTTTATTTTTATATAGCGCTAACATATTCCGCAGCGCTTTACAGTTTGCACACATTATCATCACTGTCCCCGATGGGGCTCACAATCTAGATTCCCTATCAGTATGTTTTTTGGAGTGTGGGAGGAAACCAGAGTACCCGGAGGAAACCCACACAAACACGGGGAGAACATACAAACTCCTTGCAGATGTTGTCCTAGGTGGGATTCAACCCAGGACTCCAGCCTGCAAGGCTGTAGTGCTATCCACTGAGCCACCGTGCTGCCCCACTAATAATAATTTTGTTACACCATACTGCTCTGCAATCCCTGCGTACTGCATCTCAGCACTTCTTTCACCTACATTTATGTCAGCCCAAGGGAATGAGTGCCTATAGACGACTGGAGCCCGTTTGTGGGCAGAAATCCGTCCTTCTAAGCAGTTCTTTATATTGGATGGCTATTACCATATTACATTGCTAATTCATGTGGGCAGGCGGTAAACTAGTCAATGTTGTGATACTTTTGTTACAAGCACATAGAGTCACAAATGTTATCATCTCACATTGACCTGTGTGTTGCACGGCAGTCACATATGCAGGATAAAAACTGTCTAGTTCTATGACTTACAGCGCATGAAGTGTTGGCATTGGACATTGCATTCCACTTTACATTCTTAGATTTATGATGTTAGTTTAGTGGAGAACAACCAATTACAATTGATCACATAACTTTTTTAGATGCCCCCAAGAAAAGTGTGTCCTCGATATATATGACAGAGTCTCACTAGATAAGTTCAGGGTAACTGATGATCAGTGTCAACAGAAAAATGAAAATGTGCAATATAGTGTCTCTCTGAGACGTTTAAACAAGGTGAACTGGATGAATTATGGTTGATGTTGCAAGAAAGCAATATTGCATTGCACATAGATGGGTAAGTGTCATGGGGAACAAAAAACAAATGTGTTTAGGGAAAAATTTTCCTCTAATATGTTCACTGGAAGGATCCTTCAGAAATACTAAGAAGTGTTTCCGACTGATATCTCCTGAAAATAAAATTAGTATAAACAAATAGTTCTAGAGAATACTTGGATATATTAAGTGGTTTACTCCAGCAACCGGCCTAGGAGACATGACTGTTCTCAACGTCAAAGCCTGATGGGCACATTGGCATTGCATTGAGCGCTGGGTAGGTAAAGGTCCATCTATGTTGGTTGTTTTTTTGGTATTAAATGACCACCAATCAGTAAATATTTAGTGATCAGGGGTATTTAGCATCCTGTTTACATAGGCAGACCGTGCTTCAGATACATACTGACACATCTGTGATAAATCGTTCAGTGCACACAGGCTGCCATTGTTCTCAGCAGCGCAAGTCTTGTTTACACAGGATAATGTGCTGCCAAGAACGATGATCAGTTGTGCAAACCAAACGATCATTTCACTTGATGAACGAGTGTTTTACTCATTCATCAAGTGATCAGTAACCTGTTTACACTGCACGGTTACTGTGAAACAAGCATTCCTAGGAGTGCTAATTCACGATAATTGTGCACTGTAAAGGTACTGTCACACTAAGCGATCGCACCAGCGATCATGACAACGACACGACCTGGCGAGATCGTTGGTGTGATCGCTATATGGTCGCTAGTAGCTTCCAAACAGGAAGATCTCATAAACGACACATCAGTGATCAGCGATCTGTATAACGACTTCGGCAGTCGTTGGGACCTGTCACACAGCATGTATTGTTAAAGATTGAGCGCAACATTTTCCACGCCCTCAGCACAGATTGGTGGTCACTGTATGTCAAAAGTCACAGCTCTCGCTTAGTGATTGGATGTCCGCGTCATAAAAGACGACGCAAGTGGTTCATACGAATTTCCAGCATCGTTCCATACTGCGTCCTGCTAGCCTTCTGCTTTGCAGCTACTGCGATCCAGTCTGTGCCGCTATTGCGTTTGCCCCGGATTCATTTTTTCAGGATCCCAAAAACATCTTGTATAAATGGCAAAGATGAAGCGCTGTAGCGACTCTGACAGGATCGCAAAACCCCACACACAATAGTATCCTCGCAACAACACACAAAGGACTAGATGTTGTGGCCACCAATTGGAGCTGTGGGGCGTTAAAACCTAGTACCGCCTGCGCCGCTGACATGAGTCGCCAACAAGGTCGCTCGTCGTTCATAAAGGGTGTCAAACTCAGGCTCACCAGCGGGACGCCAACGATCAAAAAACCTGTCCAGAACGTTCGTGCACGATCAGCGACATCGCAGCAGGGGCCACATCGCTGCTACATGTCACACACAACGAGGTCGCTAACGATGTCGCTGCTGCATCATAAAATCGGTGTCGCTTAAGCAATATCGCTAGCGATCTCGCCTAGTGTGAAAGTACCTTAAGTGTACTTTAGAAAAGAGCAATCATGCCATACTTTCTGCCATATCACAGTGTTATATGTTATTCACCGTCCTATTAAAGTTTTTCAAACAATAAATGAATGAAGGGTTTTTCCTGGATTTTATTATGCATGGCCTTTCCTAAGTATGGGAACTCTGGCTGGAAGCAGCTGTTGCTGGTAAATAATGAAGGGAAAGTGATGCTCACTGGACACCTCAACCTGTTCGGTCGGGTGATCAGCGGGGGTGCTGAGAGTTAGAGCCCAACTGATCTGATATTAAAACAGGCCATACATTATTATAGTCTTGGAAAACCCAATAAAGACCTTCATGTTTATAAACTTTATATTTTCAAGATCCAGTACTTACCAATCAGTGGGTCAGGTACCACATATAGCTCTCCATGTTGTGTTAGCTCTCCTGCTATGTCCTAATGGCTCCAGGGATGGTTTCCCACTACTGAAGCTGTTACTAGGTGCAAACCATATGACTGGAAGTAACACTTATGCCATATAACTAAAGCTTGCATCAAATGCATACAGGAGACTCCCAAAGGAAAATGGGAATCAGGTAATTGGATCGTGTTTGCATCTGTAGGAGGATCTAGAACAATAGTTATCAAAATAGACCTTTGTTCACCACACAACCTATCATGTGTGAGTGGTATACTAGTTTTGGGACATATTTACAGATTCCACAGTAGAGCGAGAGAGATTTTCTTTTTTTTCTACACTTATGCTGTTTTCAGATGTTTACCTTCTTCAATAAAAATATCAGAAAAAATATATTTGGGCATGCGACTTGTTGTTCATCCTTTGTAATCAAAGATGACAATGAGTTCAGGGTTTGGAGGAGGATCAGTGGTTGTGTGTCTGGAGGTGACTGATGAGGCCAATCCGGGCTATGAAGGCTCGCCCACCTGCGGGACATAAGTAGATGAAGTCAGGACAGGTGATACTGCTTGTGCCTTGCACACAGCTCACTTTTGTTTTGTGTCAGAGATTCACCTGTCTTCAGCTGCATGCTATTTAAAGAGAACCTGTCAGCACAATTTGTAATGTAAAGTAAAGACCTGGCTGTAATGGCGCGGTAATACTGATTACATTGATACCTTTGGTGAAGAAACCTGCTTTGTTGTTATTCTGAAATCAGCATATGAAGTTTTCTACTAATTAGATCTTCTCCTCCCTGTCTGTGATTCCTCGCCCCTCCCTGCCTCCGGTCTTTGAATGACAGGTCACTGCTGAGATTTTACACAGAGGAGACAAGGTATTCACAGATCAGAGGAAGTCAGGGGGGCCGGGAATCACCAATGAGGAGGAGAAGACCCCCTGTGCAGTCCGGCTCCTGTGCACCGAAATCTAATTAGCAGAAACTTCAAATGGCAATTAAAGGATAATCACAAAGCAGCTTTCTTCACCAAAGGTATCAATGCAATCAGTATAACAGCGCCATTATAGCCAGATATTTGTGTTCCATTACAAAATCGTGCTCTTTAACCCCTTCAGGACCAGGGGTATTTCCGTTTTTGCATTTCCATTTTTCGCTCCCCCATACCTCCCAACTTTTGAAGATGGGAAAGAGGGACAAAGGTTGCGGCGCGCTGTGTGCGCCGTGGCAAATTTTAGGTCACGCCCAGACCACACCCATTTCACAACTAGTCATACCCATGTCCACGCCCCGACCACACCTATTTAGCACTGGTGATGACACTGACTGGTACTGAGGGCACACTGGTACTGAGTAAAAGAAAGAACAGAGAGAGAAAAAAAACAGAAAGAAAGTAGATGGAGAAAGAAAGAGGGGAAAGCAACAAAGAACAGAGAGAAAGTAGAGAGAGAAAGAAATAAACAAAGAAAGGGAAGAGAAAGAACAGAGAGAAAAAAAACAAAGAGGGGAAAGAAAGAACAGAGACGGAGAAAGAAAGAGGGGAAAGAAAGAACAGAGAGGGAGGGAGAAAGAAAGAGGGGAAAGAAAGAACAGAGAGAGAAAGAAAGAAAGACGGAAAAGAAAGAACAGAGAGAGAAAGAAAGAAAGACGGGAAAGAAAGAACAGAGAGAAAAAAAGAAAGAAAGAACAGAGAAAGAAAGAGGGGACAGAAAAAGAGAACAGAGAGAAAAAAAGAAAGAGGGGAAAGAAAGAACAGAGAGGGAGAGAGAAAGAAAGAGGGGAAAGAAAGAACAAAGAGAAAAAGAAAGAAAGAATAGAGAAAGAAAGAGGGGAAAGAAAGAAAGAAAGAAAGAGGGAAAGAAAGAACAGAGGAGAGAAAAGAAAAAGAACAGAGAGAAAAGAAAGAAAGAGGGAAAGAACAGAGAGAGAAAGAAAGAAAGAGGGGAATGAAAAAACAGAGAGATAGAGAAAAAGAAAGAAACAGAGAGAGAAAGAAAGGGGACAGAAAAAAAGAACAGAGAGAAAAAAAGAAAGAGGGTAAAGAAAGAAACAACAGAGGGAGAGAGAGAAAGAAGGGAAAGAAAGAACAAGAGAGAAAGAAAGAACAGAGAGATAGAGAGAAAGAAAGATGGGAAAGAAAGAACAGAGAGAGAAAGAAAGAACAGAGAGAGAGAAAGAACAGAAAGAAAGAAAGAGGAGAAAGAAAGAGAAAGAAAGAAAGAACAGAGAGAGAAAGAACAGAGAGGGAAAGAAAGAGAAAGAAAGAACAGAGAGATAGAAAGAAAGAGGGGAAAGAAAGAACAGAGAGAAAGAAAGAAAAAGAACAGAGAAAGAAAGATGGGAAAGAAAGAACAGAGAGAAAGAAAGAAAGAACAGAGAGAGAAAGAAACAGAGAGAGAAAGAAATAAAGATTCTCTAAAGATACTATAGCAGCCCGGCTCCCATTGTAGTGCCCACCTGAGCCTCCCGGTGCAGGACATATCATGATCCGCTCACATGGCCGACATCCCTGATTCCAAGGCGAGGACACGGTGATGAATCTGAAGCATTCCCTGAAGTGCCTCCATGGTTCCGTCACAATCTCCTCCCGAAATTACCTCATTTCCGGTCATCTTCCAGCACGTCACTTCTGGTGGAACATCACGTGCGAGTTTTAAAGTGCTCCTCGGGGCTCCGGCATGTACTCCTGTGTCCACGGGAAAAGCTCCCGGCCGGAACAGCGGGGCAGACTCCCAAAATCGGGAGAGTCCCGCTGAATTCAGGACGGTTGGGAGGTATGAATGCTCCCCACCATACACCTTGTACACGCACGGCTCTGCACACCTCATACACACACGGTTCCGCTTTGTATGCCTTGTACACACATGGCTCCGCTCCATCCACCTCGCACACACAAGGCTCCACTCAGTATACACAAGGCTCCACTCCGTACACCTTGTACACATGCAGCCACGCTTTGTACACCTTGTACACACACGACTCCCCTCCGTAAACCTTGTACACATGCGGCTTTGCAGCATACACCTCGTACACACGCGGTTCTGCTCCATACACCTCGTACATACGCTGCTCCACTCATACACACACGGCTCAGCTCCACTTTGTACACACACGGCTCAAGCACGGAGCCCTGTGTGTACGGAGCTGAGCGGCTCCGTTTCGTACACACGCACTGCTACGTCCAACTCGTACACACGGCTCCGCTCAGTAAACCTCATACACGCGTGGCTCCGTAAACCTCGTACACGCGTGGCTCGGCTCCATGCACCTCGTACAGACTCACGGCTCTGCTCCATTCAACTCGTACAGACACGGTTCTGCTACATACAACTCGTACACACAAGGCCCCGCTCCGTACACCTTATACACACTACAGCACTGCTACATCCACCTCGTACACGGGCGGCTCTGCTCCGTGCACTTCGTACAGACACGGCTCCGCTCCATCCAACTCGTACAGACACGGCTCTGCTACATCCAACTCGTTCGCACAAGGCTCCGCACACCTCGTAAACACTACAGCCCTACCACATCCAGCTGGTACACGTGCAGCTCCGCTCCATGCACCCTGTACACACGCGGCTCCACTCCGTGCACCTCGTACACGCGCGGCTCCGCTCCGTGCACCTCGTACATGCGCGGCTCCGCTTTCTGCACCTCGTACATGTGCGGCTTAGCTCCGTGACCTCGTACATGCGCGGCTCCGCTCCATCCTACTCGTACACACACGGCTCTGCTACATCCACCTTGTACACACACAACTCTGCTCTGTACACACTACATCACTGCTACATCCACCTCGTACACACACGGCTCTGCTCCGTACACCTCGTACACACACGGCTCCGCTCCGTACACCTCGTACACATACGGCTCCGCTCCGTACACCTCGTACACACACGGCTTCGCTCCGTACACCTCGTACACACACGGCTCCACTCCGTACACCTCATACACACACGGCTCCACTCCGTACACCTCGTACACACACGGCTCCGCTCGTACACCTCGTACACATACGGCTCCGCTCTGTACACCTCGTACACACACGGCTCCGCTCCGTACACCTCGTACACATGGCTCCGCTCCGTACACCTCGTACACACACGGCTCTGCTCCGTACACACACGTCTCCGCTCCGTACACCTCGTACACACACGACTCTGCTACATCCAACTTGTACACACTACAGCACTGCTACATCCACACTGTAAACCCGAGTCCCGACCCCACACACACACAAACTTACCCTCATCCAGCACCATGACAACCATCACAGTGCAGAGTCCTGCACACAAGAGGACACTGATCATGTGACCCCTGACTCCTCCCCTCCTGTGACCTCATCACAGGTCCTGTGGGCACAGAAGACTACAGCAATAGCAGTGTCATTGCTAGCTGCTGTGAGAGGCTAAGCTGTAGAGACAGGGAGGGCGAGGAACAGGTGCATGGGGGGCGTGGCGGCTCATCTCACTGCGGGACACATAGTGTTCTCAGCGGGACAGCGGGATGGGGGGGTCAGAATCGGACTGTCCCGCTCAATCCGGGACGGTTGGGAGGTATGCTCCCCTTCTTCCCAGAGCCATAACTTTGTTATTTTTCTGTCAATATGGCCATGTGAGAGCTTGTTTTTTGTGGGGCAAGTTGTACTTTTGAACAACACCACTGATTTTACCATATTGTGTACTGGAAAATGGGAAAAATAATTCCTAGTGCTGTGAAATTGGATTTTATTTTACCATGTTTACTAAGTGCTAAAACTAACTTGTCATTACGATTCTCCAGGTCATTACAAGTTCACAGATACCAAACATGTCTAGGTTCTTTTTTATTTAAGTGGTGAAAATAATCCAAAGTTTGTCCAAAAAAACATTTTGCAGTTTTCCAAGACCCGTAGCATCTCCATTTTTCGTGATCTGGGGCTGTGTGAGGGCTTATATTTTGTGTGCCGATCTGATGTTTTTTTGATACAACTTTGGTGTAGATCTTTTGATCTCCTGTTATTGCATTTTATTTCAATGTTGCAGTGACCAAAAAAATGTAATTCTGGCGTTTTGATTTTTTTCTCGCTATGCCGTTTACTGATCAGATTAATTCTTTTTATATAGTGATAGAGCGGGCGATTCTGAACGCGTCGATACCAAATATGTATATTTTTTAATTGTTTTATTTTGAATGGGGCAAAAGGGGAGTGATTTGAACTTTTACATTGTTTTTATATTTTTAAAAACATTTTTTTTTACTTTTCACTTGCTTCAATTGTCTCCATGGAAGAATAGAAGCTGTGATCATCCGATCGCTTGTGCTATACACATGTAGCAGAAATGCTTACTTGCTATGAGCGCTGACCGCTGGGCGGCGCCTCATAGCGATCCGGAAATGACAACCACATGGGTCTCCTGCAGACTCCGGGTTGTCATGCCAGCCCATCGGCAACCCACGGTCATGTGACATGGGCGCTGATGGGCGGGGTTCATGACATGTTTCCTGCGCGTGCATGTTAAATGTCACTGTCAGAGTTTGACAGCGGCATTTAACATGTTAACAGCTGCGGTAATGATCAGCTGTCATGGGCCAGAATAGATTCAGGACTCAGCGCCGAAGCATGCACCAAAGAGGGGGAGGCGTCCAATGTCGGATATAGCCATCATTGGACATTAAGGGGTTAATACATGTATTTGCTATGTATTTGCACATGATCAGTAGCAATTTATAAAGCAGAAAATTATTTCAGATGTTTTGTTGCCAAATACAGTTACTGTAATTCCTGATGCATACAAATGGTTGAAACTAAGCTACAAACGCCTCTATTTGCTCTTTAATTCTTTCATCCAACTTAAAGTGATATTTTTCTTGATGCCAAGATTGCCCTCTATTATGTTATTTCAGGAATTAGTGGAAATGTCACCGCCTGTTATCTGGATATGAGTTTGTGATATCTGCACTCTCCAGTATCGCTCAGTGGGGGAAAGCTTTGGCATTGAGGGGTCTCTCTTGACATTTCAGATGCGTCACAGTGCTGATTGCTACGTTTTCTATAAGCCCTCATAATTGACTTGTCTGGGAAGAACAACTTCCAGCCACAGGGAAGGATACAGGAGTGCACATAACAGTGTTCCGAAGAAGATGATGGTAATCATTATTATTCAGGCCGCTTTCAAATACACCTCACAATCAAAGTCAAATGAAAAACAAACTTCTTTGTCACTTTGCTACAGAGCAAATAGGGAAATGTGTGGAGATAATGGGCTTTTCATTGATTGCCGTATCTGGTGTTCTATGTTATAGCTTTATATACTGTATAAATTCTGCGTGTCACAGTACAAGACAAACATGAAACACTCATGTAGTACAGATGTAAGACAATCAAATGTATGGTAAAATGACACTTTGGCATCAGGATTTAGGCTCCAAACCGATTTGGCAAACATGACGTGAAAATAATCAAACTCTTTTCCTGACTACATTAACAAGATTTCTATAAAAAAGGAAAATATAAAGAGAAATCATCCTTTGCGCCGTGACTTTCTAGCATGATCTCTGATGTGGATCTATCACAATGGCTTCTGGGCTACAAGACTACATATGATTCCATGTAACGTGTTCAGCCAATAATAACCCCACTGTAATCACACTATGATCTACTCAGCTTCTAGATCCGCCGTCTGTCT
Organism: Oophaga sylvatica; assembly: GCA_033576555.1. Lineage (NCBI taxonomy): Eukaryota > Metazoa > Chordata > Amphibia > Anura > Dendrobatidae > Oophaga > Oophaga sylvatica. The sequence continues at coordinate 208,453,653 of JARQOD010000002.1, forward strand.
TTTCCCCCCACCCCAATGTGGTGGTGTATTGACCCCTCTCGCTTCATGTCAGTCTATCAATAATGAAAAACAATTCATGTATTTGATAAACCTGCCTCACTTCGTTCCTCAAGGTTGGTCTGGTGTACTAGTCAGACCAGTGATTAGCTGCAGTGGTCATGTGGGAAGTCATCACTGCAGCCCAGTAAACAAAGAATGGTGCTGAAGCAGTGGCACCCCAGACTACCCACATGAGCGCTGCCATACACTGCTGATGCTGGTTATTGGCTCCATCAGCCGTATGTGTAGTGAAGAACATCATTGCTGCAGGACCCACAAATGAACGCAGCCGAGATGGCAGCAGATTGATCGCGTAAGTAATATGTCATTTCTTATTTTATGCTATTTACACAATTTGGCCCAAGAAAAATGGAACCATTATTTAATGAGGTTTCAGGTTCCCTCCTGACATTTCCAAAAATCTAACCAGGCTAGTCAATTCACAATGGAGAATCACTGGGGTTGTGTCGTGTTGACCCTGCGATTTGCCCAAAACCACATATTGTGGAGCAGCGAGAGACTGAATGCAGAAAATGTCCACCAGCTCCAAGCATCTTCTGTATTTTTTTTAGGAAATATATTATTTGATTTGGTACATGGGCTGAAAAACACATCGGTGATGTCTGTACAGCATGACAGTATAAGTGACAATGACAATGATGCTAGTATTATTAATAAGAAACAGCCAAATACATTTACATGGCAATAAAATATTTTCTACACTGATTAAAATAACCGTGAATATCTGAGCAGGCTTAAAAAAGTGAAGATTGGAGAATGTCCACTGAGAAATACTCAGAGGTTTGCGCTCATTAGTGGCTTAGGGGTGTGACTAATATTAATTCTAGATCAGCCTCAGAGAGCGCATTTGAGGAACACAATACAGTTTCAAGGGCATTTTTGAACAATTTTCAGTTATTTTACTAGTTTAAGAGAGAATAAACAGATTTAAATAGTTTCCTAAATGTTTTATGAAAAGTGCTTTATCTAAAAAATTAACCAATTATGCACTGACAGTTTTAAAAGTGGAATAGTGCATCAATCACTAGTGATGACCCGTGACAATATACAGCTTTGCTTCGATTGAATACTGTAGCCCTGGATTAACTCCAGTTTAACTGCACTGTCTAATGGGAACCTCAGGTGGTCTGAAATAAATCTCCTGTCTCATCTGAGACTCTAGATGTTACTTGGTAAACTCCAAAAGGCTCGTGCAGATGGCTGTAGATTCACTCATCAGAGAGAATCGGGTCTATTATTCAAATGACACCCTGATCAGAGTTTGATCAGTGTCCGTGTAGTGTGATCCGATTCTCTCAGATGAAAGGACCATAGCACACTGTGAGGAGAAGATAGAGAACAACCTTTCTCTCTCCATTCTGTCAGTGAGTAGAAATCAGACTGCACTCAGATGGCATCCGAGTGCAGTCTGATGATTTCCACCATTTTTTTGCATGGCTGAGTATAATCTGGATATTGGATCAAACTCGGACATGCAGCGATTTATTCCTTGGACAGACTCTGTCCAAGGAAAAAATCGGACATGTGTAGGGCCCGGTAGACTAACATTGGTGCAGCTGCGATCCGATGATTTGTCAGATCACAGTTGGACTGATAATACGGCCAAACACTATACTTACTGTGCTTATTCCAGTTATATCCTTTCAGGTCCTTTCCTTGCATGGACTTTCAGGGGAGCATATGATTGTCCTATGTATACATGGCCAATTATATACATCATGTGTCTGTAGTCCAATCATATGCTCCTTAGAAAGGAAAGAAACTAGAAAGGATACAAATTAAAATAATTAGAAAACTAGATCTGAACTGAAAAAGTAAGTTAATGTGTATGCAAAATGTAAATGCATATTAACACATGACCATTACACAGAAAAACAGGCACAAAAAAACAAATATCCAAAAATGAAATAAAAAATCTTTTTGCAAAAATGCATGAAGGTAGTAATAATCATAAGGGTATTTAGTAAACATAATTTTGATCAAAATAATGTACAAGCCATCCCGCCACGTCAAGGCAACCCTCTGTGGGACAGTCCTACTCTAATATTAAAAACCTTTCCACTTGTCAGTGACTTAAATGTGAACAAGGGCAGAGGGACTGAACCCACCAGTTGAAGCTCTGGCCAGACAGGATGGATTTTCTCAACTCAGAAAACAGGGCGGTCACACCCTTATATGCACGGAATGCATTATGAACTACATAGAAAACTAGATCTGAACTGAAAAAGTAAGTTAATGTGTATGCAAAATGTAAATGCATATTAACACATGACCATTACACAGAAAAACAGGCACAAAAAAACAAATATCCAAAAATGAAATAAAAAATCTTTTTGCAAAAATGCATGAAGGTAGTAATAATCATAAGGGTATTTAGTAAACATAATTTTGATCAAAATAATGTACAAGCCATCCCGCCACGTCAAGGCAACCCTCTGTGGGACAGTCCTACTCTAATATTAAAAACCTTTCCACTTGTCAAGTGACTTAAATGTGAACAAGGGCAGAGGGACTGAACCCACCAGTTGAAGCTCTGGCCAGACAGGATGGATTTTCTCAACTCAGAAAACAGGGCGGTCACACCCTTATATGCACGGAATGCATTATGAACTACATAGAAAACTAGATCTGAACTGAAAAAGTAAGTTAATGTGTATGCAAAATGTAAATGCATATTAACACATGACCATTACACAGAAAAACAGGCACAAAAAAACAAATATCCAAAATGAAATAAAAAATCTTTTTGCAAAAATGCATGAAGGTAGTAATAATCATAAGGGTATTTAGTAAACATAATTTTGATCAAAATAATGTACAAGCCATCCCGCCACGTCAAGGCAACCCTCTGTGGGACAGTCCTACTCTAATATTAAAAACCTTTCCACGGAATGCATTATGAACTACATAGAAAACTAGATCTGAACTGAAAAACTGTCCCACAGAGGGTTGCCTTGACGTGGCGGGATGGCTTGTACATTATTTTGATCAAAATTATGTTTACTAAATACCCTTATGATTATTACTACCTTCATGCATTTTTGCAAAAAGATTTTTTATTTCATTTTTGGATATTTGTTTTTTTGTGCCTGTTTTTCTGTGTAATGGTCATGTGTTAATATGCATTTACATTTTGCATACACATTAACTTACTTTTTCAGTTCAGATCTAGTTTTCTATGTAGTTCATAATGCATTCCGTGCATATAAGGGTGTGACCGCCCTGTTTTCTGAGTTGAGAAAATCCATCCTGTCTGGCCAGAGCTTCAACTGGTGGGTTCAGTCCCTCTGCCCTTGTTCACATTTAAGTCACTTGACAAGTGGAAAGGTTTTTAATATTAGAGTAGGACTGTCCCACAGAGGGTTGCCTTGACGTGGCGGGATGGCTTGTACATTATTTTGATCAAAATTATGTTTACTAAATACCCTTATGATTATTACTACCTTCATGCATTTTTGCAAAAAGATTTTTTATTTCATTTTTGGATATTTGTTTTTTTGTGCCTGTTTTTCTGTGTAATGGTCATGTGTTAATATGCATTTACATTTTGCATACACATTAACTTACTTTTTCAGTTCAGATCTAGTTTTCTATGTAGTTCATAATGCATTCCGTGCATATAAGGGTGTGACCGCCCTGTTTTCTGAGTTGAGGAAATCCATCCTGTCTGGCCAGAGCTTCAACTGGTGGGTTCAGTCCCTCTGCCCTTGTTCACATTTAAGTCACTTGACAAGTGGAAAGGTTTTTAATATTAGAGTAGGACTGTCCCACAGAGGGTTGCCTTGACGTGGCGGGATGGCTTGTACATTATTTTGATCAAAATTATGTTTACTAAATACCCTTATGATTATTACTACCTTCATGCATTTTTGCAAATTAAAATAATTGCAAATTATTATTATTATTATTATTAGTGTTAAAAGTAGTAGTAGTAGTTGTAATATCAAGATATTGGTTGTTTTTATTTTTTATTTGTATTTGCATTTTTTAAAGAAAAGCTTTATACTTTGGGATAATACAGTATATATTTTTTTTACGTTGTAACTTAAATACTTTAATAAATGTGCCTTAATATAAAAAGAAATGCAAAGCACATATTTTCTTGTTTTTATAGCCAAATACAAAATTCTTTTCATACAGAGAGAATAATATATTAGTAGAATACCCCCCCAATGCTGATATGATCCGCTGTCCCTAGAATTGCATCTGTGTGCTGATCTATAAATCATGAATCAAAGAAGCGAAATGACTATCAGGATGATAGGTAAATGACATCTAAAATAGTTTACAATCTAATTTCTAGAGCTCAAGGCTCAGCTTGATAAGGTGATTTCCCAAGGTCAAGGCGATTTTCCGCTCTCTACCTCGGGCTGAAATTTCTAAACTGTAAAAGTTATAAATAGAGTTTTTAAGTAAACAAATAAGACAGTTTTCAAAGAATCCCGAAAGTCTCCCGTTGTTTCTCAGTAGATAGAGATTGAATCAGTATAGCATAGACATTTGGCGGAAGATCATTTGCATATTATTAACGCTGACAGGTTTAGAAATCCATGAAGAAATGGGAAAGGAGAACAATTTATCAATGCAAGGCAGAAACCGCTCTGCCACTCAGTCCATGATCCATTAACAGAGAGCATATCAACAAACACAAACTGGATTGAAGAGATGCAATAGCAGATTGCTGTTTTTAAGACTCTGCTTCTTTTTTATTGACTCCTACTGGGATGTGAGTGATGTGTTTTCACTAGATAAACTAGTTTAGGGTGGAGAGTGGCCTTACTGAAGTAAGCGAATCCAGATCGAACGCCAGTATATACATGTAGTAAATTGTATTGGCATCTTTTTTAAAAATTAGTATAAGAAAAATACCCCAATCATACCTGATATAAGTCATGGCGCAAAGAAAAATGCTTAATAAGACCCCAAAAGGTATAGGGTAGACAAAGACTCAGTAAAGAGTTTTGATTGTGAAACGTGCGTTGGGGACGGCTGGCCAGTAAATTAGGACCCTGCACTCACCATGGGTAATTATTGAGACCCCTGTTTTTTACACTAAGGCCGGGATCACACATGCGAGAAACACGGACGAGTCTCGCATGTGAATTCCCGGCACTGCCGCCGGCACTCGGGAACGGTTTGTACGGCTACATGTATTTCTGTGCAGCCGCTCGCTCCGCTCCCGAGTGCCGGCGGCAGTGCCGGAAATTCACATGCGAGACTCGTCCGTCTTTCTCGCTACCATCATCTTGGATCTTGGGCAATACGGATTTATTTTTGGTCCTCTCTGTCTTTGTTTATTTGGCTGTTTAATGTTGGCTCTTTGATATGTCACTGCATTCTAATTGCTGCCTTAATGCCCTTTAATTGCATACTTGGACCTTTACATCTTTTTTCTGCCTTTTTGTCCAAATTTTGGCTGCGTCTTTGTGATGACTGCCATGGTTAGCAACTGTGCACCTTAAATCTTTTTTTACCCTGGCATTCTCACCCCCTCCTCTTTCTCAGAACCGTATACCTCAGACCTCACTGCCATATTTTTGTATACTGATTAATTATTAATAGATTGGATATGTGAGTGTTTGACTAATTATTATACCGCCCAGCCTTTTCTCTGGGTATTTTGTCACCGCTTTATCCTCATCTTTTTACTATTTCAAACTATTGTTTTACATGTGTCCGTTCCTTTATGTGCCTATTTTTTGCATTTAATAAAGATATATATATTTTTTAGTAGCTATGACTCAATTTTTCTCCTGTTTACAATTATTTTTTAAAAATTAGTTTGCTTTTATTTTCTTACAATTCAAGTTTAATGTAATGATCAAGGTGTTGTCAAAAATTAGAAAATCTTGGCGGCATTTCTCCAAAAATATTGGCATACCTCACCTTATGTTGTGCTTTCTTTGTATTGCAACTCAACCTCATTCACATTAGTGAAATAGATTCCTGGCGATAAAAGTCTTGAAGTGTTTGACAAAAATATATAAAATAAAAGTTGGCTTGTCTGTGTTGTATCAAGTTTCAGTTTTCTGCATCAAGACACTTTCCAGCATCATTGTACTGTATAGTCGACACGTCTTGTGTTAAGCTAAAGAAATACTACATCTGTATGCCCAGAGTTGCCAACTTGACTTTTTGTTTTTCCCAGACCACTTATCAAAAAAATTACAGACAGACCATGTCTTTTATGGACACATTGAAAAATCTTAATAATCTATTATGATTGTAAGTCACACATGTCTGCATCCCATAATTCTGATGTGAAGATAACAGTTGCATTCTCTGTAAACTGTAAAATGATAATTACAGTCAAAATAATCTGTGTAAATTTCTCCAAAAAAAATCATGGACACCACTTTTTTTTTTTACAGACAAGGGTGCCTTTTTTTTACGGACTATCCTGGAATTTCTGGATAATTGGCTAGCCTTCATGTTGAGACATATAAGGCATTTTTCCTTTGCTGAATGTTTGGCATGTTGAGCAGCACAAAGAGGATGTACAGCTCTGTACTAGGCAACAGCAGCTCCTTAATGAGCCTTCACTTTACATGAGGCAGCAATTTATGTGGACAGTCCCTCTGTCCAAAATGCTGCACGTAGGCCTCAGGTGAATAAAACTGAGGTGCTCCTCCTAATGAATTTGGTGTGTTTTTCAGTTGTGCGCTTCTGCATAAAATTTACTCCAGTCAGATATGGGAGTTCATTCTTTCCTAATTTACGCCTCCTTTGTGGTGTAAAATACAATGACTTGTTGGCCATGTTTTGAATAGGGGGCGGCCATGCTTTGAGCAGGGGGTTGGACCAGATGACCCAGGAGGTCTCTTCCAACTCTACCATTCTATGATTCTATGTTCAATCACTCCCACTCGTGGTGTTCCTCCTACTTTCAATAAAGTAGGCCCAATTAGCAAAGACTGGTGCAAAACTGCCAAAAATTGCAACAGTTTTGTGTGAAAATGGGTGTCAAATTTTCTTGCCTCTTTAAACCAACTATATTGTCTCAAATTTTCTATTCTCTGTGGGCGTGTGGTAGTTCTTATTGGTGTAAATCTCCAGACTAAAGTAATTCTATTTGAAAAGTGTTCAAATAGGTTGCCCCACTAACAAAGTCCATTTATATAACTAAATCTTGGAATAATAATAAGTTCCACAATTGGATGTGTTTACAAAAAATGTTCCTGTGCTGAGATAATTTTATAAATGTGCCCATGCTGTTTACAATGTAACAGCTGTGTCTGACCGTGTAGAGTTGCTCCAATTCATGGTTGACATGTACCACAGTTCCTGGCCAGAGGGGAAGAGGGGATGCATAAGTCGATTATGATAAGTGAATATGCAGTTGATACAACAGGGGCTACTTTCTGTGAGGTAACACATTCACGTGCCTGTTTTATCATGTGAGGTCAGTGGCCACCTGGGCTCCTACATCACTGATTTGATTTCTGATGAGCTCGCAGGAGTAATGACATGGCATAAACACTCCTGTGTTGTAACAGACATGGCAGGAAAATGTGTTACCTCACAGAAAGCAGCAGTTGAGAGCCCCTGCTGTGTCATCTCTATTCTCACTTATCATTAGTGACTTATGCTTTTTCCCTTGACCAGGAACTGTAGTATGTGCCAACCATGAACTAGAGCAGCTCTGCATGATCGGACACAGCAAATAGCACAATACATAGCAGGAGCTCATTTATAATATCTTAGCACAGTAACATGATTCATAATTCCAAGATCTATTGATGAAAAATGTGTACCTTATTCGTGGGACAACCCCTTTAAGAGTACAGTCTTGTGACTTTTAAATAATATATATAAGTCTGTATGAACAAACTTAGCTCTAAAATTAAACACATTTTACACAAATGCTGATAAATTGTAAATGACAGATCTGACAGTAGTTTGAGAACTGGTTTAATAAATTAGGCCAGTTATGCAACATGATAAGAGAACACCAGTAAGAATGTTCCCAATCTTTATAGAAGTGAATTATATTGGTATTTTTAGAAGACACTGATGGCAGGAATGGGAACATGAATTATTTTGTATTATCCATTATTGTTTACATGTGCAGTATGGGCTGAGGACCCCTATCTTGATTATGTTCATTTAACATACGTAGATATGCAGATGGTTACGTTTAGAGCTTGGTCTCGGAAAAAAAAACTGTGCACCTTTGTCTTAGTTAAACATGATTACATTGATCTTTAGCTTCTTGATCTAAATATTCACTAACAAACATAGATTTTTCACCCCTTCCTGACATTTACATGACTTAAATGTTAAGCAAAGAAGTAGTCCAGCTTCACAAACAGATTCTTCTTTATTTAAATTAAATTCATACTCAGGACAGGTGAATTTGCGCTAGTGTAATGCTCGCATGATCAAGAATGATAAAGGATGAGTGATCACCTGAAATTTTCTTACATTTTTTAACCACTAAAATATCTAAAAGAAATGTTTTATATACCAATAATTGTACTGAACTGAAGAATCCTGTTGCCATGGTGATTTTTATCTCACAATGAATGGAGTAAAGACTAAACCTAAAAAACAATGGCAGAAATGAGTTGGTTTTTTTCCACCATTTCAAGACATTCCTGTTTTTAAGTATGCTTCAAAACTTATTCAAAACTATAACTGTTTCTGGGAGAAAAAAGTGCTATATAGCACCATATTGCTATGATGACACAAAAAAGCTATCAGTTTTGAAGACGAATAGAAAAAATAAAAGCACAATAATGAAAATTAGCTGTTAAAATAGTTAAAAACGTAAACACTAAGTTCTCAAGGAATAGAAATAAAAATAACTAAAGGGAATATCATTATAAATTAATTCATAAACACATTTAATTAGATGTAAATTAAATTTAAAATCCTTTTGTCTAAGGAGGTTATCAGTACAGAATTAAAATGGCCGCCGTCCTGTTACACTGACAGAAACCAGTTCTGAAACAAGCAAGAAAAAAGAAGCGACAGCCGACAATTCATAAAGTGTGGTAGGTGATAATGCAGATAATGAAACTCACAAGGCAAAGGTGAGGAAACACCTGTATCCTGGGGCAAACCCTGTCAGTGTCTTCAGTTGTGGTGGTCACCCTGCCGCCCCTCTGGATGTGGTGTGCAGCTATGCATGCGCTGCATACCGTTAACTCCTCTTGATGTGGGTAATGATGGATCACTCCCACTGATAGCAACAGATATGGTGAAAACAGTTATCTAATGTCAGCATGAAAACATAACAACAATTGCAACGCATTTTGGGGGAACTGTGTTCCTCAGGCATAAAAACATATACATTTACAAACATAGAATGAGTTTCATCTCTTATCTGATTATTTCTTTTACACACCTCCCTTCATCATCCTTATTAACCCTCACAAAAATGGTTCTGGAATGTTAGTCCAGGTGCGTGTGAGCATGTGCAGTAGGAAAATTCCATGCTGTGCTTTAGAAATGATCTATACTATGTATTAATTGTCAATCAGATAGACGGGTTGGACAGAAATCAGAGCAGCCTCTTCTCACCTCAGCATTAATGGTGTCTAGAATAGTACTGTGTGATTCACTCACTTCTTTACCTGGAAAAATTGCTGTAACTTCTAAGAAACTGTCGACCACACTGAGATTTGAACTGTACATACTTTGGTTCATGAGAAGTGAGAATGCAATGAACCTCAGCAACAGCGATGAGAAACATACTACCATCGAGTGGTCTTGCCGACTTGTCACCCCGCCGTTTTTATCCACTGCGAGATAGACTTGCTGCACGCCTTTCTGCCCATTCTTATTTTGTGTGGTGCTTGCGTTTCGATCCTGCTGAATTCTTTCTTCATTTGTTAACAATGTACAGATACATTTGGAGGAGCCTGCTTTCATTATGAAAACTTATTGGAAGGCTGGGACCTTAAAGGGGTGCCAAAGTGAATTTCTAAATAAGTTTGGAGGTCGAAATCCACAGTCCAAACCTTGGATTGAAGCCTTCTTTGAAGACAAAGTAATCTCCAATGATCGCCTGAATTTAATACCACCGCATTTTTTCTTGGACTTTTGCTTGGATGCGAACAGTGGACATTTTCAACACCTGCTTTAAAATATCAGTTTCTCATGAATTAAGGTATCACATGTACAGTCCAAATTTTAGCATGAAAGCTTGTCTTGTTTAGAAGTTACATCAATTTTTCCTGGTAAAGTAGCGAGTAAATCACCCTGTATTAGTGGAGCACATCTTCCTGCATTTGAAGGGAAGGGGTGCACTTACCTACTGCACATTCTCACAGGCTCCTCTCCTAACATTCTAGAACAGATTTCTGTCAGTATAACACGGCAGCGGCCATTTTAATTTTATAATAATTACCTCCTTAGACAAAAGAATTGAGATTTGCTAGTTGAATGTATTTAGAAATGTATTTGTAAGGACATTTCCTTTAGTTATTTTATTGTTTTATATTCCTGGAGAACCCATTTGAACCTTGTACAGGAATCTAGAATTACAAAAGAACCTCTGGGTTGGGGCCTGGAGTCTGCTGCTGGATGATGGTACATGCTAGCAGGAGGGTCGGGGAACCAGGTCAGGAGATGGAAGAAGTTTCAAGAAAAGCGCTCAGGAAAAAGCACTAAAACCACAAGAGCTGATATCAGGGGATGTGAACCAGGCAAAATAAAACTTTATCTGGCAACTCTCATCAGGAAGCCAGAGTTTTATTTGGGAGTAGAGATGATTACTTTAGCTGGATAGTACACACACCATTACTTCCAGACTAAAAAGCACTACAGAGCCTTTGTCACCCAGAGCCCCTGACCCCAACATCTCCCCCATCACCAGCGCCACTTACAGAATAAAGGTAGCAATGCGTGGTGGCAGAAACAGAGATGGCAGGTACAGGTCCCGGATGAGATGTGACACCTATAATTCTACTGCGATGATTGAGAGAAAACCAAAAGCCCCATGAAGTAGATGACAGTTGCCCATTCTCTTAATTATCTTGTGCGCCCTTCTGCCCTGTAATTCCCTAGATGCCCTAAATTGCACACAATATCCCAAATGTGGCCTGACTGATTATTTATATAGAGGCAAAACAATGTTCATGATGCTCGATGCGTCCCATGATTTTATTTGCTTTGACAGCATGATCATGGGAGTATCAGAGAAATCTAATTCCATGTTGTTGAAATGAAAGATCATAAGCAGATGTAGGAAACTACAACCTTCATTATTACTACGACACGACAGGCATAGACTGACAGAGAAGCCACAGGAAATTTGATTTCCTTGCTGCAGCCCTTTTCTTTCATAAGATATGCTGAGCCAGTACTTAGATTTAGAAATATATTACAGAATTTCTGTATATGCACTCCCTTAATAATAAAAGTAGGGTCACTGCCAGTTTCTCCATGGTGAAGTGTACTTCATGGAATATTCTAGGATTATTTTAGTTACCTCCTTGCCAATCATTGTGATAAAACACATTTGAGATGTATGAGCAGTATATGCAGGTGCCTATTCTCTGCATCTATCACTTGATGAAAGTAAATAGTAGGTTTAGTAAAATGGCCCACAATCACAGCTATGATGTCACCTTTCAAATACCCCATCGATAACCATTAAGCAAGCAACTCCTAAGGTTAAAATTACCATTTCCTGTAAAAAAAAAATCAGGGCCCCCTCCTATTCACAATCATGAGTCTGGCTGTGAGACAACTGGCTGTCAATAGAGACCTAAGACAATGAGTTGTCTAAAGGGTATGCCACACTAAACAATATCGCTAACGGATCGCTAAAAAACGTCACTATTTAGCGATCCTGTTAGCGATGTTGTTCAGTGCGGCAGCTGCCAGCGACGAGCTTCCTGCTGTGATCTCGCTCGTCGCTGGAATCGTTCCGGACCCTATTTTCTCGTCGGCGCTCCCGCTGGGTAAGTATATATCGCTGTGTGGCACCTTTTCTTAGCGATTTAGCGGTACTTTTGTACCGCTAAAGTCGTTAAGAAGATCGCTAATGGCGATAGCGTCGTTAACTATATCGCTAAATGTGGCCGCATTTAGCGATATAGAAACAATCCCGCTAGCGATCGCATTAGTATGTGTCGTTATTGTGATCGCTAGCGGGATTGTTTAGTGTGGCAGTACCTTAAGTATAGCCACCTATTGGCTGAGAGTCTGAGACTTTTTTTTTGTAAAACTTATTGAGACAGATTTATAGATAAACATGCCATAAGTCTGGTTCAGTTTGCATCAAGGATATGTACATACCTTGTATCACATTTAGTACAGATGTGCCTATTCAATCTGTGCATTTCAAATAGCATAAGCTCCCTGCACAATAGCATACTGATCTTGTTATTAGGATAATTGCTATATCTGAATGTTTTAGAAACTTTGTGAAAATTTTTCAAGACTGGTTTTATACGCCTGTCTTTAACCTATAGCCCGTTGGAGTAAGGCAAGTTTATTAGCAGGTGCATGCCTTTTAATAAATTTGTGGCCACTTTTGGACTGCCTGTAGAGTACATTATAATACATTTGTCACCTGGTGAAGGGTACTGCTCCTTTTTTTTTAACCTCAACTTTTGAAACAGTGATGATGGAAAAAAAAGTAGCAACATTTAGTGCAAATTAACAATTGCAACAAATTTTGCAACTTCACAACACCAGTTTTTTTTGTACTGAGGGAATGATAAATTCCCCTCCTTTTGTGTCCCAAGGTGGGCTCGGCTTAGCTGAACAGAGCAATGGCTGTGCTTTAATTAAACAACTTGGTCAAAGTTTCAGCACAAAATATTGGTGCAAACCAAGCTAATCACTAAGGGCCTGATGCAACAAGGTGGTTTTGTGAGTTTTCTGATGGTAAAACGCCTGTAAATGTCACAACATTTTTGAGCAACTCAAAGCTAGGCAGAAATGTTGTGACTTCTACTATTTTTATCCCAGTAGCACCTAGCTTACACAAAGTGGGGGAATCTGGGTGGGATGGGTTGTGGTGCAGCCTGCATGGCAAATACATAAAAATTTACACTCCCTTAATGGCATAAATTACGACAATTAATTAGGCGCATCTCACTAGCAGTTTATTAAAGGGGTTGTAGAGGCCTGGGGCTGAAGTCTGCAGTCACTATGAGAATCCTCACAGCACGCACACTGCGCACCCTCAGGATTCTTGGACGCCAAGATCAGTTTGGAGCGTGACCACGCTTACATGCGGTCACATGCTGACTAGATTTGCACAGAATCTCTGAATACAAGTGAACTGAGTGAAGTCGGACACATCTAGCCAGAATGTGGCAGTAATAATGCAAATTGCATACTTAGGGTCACATGACCAGCCACTTCTGGTGTTGGCAATGGAGAATCATGACAGCTCAAAATGTACATGTTTTGAGGATTCACAAGTCTGCAGACACAGAGTGACTGCAGACTTGAGCTCCAAGATTAGAAAACACCTTGAAGACTGGTGTGCACATTGCCCGTCTTAATGAATCTGTGCACTAATATTAAACAAAACTGTAAGAGGCCCCAAACTTATAATTCAGCATGAACCAATGAGATACATTTGGCTCATTTTAAGACCGTCTAGGGTAAGTGTACAGTTTTAACATTAGACAAAGTTAGTAAATCTTCACCATTTCAGAAACATGCTGACAGTGTAGATATTTTTTTGTTGTACCTAGAAAAATATTTAGACTTGAGAGTCCTCAATGGTTGATACCTTTTAATGGCTAACTGAAAAGATGGTAACAAATTGCAAGCTTTCGAGACTACTCAGGTCTCTTCATCAGGCAAAGACTAATACAACATCTGAAGAATCACATATTTATACAATACAGGACACAGGAATAATGCAATAGGTAAAGCAAGTGACGTGAAGCAGAACTGTCATTATGGCAGAGGGATGAACATAAATATTGGAACAGTTCATAGATAAGGAGTGAAAGTTTTATTACCCTCTGATTGGAGTCTGGTATTGTGTTTTGATGCCCCTAGAAGGTCAGAGAAGCAGATTCCTTAATTGATGTACACAGACATGAATCCGTGTGATATATTCATTCCAGCACTAAGAGTGTCAAAGGTCATCATTGTTGTACCTATAAATTTTCTTTCTATTCCTTTCCAGGGTTAGTGCTTCTTTACAGCAGACAACATAAATGTAGTTTTCACACTGTAAAATTTTATTTTGAAATTCCAAAGTAATTTACAATCATGCTAAATGTAAGAGCAAATCAAACTTGTTAAAGGCTTTTGAATCCTCTTTGTACAGTATATCTTTTATTAGCTCATTAATATCTGATAGCCAGCCATGAAGTTGTGTTCTAGAGAAAAGCTCCAGAACAAAATTGAAATTCATCTGCACGTGTTTACTATAATTAAACTACTGACACTGTTACTGAAAACCAAGTATAACACAAATCATTTGCAGGTTTTCACGATCAGTGAGCATGTCCTGGATGTAATTTGTTTCCAGTGTATTTGACACTAAGCAGCTCGAGAGTGACACATTGTTAATTCGAAATTTCCCTTTTTTCAGTGCTGCATGCTTTTATGCTGGCGCACAGAATAAGCTACTGTATATACTGTTCTTTTCAGATTGCATTTATTTAGGTCACTATAAGTACATTATTACCATACAGGTGCATAGAAAGTATTGATATAGGAAAGATGTGTATCTTCGTACCATGTTAGCCAGTAGATAGAAAAATATTTAGACTTGAGAGTCCTCAGTGGTTGATACCTTTTAATGGCTAACTGAAAAGATGGTAACAAATTGCAAGCATTCGAGACTACTCAGGTCTCTTCATCAGGCAAAGACTACTACAAAATCTGAAGAATCACATATTTATATACACAAAAGGACACAGGAATAATGCAATAGATAAGACAAGTGACGTGAAGCAGAACTGTCATTATGGCAGAGGGATGAACATAAATATTGGAACAGTTCATAGATAAGGAGGGAAAGTTTTATTGCCCTCTGATTGGGGTCTGGTATTGTATTTTGATGACCCTAGAAGGTCAGAGAAGCAGATTCCTTAATTGATATAGAAAGACATAAATCCATGTGACACGTTCACATGGATAAATCCATGTGACACGTTCATGAACTGTTCCAATATTTATGTTCATCCCTCTGCCATAATGACAGTTCTGCTTCAGGTCACTTGTCTTATCTATTGCATTATTCCTGTGTCCTTTTGTGTATATAAATATGTGATTCTTCAGATTTTGTATTAGTCTTTGCCTGATGAAGAGACCTGAGTAGTCTCGAAAGCTTGCAATTTGTTACCATCTTTTCAGTTAGCCATTAAAAGGTATCAACCACTGAGGACTCTCAAGTCTAAATATTTTTTAGAAAGTATTGGAAATTCTGGGAAAATAAAATCATTACTCAGTAAGATCTACATAAAGAAAAGAAAAGCATTTAGGAAATTTGAAGGCTGAGTCCAAATGTATGAAGACTGTGGGCATGTAACAAACGTAATAGATCTTTACCAACCCGGCTTTCCATAAATAACTGAAGCAACACAAGGGGTTTGGCTACAGCTTTTATTCAAACATCATAACCTTACAAAAAACTCGTACTTTTGTACCATGGGTACATATCCAGGTCATAAATATATATACAGTATATATATATATATATATATATATTTTTTTTTTATATATGTAAAAGAGTAGTGTATAAAACAGTATACAATAAACATAGGGCACGAGGTGGGTCTCCTTGTTCCACTGCACGCAGTGAGAAAAATGGAGGAACCCACATAGGAAAGGATTTATAAAGGAGGACCTCCCCACTTATCATCACCCGAAAAGCCAATCACTGAAGCCCTTCAGACCCTATCTCTACTAACCTTTAACATAGCAACACACCCAACAGTCAGTAAGGCATTTCTTATGCTGACAATGTGAGAGATCAGCCTAAAAGTACACGGGGGGAACTTGTAAATGACCTCAAGGCAGCTGGGACCACAGTCACCTTTACGCTTTAAGGCTAAGTTCACACGTTGCGGAATTGCCGCGGAAATTTCCGCGGCAATCCGCACTTCTCCCGCAGGAAATACGCACGTTTTTTGTATGCTGATTCCCGCCAGAATAATAGCGTTTTGCAAGCGTAATTAGCTTGCAGAATGCTAGCGTTTTCCTAGCGATCTGTAGCATCGCTTGGAAAACTGATTGACAGGTTGGTCACACGAGTCACACATAGTGTTTGACACATGTGACCAACATTTTACTATTGATGCCGCCTATGCCGCATGAATAGTAAAAAGATCTAATGTAAAAATAATAAAAAAAATAATAAATAATGATATTCTCACCTTCCGGCGGCCCCCGCAGCCTTCCCGCCTCTCAGCGACGCTCCCGGCAACTCGCGGTCCCAAGGATGCATTGCGACAAATCACACCGATGACGTAGCATCTCGCGAGACCGCTATGCCATCTGGGTGATTCTCGCAAAGGACTCTTGGGACCGGAAGTTGCCGGGAGCGTCGCTGAAGGCGGGAAAGCTGCGTGGGACGCCGGAAGGTGAGAAATATCATTATTTTTTATTTTAATTATTGTTTTACCAGGGATATGGTACCCAGGGCCTGGAGGAGAGTCTCCTCTGCTCCAGACCCTGGGTACCATCCGCACATGAACCGCTTACATTGCGCATAGTGGGCATAGCCACATGCGGAAAGTAAGCGGTTCAATGCATTCCTATGGCGGCGGAATCACCGCGGTTACGTTAAATTAATGAACATGTTGCTTTTTTTTCCGCGAAGCGTTTTTTTCGCGGAAAAAAACGCAACATGTGTACAAAACATGCGGAATCAATTAAAACGTATAGAATGCTTAATGCTTGCGTTTTGTTCGTGGTTTAACCGCGGAAAATAGCGGAAAAACTGCGAAAAAAACGCAATTATTCCTGATCGTGTGCACTTAGCCTAAAGGTTTAAAATCCTGCAGCACCTGCAAGTTCCCCCTGCTCAAGAAGGCCCATCTGAAGTTTGCCAATGAACACCTGGATGATTCTGTGAGTGATTGGGAGAAGGTGCTGTGGTCAGATGAGACAAAAATTTAGGTGATTGGCATTCATCTCGCCATGTTTGGAGGAAGAGAAATGCTGCCTATGACCCAAAGAACACCATCCCCACTGTCAAGCATGGAGGTGGAAACATTATGTTTTTGGGGTGTTTCTCTGCTAAGGGCACAGGACTACTTCACCGCATCAATGGGCGAATGGATGGAGCCATGTACCGTAAAAGCTTGAGTGACAACCTCCTTCCCAGTACATTAAAAATGGGTCGTGACTGGGTCTTCCAGCAAGACAATGACTCAAAACATACAGCCAAGGCAACAAAGGAGTGGCTCAAAAAGAAGCACATTAAGGTCACGGAGTGGCTTAGCCAGTCTCCAGACCTTAATCTCATAGAAAACTTATGGAGGGAGTTGAAACTCCAAGTTGCCAAGCAAAAGCCTCAAAATCTTAATGATTTAGAGATGATCTGCAAAGAAGAGTCGACCATAATTCCTCCTGACTAGAGTTGAGCGAAACAGGTCGGTCAGATTCAAAAGTCGCAGACTTTCGCCAAAGTCGGGTTTCGTTGGCCGAAACCCGACCATAGCGTGCAGTCGGCCATGCGGTTGGCAAAACAGGCGCCAAAGTCAAATTTCCAAGAATGCTTTAAGGCGCCTTTTTAAGCCAATGAGCAAGGACGTACACTGTGGGCAACGAGATGACATGGGCAGCGTCCACCACCATCTTAGAGAAGGGCACTGCAGTGATTGGCTTGCTTTGGGGGGGGTCATAGTGGCTATAAAAGCCAACCGCCATTTTACTTCTGCCGATCTTAACAGTAGGGAGAGGTTGCTGTTTATCAGTAGGGAGAGAGTTAGAGCTGTAAAGAGAAGTTCTTATGTGCTTGTGCTGATAGCAATTGTGCTGTACAGTTAGTGTGCAGTGATAGGGGAGAATTTTCTTGTGTGCAGCAGCGCTGGTTATTAGGCTGCCTGATTGCTGTATTGCTGTGTGTACACTGCTGTGCAGACTGCTTTTTACACAGCACTAATAGTTTTATTATTTTTTTCTGCACAGTTACCGACCGTTTTTCATACACCGTACAGAGCTGTACGCTCCTCACACACTACCGTGTACCGGCTGGTATCACAGACAAATACATGCTGACTATCTGTGTGTGACTCTGGAAATATATACGGAGATTGAAATTTTCCCCTACACCGTATACAGCTGTACGCTTGTGATACAGTACCGTATATCTGCTCTTTGTATTACGGTCAAATCCATACTGAGAGAGCGTCTGTGTGTGACTCCGGAAATATATACGGAGATTGAAATTTTCCCCTACACTTTATACAGCGCTATGCTTCTGATACAGAATATCTGCTCTTTGTATTTCGGTCAAATCCATACTGAGAGAGCGTCTGTGTGTGACTCCGGAAATATAAACAGAGATTGAAATTTTCCCCTACAATATATACAGCTGTACGCTTCTGATACAGTACCGTATATCTGCTCTTAGTATTTCGGTCAAATCCATACTGAGAGAGCGTCTGTGTGTGACTCCGGAAATATATACGGAGATTGAAATTTTCCCCTACAATGTACAGTACAGACCAAAAGTTTGGACACACCTTCTCATTCAAAGCTTTTTCTGTATTTTCATGACTATGAAAATTGTAGAATCACACTGAAGGCATCAAAACTATGAATTAACACATGTGGAATTATACATTACACTTTACAAAAAAGTGTGAAACAACTGAAAATATGTCTTATATTCTCGGTTCTTCAAAGTAGCCACCTTTTGCTTTGATTACTGCTTTGCACGCAGAAAAAGTGAATGGATGGACTCTACATGCCTGGTTCCCACCGAGAAGCATGGAGGAGGTGGTGTGATGGTGTGGGGGTGCTTTGCTGGTGACACTGTTGGGAATTTATTCAAAATTGAAGGCATACTGAACCAGCATGGCTACCACAGCATCTTGCAGCAGCATGCTATTCCATCCGGTTTGCGTTTAGTTGGACCATCATTTATTTTTCAACAGGACAATGACCCCAAACACATCTCCAGGCTGTGTAAGGGCTATTTGACCAAGAAGGAGAGTGATGGGGTACTACGCCAGATGACCTGGCCTCCACAGTCACCAGACCTGAATTCAATCGAGATGGTTTGGGGTGAGCTGGACCGCTCACCGCTTCAATTTGAATAAATCCCCAACAGTGTCACCAGCAAAGCACCCCCACACCATCACAACTCCTCCTCCATGCTTCACGGTGGGAACCAGGCATGTAGAGTCCATCCGTTCACCTTTTCTATGTGCAAAGCAGTAATCAAAGCAAAAGGTGGCTACTTTGAAGAACCTAGAATATAAGACATATTTTCAGTTGTTTCACACTTTTTTGTAAAGTGTAATGTATAATTCCACATGTGTTAATTCATAGTTTTGATGCCTTCAGTGTGATTCTACAATTTTCATAGTTATGAAAATACAGAAAAATCTTTGAATGAGAAGGTGTGTCCAAACTTTTGGTCTGTACTGTATACAGCTGTACGCTTCTGATACAGTACCATATATCTGTTGGTATTTTTGGTACATTTTCCCAAACATGAGGAAGTATGGTGGAAGAGGCCACGGACGTGGGTGGGGGGGCAGCTGGTACTGATGGTGGTGGTGGTGCATCTGCTGGTAGTGCCAAAAGCACAATAGCACCTAAGGCAGGAGGTGTTGAGCCTGCGTCATTGTCTGGCACCAGAAGGCCTGGAAGGCTCGCTTTTCTGGGAGTAGGTACACTGCTTTTAAAGCCGGAGCATCAGGAACAGGTTTTGGCTTACATTGCCGAAACAGCCTCCAGCTCTAATACCTCCTCTTCTGAAGTTTCAAAAAATGCAAGCACTGAGTCGTCAGTGCAGGCTCCTGGTCAGGAACTACACTTTTCCTTGTGTCCTTCACCCCCACCACAAGTGAAGGATGCGGCAGGCCACACTTCAGATTACTCCCTAGATCTCTTTTCACATACCATGCCTGGGTTATCAAGTGAAATCCTGAATTCCCCAGTTCAAGATGAATATGACATGGAGTGCACTGATGCACAGCCACTGCTATATGATTCTGCTGGTACATTCACCTAGAGCACTGCATTACCCTTGCAGTCTACTGAGCCAGATTCTGACCCTGATGAAACTCAGGTGCCCCTTCCCGCATACTATACCACCTTACACGGTGACACAGAGGAAGGTGCAGATGAAATTGAAGAGGAGGTGATGGATGACCCAGTTGTTGACCCAGATTGGCATCCATTGGTGGAAGAGGGTATTCATGGAATGGGTTGATTATTCATTTCTCTTAAGTATCGGCACACGTGACCGCTGGCAGCATGTCCCCCTCTCTGGCTGACACTGTGCTCGCTAGAGAGCAATGAATACTCACTGCTCTCTGTGCGCATACAGTCCTGGCGTGCAGAGCATTGAGTATTCTGGCAGCTGCCCTTCGGCTTGCAAGCAGCGCATGATGTCCCTGCCATGCGCTGCTTACAAGCATAAAGCAGTTGCTGGCGTTGGAACAGGATGCTGCGAGGGAGCCTGGAAGGTAAGTGTGATGGTTTGTTTTTTAATGTTTTCTGATGGGGCCATGCATACCAGGATGGGGTAGGTGCCAATCATACCAGGATAAGGATAGGACCATGCATAGTTGGACTGGGATGGGGCCAATCATACCAGGTTAAGGATGGAGACCTGCATACCAGGACAGGGATGTGCCATGCATACTAGGACGAGATGGAGCCCTGCATACCAGGATAGGGATGAGGGTGATCATTCCTGCCAGGATAGGGATGACAGGGACCATTCCTACCAGGATAGGGATGAGGAGGACCATTCTTACCAGGATAGGGATGAGGGGGACATGCATACCAGTCTAGGCATGAGGAGGCATGCATACCAGGATTCCTACCAGAATAGGGATGAGGGTGGCATGCATACAAGTCTATGGATGAGGAGGCATGCATACCAGGATGGGGATGAGGGCCATGCATAACAGTTTAGGGATGAGGAGGCATGCATACCTGGATGGGAATGAGGGCTATGCACACCAGGATAGCAAAAAGGGAGCCATGCATATCAGGGTAGGAATAAGGGGGCCATGCATACCAGGGTAGGGATGAGGAAGCCATGCATACCAGGACAGGGGATATTAAGTACAGAATTGACCACTTTTTTTGCTTCAATTTTTTTCTAATTTCCTCCTCTAAAACCTAGGTGAGTCTTATGGTCCGGTGCGTCTTATAGTCTGAAAAATACGGAAGTCTTGTTTGCTAGAGGGATCAAATACTTATTTCTCACTGCAACATGCAAATAATTTATACGAATTTTGATATTCTATCTTTCAATGTTAAAAATAACATATCAGTAAAATTATAGACTGTTCATGTATTTGTCAGTGGGCAAACTTACAATATCAGCAAGGGAACAAATACTTATTTCCCTCACTGTAAATGGATGGATAGGTAGATAGGTAGGTAGGTAGATGGATAGGTAAGTAGGTAAATGGATAGGTAGGTAGATAAATACTGTAGATACATACAAAACTAGCTGACCAAAGTGATTGTGTCTTTTACTGCTGTATTTGGATTTGACTTTGCCCAAGCTAGGTCAGTACTTACAAAGAAGACAGGATTTGTTAGTCACTAAACACAGAAGCCATTGAGAAATATTAGAATCCATTGAAACGTTTTCTAAATCCAATGCAATGTCTGTTGTAAATCATGACATTAATCATCATTCATCATGAATCTTCTTTTTCTTACTCCTGATTTGGAAGCTTGAAATTTAGTTTTCCTACTCTTGCTGTAATCAAAAGTATCACCCCATTCTTCATAGGCTTCCTGGTAGGCATATGATGGGCTTGTGCTTTTGCACAGCTGCCAATATGGACTAACAAAGCCACAGTGTAAAGCATAGTAAAGGTAGTGATTCTGAAAAGATAGCAGCCTGAACCTTTATAGAAATTATTTAAGTAGTGAATTCCTGATGACAGTAGGCTTGAAATGATGAAGTTGGCAAGTTGGAGAAACCAAAAACAGTCTACCCTAATAGACGAAACACCTGCTGAGCAGGCAAAAATGTTCGATACAAGCATTGGTCTGAAATGGGTATATAGATGTCCATGAGAAAAAGTTAATATGGCATTTTCTTTACAAGTCATGTAGTCTCTAGTGAAAACTAAACTTGTACTTGAACTTCAAAAACTAGAAGTTGGATTTCAGAGATTGCTCTGTATTCCGAGCAGTGTTATGAGAGTTTTTCAGGCTCTTCATAATTTTCAGCAGTCACTTTACTTGACTTGCCAAATCCTGACCTAGTGAATTCTTCACACTGTCAGGATTCCACTTTATTGCCAGCTTGAGCAGTCATTTGCCAACAATTGTGTTATTTGCATACTAACATTCACGTGCCAACTAACAACTTCTCCTGCACTCAACGTTCTATTGAGAAAAGCAGCTGAGACGTCAGTTGGCTTGTGGCTACCAGTCTGCTAACTGCATACTTGTGCTCATGATGACTGCTCAAGTTGGCAAGAGAGTGGAATCCTGACAGTGTGTACAGTACACACTGTCAGTATTCGGTAATTTACAGTCACGTAGAGTAAATGTAGAAGTTTATGTGGCCCCAAGACCCATTTAAACATTGGGTAAAAGAAAAACATCAGTCTACACTATTTTAGTGAAGAGCAACGTGGATGGAGTCTGAGATTGCAGCACTGCCTCTTTTAGGTGAAGTAGACAAAGCTGCAATACCCGGTATAGCCCATGCACAAGAGAGGCCCTGATTCAGAATAATAAACAGATCCATTTTTCTTATCTCAAAGTACTTTATTTGAGGTCTACATCAAATAATTAATCTAGCAATCTTGTTAACAAGCCTTTGTACAAGTCATATTATGGTGCTCCATAAAATGCTTTATAATGAACTTACCAGGATATTTTTAAAGAAGCAGTGGTATGGCAGTGCCTCAAATAAAAAATATAATTTTTATCAGATATTTGCAATGTATGAGAAATCTAGCAAAACCATATGGAAATAAGGCTGGTAGTGCATTTGTATGCTGGAAGTGCCCCTAATTTGCTTTTTCAAAGTACATTTATCAGCCCACAATGCACATCCAATCTGAGCCGCATGTGGCTTTCATAGTACATTTCTCACAACTGGCACATCTGTTCTGTACATAAAAGTTACACTTTTTAGTTGAGACATAAACATTGATACAATATATAATTCCATATGAAAAACAAGCTAACAGATGCCCTTTGGATTAAACTATTCTGTAATTGAGGACATTTTTGTAAAAAGCTTCCCTGTAAAATAAGCTACATAATGAAATATATATTCATCAGTTTATATAAGGATAAAGCTACAGATCCACAGACCGGGAATAATTCAGTGTCTCCGCATAGTCTTGTAATTAGCAAAGTTTCTAATTATAATACCTAAGTGCAGTAAAGAAATGAGGAAAATGTTTAAGCAAAGCAGAAGCGCAGGAATGTCTCATCCTAGAAGCTCGCTGACTGAACTGCAAGATAGTACAGATTTCATTAGTATTCTGTAATCGCTTGATGATGAGGGATGTGGTGCACGAGTCTAGGGAATGTGAGGTTATTGATCTATCCATGAATAGCTACTGTGTTTCAGACATTATATCCTCCTTTGTTTGCTGATATTTAATTGGGTTTTCCAACATCTGCTCGTGTCTGTGGTTGATAGTTTAACATTTTCTATCAGCAAATATGCTTGTACAATCTATCTATCTATCTATCTATCTATCTATCTATCTATCTATCTATCTATCTATCTATCTATCTATCTATTTATCTATCTTTCTATCTATCCCATATCTATCTATCTATTGTGACAGAGTCACTAGTGAAGTGATGGAAGGGAGATACGTGTCAGTGTGCATGATGGCGTCAGTGATGTGAAACCATAGTAGTTTCCTCCAGCACACTATGTGTTGAGATGTTTAAATGAAAGTTATGTTATGGACTGATTTTAGTGGACCTCCATAGAGTAGGTGGGAGGGGGTCCACCGTATCTCCACCTGCAGTGTCCTTTCAGGACCTGTGTGATGTCGAGATCATGTGATCAATCACATGATGGAGAAGTCACATGGTCTGAGTATAAATGACTGGCTTCCAGAACTTCCAGTGCTCAGTGGTTGCCTGGAGAGAGAACACTCCAGGAAGTTGTGTGCTCAATCTAAACCGTGGACATTGCTGACTGCAGGCTGATCCCTGCTCGGAAAAGGACTGTGTTTTTGTTTCTTTGTTTTGCTACTTTGCCCAGAGGGCCATGTTTGCTTTCCCAACTTGGTTTATGCTGCTACAATAAACCAAACCTTTTCTTAAAGAGACAGTGTTCCAGTTATACATCTGTGTCCAGCTGAGTGAGCCGCTCTACCAAACTATCTATCTATCTATCTATCTATCTATCTATCTATCTATCTATCTATCTATCTATCTATCTATCTATCTATCTATCCTCCATTTTTATCATGCAGAGCCTCAACTGGGAAGAGATTCAGTTTAACTTCCATTTTATTCAGTGAAATTCCTGGTGTTTGTATGCATATGAGTCCAGTGGGCGGTCCAACTAAGTGATTGACAGCTGTCTGCATTCAGTCATAAGCCGAGGTCACACTTGAGAGTGTGATGCGAGAAACTCATGCGAGTCTCTCGCATCAATACCCGGCACTGACGCCGACACTCGGGACTGGAGTGTGTGGCTGCGTGTATTTCTATGCAGCTGCACACTCTGGTCCGAGTGCTGGCTGCAGTGCCAGGTATTGATGCAAGAAACTAGCGCGAGTTTCTCGCATCACACTCGCAAGTGTGACCCCGGCCATAGAGAGAAGACTATCAATCACTTAATAGGCCCGCCCATGGGATTCATATGTATAAAAACACAAGGGAAGTTTTACTGAAGCTTTTCCCACTAAAATGTAGATCAACCTGGTCAGCTCCTCCAGCTTTATAGCATGCTGCAAGCAGATCAGATGCCACCTTCACCGTGACAGGTGTCCTTAAACCCCTTTCTGACATCAGGCATAATAGTACGACAATGTCGGACTCCCTCCGACACCAGAATTACGTTTTTTGGTCGCTGCAACATTGCATTAAAATGTGATACCGGGCAATCAAAAAATCATATCTGCACCAAATTGGTATAATTAAAAACGTCAGCTCAGTGTGCAAAAAATTAAGCCCTCACCCAACCCGAGATCACGAAAAATGTAGACTCTATGGGTATCGAAAAATGGCACAATTTTTTTTTAAAACTTTAGAATTTTTTTTTACCACTTAGGTAAAAAAGAACCTAGAAGTGTTTGGTGTCTATGAACTCATAATGACTGGGATAATCATAAAGGCAAGTCAGTTTTGGCATTTAGTGAACATAGTAAAAAAGCAAAACAAAAAACAATTGTGGTATTGAATTTTTTTTTTGCTATTTCACTGTACTTTAAATTTTTTTTCCGTTTTTCCAGTACACGATATGTTAAAACCAATGGTGTCAGTCAAAAGTACAACGCGTTACGCAAAAAACAAGCCCTCACATGGCCATTTTGACCAAAAAATTAAAAAGTTATGGCTCTGGGAAGAAGAGAAGCAAAAAATGAAAATGCAAAACCACAAATACAGTAAGGTCCATAAACATTTGGACAGAGACAACATTTATCTAATTTTGGTTCTAGACATTACCACAATGAATTTGAAACAAAACAATTCAGATGCAGTTGAAGTCCAGACTTTCAGCTTTCATTTGAGGGTATCCACATTAAAATTGGATGAGGGGTTTAGGAGTTTCAGCTCCTTAACATGTGCCACCCTGTTTTTAAAGGGACCAAAAGTAATTGGACAATTGACTCCAAGGCTATTTCATGGACAGGTGTGGGCAATCCCTTCATTATATCATTCTCAATTAAGCAGATAAAAGGGCTGGTGTTGATTTGCGGTGTGGTGTTTGCATTTGGAAGGTTTAGCTGTGAAGGAAACATGTGGTCAAAGGAGCTCTCCATGCAGGTGAAACAAGCCATCCTTAAGCTGCAAAAACAGAAAAAAACCCATCCAAGAAATTGCTACAACATTAGGAGTGGCAAAATCTACAGTTTGGTACATCCTGAGAAAGAAAGAAAGCACTGGTGAACTCATCAATGCAAAAAGACCTGGGCGCCCACGGAAGACAACAGTGGTGGATGATCGCAGCATACTCTCCATGGTGAAAAGAAACCCCTTCACAACAGCCAACCAAGTGAACAACACTCTCCAGGAGGTAGGCGTATCAATATCCAAATCTACCATAAAGAGAAGACTGCATGAAAGTAAATACAGAGGGTTCACTGCACGGTGCAAGCCACTCATAAGCATCAAGAATAAAAAGGCTAGGCTGGACTTTGCTAAAAAACATCTAAAAATGCAGCACAGTTCTGGAAGAACATTCTTTGGACAGATGAAGCCAAGATCAACCTCTACCAGAAAGATGGAAAGAGAAAAGTATGGCGAAGGCGTGGTACAGCTCATGATCCAAAGCATACCACATCATCTGTAAAACACTGCGGAGGCAGTGTGATGGCTTGGGCATGCATGGCTGCCAGTGGCACTGGGTCACTAGTGTTTATTGATGATGTGACACAGGACAGAAGCAGCCGAATGAATTCTGAGGTATTCAGAGCCATACTGTGTGCTCAAATGCAGCCAAACTGATTGGTCGTCGTTTCATACTACAGATGGACAATGACCCAAAACATAAAGCCAAAGCAACCCAGGAGTTTATTAAAGCAAAGAAGTGGAATATTCTTGAATGGCCAAGTCAGTCACCTGATCTCAACCCAATTGAGCATGCATTTCACTTGTTAAAGACTAAACTTCAGACAGAAAGGCCCACAAACAAACAACAACTGAAAACCACCGCAGTGAAGGCCTGACAGAGCATCAAAAAGAAGGAAACACAGTGTCTGGTGATGTCCATGAGTTCAAGACTTCAGGCAGTCATTGCTAACAAAGGGTTTTCAACCAAGTACTAGAAATGAACATTTTATTTACAATTATTTAATCTGTCCAATTACTTTTGGTCCCTTTAAAAACAGGGTGGCACATGTTAAGGAGCTGAAACTCCTAAACCCTTCATCCAATTTTAATGTGGATACCCTCAAATGAAAGCTGAAAGTCTGAACTTCAACTGCATCTGATTTGTTTTGTTTCAAATTCATTGTGGTAATGTCTAGAACCAAAATTGATAAATGTTGTCTCTGTCCAAATATTTATGGACCTAACTGTACCTCTGGTCATTAAGTGGTTAATTTCCTATCTACCTGCAGGCACTACAGCGAATATGTGGTATCAGGTTCACAACTTGTTCTGAAATACTCAAGGCAGGAAATAATCATAGCAAATAGCAAGAATAAGGTCTCATACTCACTGGAGACAAAAACGGACGATTGCAAGCCGATAAAAAATTGGATTGCAATCGGACCAATGTTAGTCAATAGGTGACTTCTCATTTGCGATTTTTTTCTCAGCTGAAATCGGTCAGAGAAAAATATCGCAGCATGCTGCGATTTGCAGCGATTTTGGCATGATAATCGCTAATGCAAGTCAATGGATGCGATAAAAAATCGGACAGCGCTCGCACCATGATTTATACGCACCAGTGTCCTTTGAAAAGCCGGCAAATCATCCCCGACTACTGTAAAATCACACTGACAGCTCACAAAACACTAGATATATACACATAGAATACATATATATAAATATATATACATGTCATTGTGACACATATATATATATATTTATAGTTCATACACTTCTACATAGTATAATAGCCGCTAATTCAATTGCCGGCTTTTGTGAAATTACAGAGCCGACATGAAATGACACATGGTTTACATACAGTTAACCATGTCATTTCATGTAGTTTGATATATAGTTTTCACTAACAATGACATGAGTGTATGTGTGCAAAATTTCATACAGCTAGGGGTTAATTAAAGGTGTAAATTCGTTGAAAAAAAATGCATGGGCTCCCGTGCTATTTTCTTAACCAGACAGGCAAAGCCAGCGAGTGGGGGCAGATAATAATAGCCTAGGGAGGGTGCATTCATTTTGTGCCCCCCCTGGCTACTACCATCTGCCCCCAGCCACCCCAGAAAAGGCAAATCTATAATTAGATTCGCCCTTTCTGGCACTTTGCCCGTCTATTCCCATGGCCCTGTAGCGGTGGTGAATGGGTTAATAGTGGGTTAAAGCCACCTTGCTATTGAAAGGTGACTTTAAGCCAGGTTAATAATTGAGAGTTGTCAATTAGACAACTCTCAATTATTAATCCTATTGTATGAAAAATAAATAAAACACACACACTTTAATAAAAAATCATTTTAATGAAATAATGACAGTTTTTGACCATCTTTTATTGTACAGGTAATCCTCGATTCCCTTGCTCTCCTGTAATAAAGAAAAAATAATAAAGCAACATTATTCTTACCTATCCGGTGCTCTGTCAGGTCCCACGCTGTAATCCTTCACAAAGGGTTAACTGCCTTACAGCTAGCAGCACAGCTAATATTGGCTGCTCAGCTGTAAGCCCCTGAATGAATGAGTTCCTCTCCCGGCGACAGGCGATTAGTGTGGGAAGCTTAATTGATTGCTACCCACAGTAATCATTTCACTTTAAGTCAGCTGGGGACACCGCACAGCATCAGTGACATCAGAGGGAGTCCCTGGCTGACCTGAAGTGAACTGATTACTGTGGGAAGCAATCAATTAAACTTTCCACACTAATCACTTCCTGTCCTGTCGCTTGGAGAGGAACTCATTCATTCAGGGGCTTACAGCTGAGCAGCCAGTATTAGCTGTGCTGCTAGCTGTAAGGCAGTTAACTGTTGTGAATATGCTGGAGGCGGCTTCTGAGCTGGGCTCCCTCCGGTGGTTGCTGAGGGTAATGAACTGATTACTGAATGGCCTTCCTGAATGGTAGGATATAAGTGGCCTGAGTTCCCAGCAGCCTTGCCGGCTATCAATTGTTCCTTCTGGTCTTGCTTGAAGCATTGCTAGTTTCCCTGCTCTCATTCAGATAAGGGTTTGCTGTTTTTTTTCCCCTGTTTTATTTTCTCTGCTGGTTTGCTGCTTGCAGTGGACTGCAGCCTGTCCCCTTTTGGGGGTCTGGCGCTGCAATTGTGCTCCGTTTGTGTCTGCACTTTTGCTTTGCTCCTCTGTTACTTTTTATTTGCTGAATAGCGTTTTGTTACACCAGAGATCTCATTTAGGTGGATGAGATCGTGTGATCTCAGGTTTTTTGGCAATCAGAAGTGTTGGTATTTTTGTTAGGGTTTTGTTGGATTGCAGTCAGAATTCTTTCCTGTACTTTTCTGTCTAGACAGATTGGGCCCCAGCGTTTGCTCATTCTATTTTCTGTCTGTGTCCATGTTTTCTTCTTGTCTAACCGCCATTACATGTTTAAAGGCTTCCTATTTCTTTGGGGATCTGCTCCAGGGCAGATATCTTTCATCTTTCTGCCTTTAGCTGTAGTTATCTCTCAGGCTGTGACGAGGCATCTAGGATCACCGTAGGCACGCTCCACGGCTACTTCTAGTTGTGTGGTTAGTTCAGGTTACTGCAATCCAATAGGTTCCAGCCTCTCTGATGTATTACCGCTTTTGCTATTTTTTGCTATTTCTCCTCAGTTACCGTAACATAATAGTATAACCGGACCAAAAACTGAAAATTGTATGGTACTCACAGAAGGGGAAAATAGTAATAAGGAAACTCTGTTTGTTGCATTTTTTCCCCTCTTTTCTCTGGGTGCTGAGGAGAAATTTTTTTTTTTATTTATTTATTTTTTCTCTCAATGGAGTTTGCACAGTTGTCTGGCCATGTGGATCAGCTTGCCACTGAGGTTCGGAGTATTGCTACCTATCTTGCTGGGTTGCCGGTTGTGGAACCTAGGATTCCCATGCCAGATTTGTTTTTGGGGGATCGGGCTAAATTTCTGAATTTCAAAAATAACTGTAAGTTTTTTTTGCCTTAAAGCCTAAGTCTTCAGGTAACGCAGCACAGCAGGTTCAAATTGTCATCTCTCTCCTGCGCGGCGATGCTCAGGATTGGGCTTTTTCCCTGACACCTGGGGATCCTGTTTTGAATGATATTAATGTATTTTTTCAGGCTCTGGGGTTATTGTACGATGAACCTAATGTCACTGATCAAGCTGAAAAGATCTTGTTGGCATTAAATCAGGGTCGTGAAGACGCTGTGCTGAACTGTCAGAAATTTCGAAAGTGGGCAGTCCTGACCAAATGGAATGATGATGCTTTGGCAGCCCTTTTTCGAAAGGGTCTGTCAGAAAAAGTAAAGGACGTTATGGTGGGATTCCCTATTCCCTCTGGTCTCAATGATTCTATGTCTTTGGCTATTCAAATTGACAGAGGTTTGCGTGAGCACAGAGGTATGCGTGAGATAGTGTTGCCTTGTGAGCCAGATCCTAAGTCCATGCAGTGTGATGGAGTGACTTATGGGGCTCAGCGTCATGAGTTTTGTAAGCGCAATGGGTTATGTTTCTACTGTGGTGACGCTTCCCATGCTATTTCTGTCTGCCCTACGTGGGGAAGACGTTTTGCACGCTCAGTTGTCTTGGGTAGTGTTCAGACTAAATTTCTGTTGACTGTTACCCTGATTTGCTCCCTGTCCACATTTTCTGCTCAGGCTTTGTTGATTCAGGAGCAGCTATTAACCTGATGGATTTTGACTTTGCCAAACGTTGTGGGTTTCCCATGATACCCCTGCGGAAGTCTATTCCCCTACTGAGCATTGATTCTACCCCTATGGCGGAGAATAAACCCCAGTTTTCTACTCAGGTGATAATGAGGGTTGAAACAGATCATCAGGAGAGTTGCAAATTTCTGGTGTTGCATAATCTGCATGACATTATTGTACTAGGTTTCCCTTGGTTACAGTCTCATAATCCTGTTTTGGATTGGAAATCTGTGTCTGTGACCAGTTGGGGCTGCCAATGTGTTAATACTGACACTCCTGTTTTTTCTGCCTCTCCCCAGGCTCAGGATGTCCCTGACTTTTTGACTGATTTTTCTGATGTGTTTAGTGAAAGTAAATCTGCATCCTTGCCCCCTCACAGGAGCTATGATTGCGCTGTTGAATTATTGCCTGGTGGTAAGTTTCCTAAAGGTCGCCTTTTTAATTTATCTTTACCTGAACACGATGCTATGCGATCTTATATCAAGGAGTCATTGGAGAAGGGTCATATCAGACCATCCTCTTCACCCTTGGGCGCCGGTTTTTTCTTTGTGGCCAAAAAGGATGGTTCATTGAGGCCGTGTATTGATTATCGCCTCCTGAATAAGATCACTGTTAAATATCAATATCCATTACCTTTGATTTCTGACCTATTTTCCAGAGTGAAAAATGCTAGTTGGTTTACCAAGCTTGACCTTAGGGGGGCGTATAACCTTATTCGCATTAAGCACGGGGATGAATGGAAGACGGCGTTTAATACCCCAGAGGGGCATTTTTAGTACCTAGTGATGCCTTTTGGGCTTACTAATGCCACTTCCGTCTTCCAATCCTTCATGAATGATATTTTCAGGGATTTTGTGGATACATTTCCGATTGTTTATTTGGATGATATCTTGATTTTTTCCAATGACTGGGACTCTCATGTGAAACATGTTCGGACTGTGTTCCAGATTTTGAGAGAGAATGCTCTGTATGTGAAGGGATCAAAGTGTCTTTTTGGCGTACAGAAGGTCTCATTTCTGGGATTCATTTTGTCTCCGTCTGTTATTGAAATGGACCCGGTCAAGGTTCAGGCCATCTGTGATTGGGTTCAACCTACTTCATTGAAGGCTCTTTAGAGATTTTTGGGTTTTGCCAATTTTTATCGTAAATTTATTAGTAATTTCTCTGGTATTGTTAAACCATTGACTGATTTGACCAAAAAGGGTTCCGATGTGATGAATTGGCCTCCTGAGGCAGTTTCTGCGTTTCAGCAACTTAAGCAGAGATTCATTTCTGCTCCTGTTCTATGGCAGCCTGATGTTTCTCTGCCGTTTCAGGTGGAGGTTGATGCCTCTGAGATTGGGGCAGGTGCCGTTTTGTACCAAAGGGATCCAGAGACCTCTAAGAGTAACCCTTGTGCCTTTTTCTCTCGAAAATTTTCTCCAACTGAATGTAATTATGATGTGGGTAATCGGGAGTTATTGGCCATGAAGTGGGCCTTTGAAGAGTGGAGACATTGGCTGGAAGGAGCCAAACATCAGGTGGTGGTCCTCACGGACCATAAGAACCTGGTTTATCTCGAATCAGGCAAGCGACTTAATCCTAGATAGGCCAGGTGGGCCTTGTTTTTCACACGTTTTAATTTTGTGGTTTCTTTTCTTCCGGGCACTAAGAATGTCAAGGCGGATGCCCTCTCGAGGAGTTTCTTTGCAGATTCTCCTGAGTTATCTGATCCTGCTGTTATTTTGAAAGAGGGTGTGGTTCTTTACGCCATTTCGCCCAATTTGAGACTGGCTGTGGAAGGGTGTCAGGAGGATAAACCTGTGCGCTGCCCTGTTGGGAAGTTGTTTGTTCCAGGCCAGTGGAAAAAGAGTGTGATGTCTGAGATTCATTGTTCCGCATTGGCTGGACATCCGGGGATTTTTGGTACCAGAGACTTGGTGGCCTACTTTGTCTCGTGACGTCAGGGACTTTGTGCAGTCCTGTGGGACTTGCTCTCGTTCCAAGCCTTGCTCTCGTTCTAGTGGTTTGTTAATGCCATTACCTGTACCCAAGAGACCATGGACCCATATTTCTATGGATTTTATTTCTGACCTTCCTGTCTTTCAGAGAATGACCGTTATCTGGGTAATCTGTGATAGGTTTTCCAAGATGATACATCTTGTGCCATTACCTAAGTTACCTTCCTCCTCCAAATTAGTGCCTTTGTTCTTTCAGCACGTGGTTCGGTTACATGGCATTCCGGAGAACATTGTGTCTGACAGAGAAGTCCAGTTTGTTTCCAGATTTTGGAGGACATTTTGTTCTAAACTTGGTGTTCAGTTGTCTTTCTTCTCTGCATTTCACCCTCAGACCAATGGACAAACCGAGAGAACAAACCAGACCTTGAAGACTTATTTGAGATGTTTTGTGTCTGCTGATCAAGATGACTGGGTCTCTTTTTTGCCTTTGGCTGAGTTTGCTCTTAATAATAGAGCTAGCTCTGCCACCTTGATGTCTCCATTTTTCTGCAATTCCGGGTTTCACCCTCGATTTTCTTCAGGACAGGCGGAGGCTTCTGTCTGTCCGGGGGTTGACTCTATTGTGCAGCGTATGCAGCAGATTTGGGACCAGGTGGTGGAGAGGTTGTCTCTCTCTCAGGAGAAGGCCCAGCGGTTTGCCAACCAGCATAGGACTGATGGTCCTCGTTTTAAAGTGGGGGACTTTGTTTGGTTGTCCTTAAGGAATATCCCTATGAAGGTTGCATCTCCAAAATTTAAGCCAAGGTTCATTGGACCTTATAAGATCATGGAAATTATTAATCCGGTTTCCTTCCGTTTGCTTCTTCCAGGGACATTTAAGATCCATAACGTGTTCCACAAGTCCTTATTGAAGAGGTTTGTCGAACCAGTGGTTCCTATGGCTGCGCCTCCCGACCCTGTTTTGGTTGAGGGCAATTTGGAGTATGTGGTTGAGAAAATATTGGATTCTCGTTTTGCTAGACGGAAACTTCAGTATTTGGTTAAATGGAGAGGTTATGGTCAGGAGGACAATTCTTGGGTGTTTGCTTCGGACATTCATGCTGGGAGACTTATCCATGCCTATCATCGAGCTCATCCTGATCGGCCTGGTTGCGCAGGTGAGGGTTTGGTGACCCCTCCTCAAGGGGGTGTACTGTTGTGAATATGCTGGAGGCGGCTTCTGAGCTGGGGCTCCCTCTGGTGGTTGCTGAGGGCAATGAACTGATTACTGAATGGCCTTCAGCTGGCGCTGAATGGTAGGATATAAGTAGCCTGCCGGTTATCAATTGTTCCTTCTGGTTTTGCTTGAAGCACTGCTAGTTTCCCTGCTCTCATTCAGATAAGGGTTTGCTGTTTTTTTTTCCCCTATTTGATTTTCTCTGCTGGTTTGCTGCTTGCAGTGGACTGCAGCCTGTCCCCTTTTGGGGGTCTGGCGCTGCAATTGTGCTCCGTTTGTGTCTGCACTTTTGCTTTGCTCCTCTGTTACTTTTTATTTGCTGAATAGCGTTTTGTTACACCAGAGATCTGATTTAGGTGGATGAGATCATGTGATCTCAGGTTTTTTGGCAATCAGAAGTGTTGGTATTTTTGTTAGGGTTTTGTTGGATTGCAGTCAGAATTCTTTCCTGTACTTTTCTGTCTAGACAGACTGGGCCCCAGCGTTTGCTCATTCTATTTTCTGTCTGTGTCCGTGTTTTCTTCTTATCTAACCGCCATTACATGTTTGGGGGCTTCCTATTTCTTTGGGGATCTGCTCCAGGGCAGATAGCTTTCATCTTTCTGCCTTTAGTTGTAGTTATCTCTCAGGCTGTGACGAGGCGTCTAGGATCACTGTAGGCACGCTCCACGGCTACTTCTAGTTGTGTGGTTAGTTCAGGTTTCTGCAATCCAATAGGTTCCAGCCTCTCTGGTGTATTACCGCTTTTGCTATTTTTTGCTATTTCTCCTCAGTTACCGAAACATAACAGTTAACCCTTTGTGAAGGATTACAGCGTGGGACCTGACAG
The DNA here is from genome assembly GCA_033576555.1 of Oophaga sylvatica. Lineage (NCBI taxonomy): Eukaryota > Metazoa > Chordata > Amphibia > Anura > Dendrobatidae > Oophaga > Oophaga sylvatica. The sequence goes on from JARQOD010000002.1 coordinate 208,488,481, forward strand.
AGCACCGGATAGGTACGAATAATGTTGCTTTATTATTTTTTCTTTATTACAGGAGAGCAAGGGAATTGAGGATTACCTGTACAATAAAAGATGGTCAAAAACTGTGTCATTATTTCATTAAAATGATTTTTTATTAAAGTGTGTGTGTTTTATTTATTTTTCATACAATAGGATTAATAATTGAGAGTTGTCTAATTGACAACTCTCAATTATTAACCTGGCTTAAAGTCACCTTTCAATAGCAGGGTGGCTTTAACCCATTCGCCACCGCTACAGGGCAATGGGAATAGACGGGCAAAGTGCCAGAAAGGGCGAATCTAATTATAGGGGGCAGATGGCTGGGGGCAGATGGTAGTAGCCAGGGGGGGCACAAAATAAATGCACCCTCCCTAGGCAATTATTATCTGCCCCCACTCGCTGGATATGTCTGTCTGGTTGAGAAAATAGCGCGGGAGCCCAAGCATTTTTTTTCAACGAATTTACACCTTTAATTAACCCCTACATGTGTGAAATTTTGCACACATACACTCATGTAATTGTTAGTGAAAAACATATATCAAATCACATGAAATGACATGGTTAACTGTATGTAAATCATGTGTCATTTTATGTCGGGTCTGAAATTTCACAAAAGCCGGCAATTGAATTAGCGGCTATTATACTATGTAGAAGTGTATGACCTATATATATATATATATATATATATATATATACATATTTTTTTTTGTGTACATTTTTTTTGTGTACATTTTTGTGTACATTTTTTTTTAAATGTGATTTTTACATGATTTTTTACATAGAGAGAACTGCTCTATGTAAAACGTCATGTTAAAATCGTATTGCATACAGATGGAAAACGGATGGAAAACGGATGATGCGATTAAAAATCGCATACAAATCACATGGCAATCGCATGACAATTGCATATAATCGGACCGTTTTTTCCATCCAGAAAACGGACCATTTTTTTTTCCACAAATGGGTATGAGCCCTAAAAGTTAAAGTAGTACTCCAGCTTTATCTCCTGCTTCAGCACTTGAGTGGTGTCACTAATGTAAGTTCTCTTCACCCAGTATTACACCAGCTGCCGTCTTCAGCTCTTCCTGGTGTTGCTCTGGTCCCGCACCGTAGTCTTATGACTGCAACTTCTGACTGATGGACGTCAGAGGTAATGGTCACAAGCTCTCAATGTAAGGCCGAGATTCTCAGTCTGAGATCCTCATTTTGGCTCTCATAGACTTACATTGAGAAGTGACTTCCAGATCACCCAGCGAACACTGGAGCAATCCGTTAGGTTACAATCTGCAGGAGATGACCGAAGCGGCACTGGTGACAAAAGAAGACAGCAGTTTGTAAGTATAAGACTAGGGTCAAGGAACTTATTGTTAGTAATACTTAAAACAAATGCAAACCAGCTCTAATAATATCCAAGGTGCAGATTCAATTAATCTTGTGTCTTATTTTAATGAATTGCTAAGGTTTGAAGATACTACAGCGTTGTATAGTACTGCGGAATACACTTAAGTATACATTATTTTAACACTGCAAGCAAGTATACATAGAGTGAAAGTGCGACCATTTGTAAATATTGTAGTCAATTATTGAAGCCGAATCAAGTTGAACTATTTGAATTAATTTTGTATAATTAATTGCTCATCATATTGTGCAGTTTGTCAGTGATATATTTGACACAAGAACAAAAGATTAGGCATATTGATGTCCAATTTGACTAACTCCTCTTTTCCCCAGTATTTACTGGTTAGAAGTCCCCATTAAACAATTGATCATCTGTCCATATATGCTGAATTGTGCATGTCTTACTTTGATCTAACCTGGGGGTCCAGTCCTAAGCGTGACACATTATTCTTCATCCACCAAAAGTTACCCAGGAGCTGCTAGCTAAGTACAGTTATTCTTCTTTGCGCCCATTTCTTCAGTAGATATGTTGCCTAACTGGACTTCTGCAACACTGCAACTGATCAAAAGAACTAAATGTGTTTTGAATGCCCTATAAATATATAAAATGATTCTTCATTGTTGTGAACCTTAAAGGTAATTTCCACCTAGCAGCGATTTTAGAGCCACTGAACTGTGAAATAACCCATTAATGTGAGTTATAGAATACATTACACATTATTTTTGTTTGGAGCGTCTTGAGATAACAATTTATCTCCCATCACTGAACAGAATGAGATTTTTTTCCCACAATTCTGTACATTTGCAGCAAGGTTCTCTTAATTGAATCAATACAATATTGTGATAATGAACATAACATTTAGCTTAGCTTGGATGACTGAAAGCTTCGCTCATAACAAAGCTTATTTCATGTCAAGGATAGCCTTTTTATAGAGGTTTTATGTAGTTTTAGTCATCATTACATGTTTTTTTCAGAAAAGGTATTGTTGCTTTTACTGGAATGGACTGTAGTATATAGAAACGATCAACATGCCAGGATTTACAAAAGTAGATTTTTTTGTAACGAAAGGATGATTTATTTCCATTTTTCAGATGCAACATTCCATATGCTAAACTCCCCCCGAATGAAAGACAAAGCAAACACATGGAATATTCTAGATTTAAATGTTCAGTATACAAAATGTATGTATCTTGAAATTGTAGGGTTACCTTTTTTTGCAACACTTCACTACCTCTTTCCTGTTGGATATATGAACTCAATAAAATAAGGGTATCTCTTTCTGGATCCCAATAATGAGCCAAAGCAAAGAGCAATTCTTGGTTTGATGGTCAACCCTATCACTCTTGTGGTCTCAACTCATTGACGTATTGCATGGACAGTCATTGATTTGAGTAACTGATATGGAATCAAGGGTGTTAAAACCATACAGGCGGACCATTCGATTGCTATCGGGTTCTTAGGAGAGACAGTGGTCAGAAATGGCCTAAGACTGTCCTTTCCAGAGGAACTGCATAGTTAGCAAATAGGAGAGTCATACATTGTCCCAAGACTTTGCAAATAGAAGAGGAGGAAGGAAATATATTAGGCAATTCTGTTCTGGGTGGAAAGCCAGCTCCACAATGGGGGGGGCACTTTTAATAGAACACCACTCATATGTGCATGCTATTGCTTATAATACTAAACAGTCAGTATTAAGTTTCCCCCGGTGATAACAACAGAGAGCAGGGGATTTATAAAAAATTATGCATCAACTGATCTGCAGGGTAACTTCAGATCAAAAGGAGTTACCAATTAAAAAGGTTTTCCCAAAACCGCAAGTTATTTCCTATCCTGAGAACATGGTTCCGGAACCCAGAGAGTGGAGCCCTGCAAAGTTCCTTTATGAATGAACCTACGGTTTGCTTGACCTCCTTGGAACTGCCAGAAATAGCCAAGGGCTGAACAGTCCTATAAAGAATGAACGGAGCTAATGTCACGCATGTCCACCCCTGCTCCATTGAAGACTAGGCTCTGCAGAGCTTTGTCATCAGGATCATTGGGTTTGTCAGGGGTTGGACCCCCAGAAATCAGCAAGTTGTTTCCTATTCTATGGCTATGGGCTATCTTGCAGTTTTGGGAGAGCACACTTTTAGATATATATATCATTTTGTGTCCTTGTCCACAACCATAGAGAAACATCAGACCAAAATCATGAGAAATGTGGGGCCCCTGAGGGTCCAGTCGCCACAGGATTACTGCACGTCAGCCAGAAGTGTGGTACTCAGCTCTCGAGTAAGGAGTGTAAAGTGTGAAGACTGCATCCTGCTGTGTCCTCAGATGTATTTACTGCGTTACCTGCCCTGTACTACAACAGTTACCATCGTCGAGTTAACCCTTTAACTGCCCTGGGGCCTAGCCCTACTCATGGAGAGCTGTAACATCTCTGCTGCATCACCAACCGCCCCAGTGGACCAGAGTCGCAGCGTCGGCCATCTATTGCCAAATACCACGGGTGGCGTCACGAACTTATTCCCCTATAAACTCATTTCCCCCCATTCTATTGCATACCCAGGTCCACGGACCGGGTCACTGCTGCCATGACCTTCCCCCCAAAGAACTGTCTGACTCGGATTGAGTGTCCCACGGCCCTGGGAGCGTTGCAGAAACATCAGTCCAAAAACATCAGAAACATCAGAACAAACAGCAAGTAGATTGCGTAAACATTCATTTGTTTGGGCTTAGAGGCGATAGATGATTACATAGGTTAAAGAATAATGATCTGTAGTAACAATGCACTCATACTCAGTATGCACTCATCGGTGACTGTTAAAGATTGGCCGCCTTATCGGCGCCTGCAGTGCTGCAAGTGCCTGGACTTTCCATGACTCTGTATAGCTCAATGAACTTTGTATAAACTTCTGGCCCTTCATATCGTTTTAAGACTGAAGATGGGTATAAAATTCTTATAGACATGAGAAGTAAAGCCTGCACTGAAGCATCAACAACTGCAAGCTCATATGAATTGTGGCTTGTGTTGTTGCAAGCTCTGCAATCACCAAGAGCAGGAATAATTGGAGAAGGAGTGAAACAGCACATTGTCACAGCATATTAAGGCAGCCGTGCAGGCTCTGCCTTGTTCTCAGTAAAAGATAAACATATGGAAGTGTCTGATTTTGTTTAGCTTCAAACACTGTTACAGTAAAACATATGGGAGCTGGAAAGTTAGGGCCCATTAGAGAGTGGGAAAAACAATAGATTAGAAATTCATGCAGATAGTGTGCCGATGTTATTTTTCACTTTGTAGTGTACATAAAAGGGGTTCTCTTGTTTCACGTAGTTTCCATAGGATTATTTAATTCAGCACTAAAAGTTTTCAAACTTTGGAATATACTTGTATGCAAAATTCAGTCCAGTCTAAGTTATCGGGATCTGCAGCTATCTGGTCCCATTACTTTAGTGATGAGCAAATCTGCCAAAATTCCAATTTGGCACTTTGCTTGAATTTTGGCAGTAAATTTGATTAGTTTCAAATTAATTTATTTGATGCAAATTCATTGTTCATTATCATGCTCTGAGATCTCACCAGTCCCCAGAACATAATAAACACATTCAAAAAAAATTATACTCACCCCCATCACCTGTCCCACCTCACAGTGCTGCACTGGTCATATTCTCAGTCCAGTTACTGAGAAAAACTCATTACCTGTATTAATTGAACCTGTTTGAACTAGTTCCCTGTATAAAAGACACCTGTCCACATACTCAATCAATCACGTTCTAACTTCTCCACCATGGCCAACACCAAAGAGCCTAAGGAAACCAGGGACAAAATTGTAGATCTGCACAAGGCTGGAATGGGTTACAGGACAATAAGCAAGCAGCTTGGTGAGAAGGCAACAACTGTTGGCACAATTATTACAAAATGGAAGAAACAGAAGGTGACTGTCAATCTTCCTCGGTCTGGGGCTTCATGCAAGGTCTCGTCTCGTGGGGTAAGAATGATTCTGAGAAAGGTGAGGAGTCCGCCTAGAACTACTGTACATGGGAGGACCTGGTCAATGAACCGAAGAGAGGTGGGACCACAGTCTCAAACATTACTGTTAGTAACACACTACGCCGTCATGGATTAAAATTCTGTAGGGCATGCAAGGTTCCCCTGCTCACGCCAGCACATGTCCATTTGAAGTTCATCAGTGATTATCTGGATGATCCAGAGGAGGCATGGGAGAAGGTAATGTGGTTAGATGAGACCAAAATAGGAAGTTTTGGTATTAACACCACTTGTCATGTTTGGACAAAGAAGGATTAATATGACCCCAAGAACACCATCCAAACTGTGAAGCATGGTGGGGGAAACATCATACTTTGGGGGTACTTTTCTGCAAAGGGGACAGGAAGACTGGAACATGTTGAAGGGAGGATGGATGGGGTCATGTACCGTCTAATTTTGTCCAACAACCTCCTTCCCTCAATAAGAGCATTGAAGATGGGTCATGAATGGGTCCTCTAGCATGACAACGACCCAAAAAACACTGCCAGGGCAACTTAGGAGTGACTCCAGAAGCATTTCAAGGTCCTGGAGTGGCCTAGCCAGTCTCCAGACCTGAACCCAATAGAAAATCTTTGGATGGAGCTGAAACTCAATGCTGCCCAGCGACAGCCCTGAATCCTGAAAGATCTGGAGAAAATTTGTATGGAGGAGTGGGCCAAAATCCCTGCTGCAGTGTGAGCAAACTTGGTCAAGAACTACAGGAAACGTCTGACGTCTGTAATTGCAAACAAAGGTTTCTGTACCAAATATTAAGTTCTGTTTTTCTATTGTACCAAATACTTTTTTCATGCAATAAAATGCAAATTAGATATGTGAATATCATACATTGTGATTTTCTGGATTTTTTCTTAGATTCTGTCTCTCACAGTTGAAGTGTGCCTATCATAAAAATTTCAGCCGTCTCCATTCTCTGTAGGTGGGAAAACTTGTAGCATGTGTATGGCCAGCTTCACGTTGACTCCCTACTATGGACATCCTATACTGCACACAAATATCATACAGATGTAGCAGCTGCCAAACATCTGGTGTCCTTTAGCGGACCACTAACATTCTACATCAATAGACTTAGGCCACTTTTATTGTTATTCCCTAGATTTCATATTTTGGTTTTCTGCAATAACAAAAAACAGAATAATTTTAGCTAAAAAGAACAAACCGCTTAGGATAATTTATTAGAATACAATGCCTTTATCTGTTGCTGGGACCAATGGCACTAACTGTCACTGAGAACCATTCTATGAAGTATTAGTGGAGTGTTACGCTACTGCTGCTTACACAAGGGCTGTGTGCTCGGAACTGGCATTAACTTGCACACTGCTACAGTCTAATTATTGCTATTACTCTCCTCACTGAGACCCGATTATCTTGCATACTGGTTCAAAGTTATCCATTCTGTGCAAAAGTGGTGATGTATTTTATTTTAATTAGGTTTTCACAGAAGACCATAATATGTGTCTGGAGCATGCAGTTCTCCTGTCCATTTCTATTATAAGTGGAAACAGATTGAACCCACACTGAGAACCCTTGTTATATGCTCAACCCTTTCCATTAGTCGACGTGGAGAATCAATACAAAGAGCAGGTCTCGTTTTTTCAATGGCCATCATGCCGTGTACTATATCAGCACCCCGGCAATTACTATGGGTGCCATGTAATGCTAGATCTATTGCCAATTACAGATAACCTTGCAGCCAGGGTCCGCCAGCTTTATAAGGGGACATTTCAAGCCAAAACTGTATAATGCAATGATTTAGAACATTTGCATACTGTAGTTGCATGGCTATAATTAGTGTTGAGCGATACTGCTCGATATCTAAAAATATCGTATCGAAATGGTATCGCCGATATCACTAAATATCGTCGATATCCGATTCCGATACCGGAAGTCCAATGTAAGTCTATGGGAACAAAAAATCGCAACAAAAAAAACCCTTTCTTTCGTTGTAAACACAAAATATACACACATAGAATACATATATATATATATACATGTCATTGTGACATATATATATATATATATTTATAGTTTATACACTTCTACATAGTAAAATAGACTCTGATTCAATTGCCGGGTAAAGCCGTGACATACCCCATAGAAGTCGACGGGCTCGGTGCCGAGTACCCCCAAAACCTCTGGCTCTGTGCGACTCAACTTGGGCGTCACGAACAGGATTCTGTAGCTCGCTATAAGCGAGTCCTGTGTGCCTGAATTGAACTGGTTTTGTGCTTGAGAATTGCTAAAATCATCAGAGAATGTATTTGCCATTTTTCCGCCATATCTGCGTCACGACGAGGCACTGGTGAAGAAGAAGGGCGTGCTCTTCGTGGGTGTACACTCACTCAGTGGCGTGAAAACGATGGCCGACCACTCTAAATGGTACTGCAATGTGCCCCACAGCTCTTCAGTTCCGCCTCCTCATCCTCCTCAGTGTGCGGAAACTAACACGAAGGTCCCGCCTCACTACAAAAGAGGGCCCTCTCCAGATGCTAATGACACATGTGACTTGGCAGAGATGGCTAATGGACACGAGCAGAAGTGTGAAGGGATGGAGCAGTCAGAGCTCTCCGCCCACGGAAGCGACCCGATCGCCACGGAACCACCGTTGGGCACCCGGCCTGGAAACCCTCCTACGCTGCAAGAAGCGGAGGATACCCTAAGAGGCCTGGCCCGGCACCGGGAGGAGGTCGCCAGGATGGAAGCCAGCTGGCGTGCCCTAAAACTAAACTTGGAGCGGCGCCAATCCCTCTTACCTGAAGTGTCTGTACCGGAAGGTGAGGCACCCGTTCTAGTAGAGGAGTCCGTGCGGGCATCCCAGCCCTTGCAATGTGATCCGGTTGACGTTGTCGCAGTGGAGGCACCTGTTCCTGCAAAAAACTCTGCACCGGCAGCACCCCAGATCCCGCTGTCTGCCCCCGTCGCTGAGACAGAAGAAGCGACACCCGTCCTCATGGAGGAGGCCGCGCAGGCACCAGATGTCTACCTGTCTGTACCGGAGCCCCGACTGTCATCTGTTCCAGAGCCGGCTGCTTCCTCCGCAGGTGAGCGCCGCCAGGACTGGGGGGCGCCAGGAGAGCTGCCGCAAACCGGACATCGTAAGCTGCAGTTTGATGGTGGAGACATGGAGATGCTGGAGGAGAATTACAACCGGCGTCAGGAGGAAGAGTGGAGACGTTGGGAGAAGGAAGCAGAGCGACAAAGGGAGCAGCGCGAATCCCAGAAGCTTCGCCAACGTCACATCGAGAAGGACCGGGCAGATAAGGACCGGATGAGAAAAGATAAAGGTACCCTGAGGGAGCCGCGGCGTAAGGGTGCAGTACGGAGCTTTAAATTGAAAGGTGGTTGGGGCTTCATCCAGGAGCCTGGACTCTATTTAGAAGTCTTTGTGACCCGGCGGGACGTGGAGACTCACCTCCCAGAAGGACACCCGGGGAGGGACCTGTTGCCAGGAGACTTGGTGACTTACACCCGACACTGGGGTTACAATGGATGGTACGCACTAAATGTTACCAGGTGCGACCCCTACTCCCCAGAGTGTCAGGAACCTGTGAGACCCTCGGAGCCTTCAGCCTCCCACATCCAGGCCTCTGCACAAGTGCCCACCCCACGCCGTAAATCTCCCCAGCCTCCCTCAGTGGTCTCCTCAGCAGCCCCAGCTATGGACATGATAACTATAGCTGGCCCGTACCCGGCGCCTGTTAGGCCCCCTGGGGTTCGTTCAGTCCGGGACATAGGGCTCCAGACCCGGAGGGAGATGAAAGAGGTGGCCACACAGACACAGATAGCGGGTCACGACTTGACTGTACAGGCCACACGACGTCATCAGGTCCTGGTGGTCCTTGGTGTCTCGGATGTTTGGCAAGCATCAGAAGAGTACCAGGTGGTACCTGGAACACCCCTGCCAAAGAATTATAAATAACCCGGACAGGGTCCCTGTATGTAAATAGTTAAATTGTTGATGTACCCGGACGGGTGAATGTTCATATAAAAGTTTTTTAATTTAATAAAAAAAACAACAACACAGTTTTCATTACTTTTATTACAGTCTCATCCTGCGACGCCATCGATCTGTAAAAAAATGGAAAAAAAAAACAGCAGTATACCACCTGTCCGACGCAGTCCATAGTAACGAGTGTCCCACGACGATCCAGCTCTGCTACATCAGAATGACAGGCAGAGCCTGTCATCCCGGCGCAGCACAGCTGATTACCTGCTTCCCTGGCGGTGACGTCATCGGACTGACTGCTTTACGGCCAGGATTACCCAGCAGTCACTGCAGTTATCGCGAAATACTGCATGTGACCGCCAGGGAGAAGATAATGGCGGCCATCAAGCAGTCCAGGACGTGACCGCCGGAGATCTTCTGCCAGGTAAGTGCCGCTGACTCCTGACAGACCCGACCGACGGACACTCACAGTGACAGTGACAAATCCGATTCCGGTATTCGATATGACGAAAATATCGGTATTCGGAATCGAAAGGCCGATACAGCTAATATCGGCCGATATCCGATATTTGCAGTATCGTATCGCTCAACACTAGCTATAATTCCTTACAATTTACAAAACATTTTTTGCTAGGAGTGAATAAGAACATTGTTATTACAAATCAGTGAATATCTTCTATTTCTCACTTCTGGGAGTTCGCTACAATTGTTTCCAATGCAGACAATCCTTTGAGAGCTAAGACCACGATACTAAAGACTAAAAGACTAAAGTTGGCCGAACCTGCTGATATCAGTGGGACCATTCAACAGTCCAATGTGTATGGGGTCCTTCCGACTTTCCAATGACAGATTGTGTCTGGGAAAAAAAAGGGTCTGGCATATTGAATTTAAACGCCAATTGTTTTGTTCTCCCTCGAGATAATCCACTGCCAAAGGAGTCTGGCAGCAGGTCGCTAACTGCAGCTGAGGTTGAGTGTTCCAGTGTATGGGGAACCTTGGAGATACCTGTCAACTGAACACTATCTAATGTCTATGGGGGCCTCTACCTTTGGCAAAGCACTCCCATTAAGTTTATATCCTCTTAATATATTGTAATCATCATATTATATTGCACTATTTTCTAACAATTGCTAATTTTCCCTTCTACCCAGTTAATTCTTCTGTTTTCTATTAGGTCTATCAAATAATCTGATTAAAAATTGACCAGCTGAATCCTTCTAAGCTCTATGTAGAAACAGGAGATCATTTTTTTCTGCACAAGTCATGAGTCACTACAAAAGTGCCTGGCAGGGAGTAACGCTTGTGGGTGTGGACCCACTGTGCCACTGGTCGGACTTACCCTGGAGGGGCATGACTAAGTGGCTACCTTGTCTTCACCAGCACCTCTGACCGTGAGGATAAGCTTTGGCCGCAGGACAGCTACCAGGAAGCACACCAAGGCATGCTTCTATCTCACCCCTCTGTATGGAAGGTACAGAGGGGTGAGACAAAAGCATAATCAGAGGGACCGAGGTCAGGGAAGGCATAACAGGTTCAGGACACATATCTGAGGTCTGGAATGGCGAGGTCAGACAGGACTAGGAGACAAGCCAGGCCATTTAGAAGAGGGATAAGCAGCAAAATACCTTGACAGGAACTATATGCAAACAGCAACTGAAACCTAAGCTCAGGTAAAGGTGAGGAGGGAGGAGCTGCATGATAGCTGGTGGTTGGTGATTAGCTGGGGAATATAAAATCTGTAAGACACAGCAGGGTTAAATTCCTGCAGGATGTGACAGTGTCCCCCTTTAACCATGTGGAGACATCAGGGATATAAAGCAGAGTTGGACTACTGCATGGACTCAGCGTGACAGCCAGACATGAGAATAAGAAGGTCAGTCAACATAGTGAGTAGCATGACAGTGGAAACACATGCGAGTTACCGCCGTGACACATGGGGAGGAGCAAAGCAGCTGGGTCAGGAGTTGAAGAGGGGAATGATAAATGGAGGGACAAGATTTGTCCTGTTTCTACATACAGTACAGACCAAAAGTTTGGACACACCTTCTCTTTCAAAGATTTTTCTGTGTTTTCATGACTATGAAAATTGTAGAATCACACTGAAGGCATCAAAACTATGAATGAACACATGTGGAATTATACATTACACTTTACAAAAAAGTGTGAAACAACTGAAAATATGTCTTATATTCTAGGTTCTTTAAAGTAGCCACCTTTTGCTTTGATTACTGCTTTGCACGCAGAGAAGGTGAACGGATGGACTCTACATACCTAGTTCCCACCGTGAAGCATGGAGGAGGTGGTGTGATGGTGTGGGGGTGCTTTGCTGGTGACACTGTTGGGGATTTATTCAAAACTGAAGCGGTGAGCGGTCCAGCTCACCCCAAACCATCTCGATTGGGTTCAGGTCTGGTGACTGTGGAGGTCAGGTCATCTGGTGTAGCACCCCAACACTCACTTCTTAAATGATGGTCCAACTAAACGCAAACGAGATGGAATAGCATGCTGCTGCAAGATGCTGTGGTAGCCATGCTGGTTCAGTATACCTTCAATTTTGAATAAATTCCCAACAGTGTCACCAGCAAAGCACCCCCACACCATCACATCTTCTCCTCCATGCTTCACGGTGGGAACCAGGCATGTAGAGTCCATTCACCTTTTCTGCGTGCAAAGCAGTAATCAAAGCAAAAGGTGGTTACTTTGAAGAACCTAGAATATAAGACATATTATCAATTGTTTCACACTTTTTTGTAAAGTGTAATGTATAATTCCACATGTGTTAATTCATAGTTTTGATGCCTTCAGTGTGATTCCACAATTTTCATAGTCATGAAAATACAGAAAAATCATTGAATGAGAAGGTGTGTCCAAACTTTTGGTCTGTACTGTAGATCAGTGAAAAGAGAAGAATTAGCTGGGTAGAAATGAGCAATTGTAAGTTCACAGTGCTATATAATACGATGACTACAATATATTAACAGGATAAAAACTTTGATGGGAGGAGGGCTTCTTTAATTGCAGATTGGTACATTACCTACACTGATACACTATTGCAGAAAAAATATGCTGCTGATATACAGCTGATGTAATATTTTGTATGCTAGAAACAATTCTAAATACTCTCAAATATAATACATATTAGATTATATATGAGTGGCAGACTTAAGTAGGACATTTCAGACTTTCTTTAGGACAAACAGAAGCCCTTTTTATACCTTTTTTGCTAAAAAAAAAACCAGCCATAAACTTTATCTGTGAATCTATGCAGAACATTTGCTACTAGCAAGTTCAGATGTGTAAAAACTCATTACTATATCAAACTTAATGAGAAAGAAATCTTGAAAATATCTCTGGTTGAATAATACAGTGCCTTGCGAAAGTATTCGGCCCCCTGGAACTTTTCAACCTTTTCCCACATATCATGTTTCAAACATAAAGATACCAAATGTAAATTTTTGGTGAAGAATCAACAAGTGGGACATAATTGTGAAGTTGAATGAAATTTATTGGTTATTTAAAATTTTTGTGGAAATGCAAAAACTGAAAAGTGGGGCGTGCAATATTATTCAGCCCCTTTAACTTAATACTTTGTTGCGCCACCTTTTGCTGCGATTACAGCTGCAAGCCTCTTGGGGTATGTCTCTATCAGTTTTGTACAACGAGAGACTGAAATTCTTGCCCATTCTTCCTTGGCAAACAGCTCGAGCTCAGTGAGGTTGGATGGAGATCGCTTGTGAACAGCAGTTTTCAGATCTTTCCACAGATTCTCGATTTAATTCAGGTCTGGACTTTGACTTGGCCATTCTAACACCTGGATACATTTATTTGTGAACCATTCCATTGTAGATTTTGCTTTATGTTTGGGATCATTGTCTTGTTGGAAGACAAATCTCCGTCCCAGTCTCAGGTCTTTTGCAGACTCCAACAGGTTTTCTTCAAGAATGGTCCTGTATTTGGTTCCATCCATCTTACCATCAATTTTAACCACCTTCCTTGTCCCTGCTGAAGAAAAGCAGACCCAAACCATGATGCTGCCACCACCATGTTTGACAGTGGGGATTGTGTGTTCAGGGTGATCAGCTGTGTTGCCTTTACGCCAAACATATCGTTTGGCATTGTTACCAAAAAGTTCAATTTTGGTTTCATCTGACCAGAGCACTTTCTTCCACATGTTTGGTGTGTCTCCCAGGTGGCTTGTTGCAAACTTTAAACAACACTTTTTATGGATATTTTTGAGAAATGGGTTTCTTCTTGACACTCTTCCATAAAGGCCAGATTTGTGCAGTGTACGACTGATTGTTGTCCTATGGACAGACTGTAAGTTGGCTCCTTATACCATCTACAGATCATTTACACACAAAGTAACAGTCCATGCAAAGTTCCCCCTGGGAAATTCCACCAAACTCCCCATCTCAAGGGTTTGTCCTCAAAACATTGCATATTAGGTAAGAAAATATTGGGCAGGATACATAGTAGCAGTAGTGAGCCTGTGATCTAATATTGGAAATATGGGAGTGAAAAGTAGAAGAAAGGTGAAATATAAAGGATACCTTTTATTCATTGGTTTGCTTTAAAATAGGTAATAGTATTCATTTAATTTGACAATTTATTTTTGATGCTTAGTATAATCTTATGCCAAAGTAAATTGTATCATCTTCAAGGCATCCACAGATAAATGTTACCAGCTCAGTACAAAACCAGCAATGTACATTTCAATAAAGCACTGACCCTTATTTATAACCCCTTAAATAAATAAAGGTGACACAAAGAGACATGGGAAACGCACTGCAATCAGCTCATTAATGTTTATCCGGCTACCACATCAAAAAGTACTTCAGTGTTATAAAGAAAAACTAAGAGATGGAGCATCTGTTTGAAAAATGCCACCTTCAAAAGTGTTTAAGACTGTAAGGCAATGTTCACACTTCAGTATTTGGTCAGTATTTTCCTTCAGTATTTGTAAGGCCCCATTCAGATGTCAGTATCTCTTCATGTAAGCAAAAAAATAAAAAATTACACGAGTGTTATCAGTGTTTTGGATTCGAGTTTCATCAGTGTTTGGTCCGTGTGTCTGTTTTTGCCATTATTGTGTCATCTGTGATTTTCACATATATAGCTCTGGCAAAAATTAAGAGACCACCACATCAAAATCCTGTCATGGGCAGCCCATTCTCTAGACCTGAACCCATTGAAAACCTCTGAAATATAATCAAGAGGATGATGGATAGTCACAAGCCATCAAACAAAGAACTGCTTACATTTTTGCACCAGAAGCAGTGTGAAAGACTGGTGGCAAGCATGAAAGCTGTTTTTAAAAATCATGGTTATTCCACAAAATATTGATTTCAGAACTCTTCCTGAGTTAAAACATTAGTATTGTTGTTTCTAAATGATTATGAACTAGTTTTCTTTGCATTATTTGATGTCTGAAAGCACTGTTTTGTTTTTAATTTTGACGATTTTACTTTGTCAGAAAAAAAATACAAAATGTATTGCTTGGAAATTCGGAGAAATGTTGTCAGAAGTTTATAGACTAAAAGAACAATTTAAATTTTACTCAAAAATATACCTGTAAAGAGAAAAATCAGACAAACTGAATATTTGAAAGTGGTCTCTGAATTTTTGCCAGAGCTGTAGATAAAAAAATAATTAAATTACAAGGCATCTCCTATCCATTAGGCCACGTTCACACGTTCAGTATTTGGTCAGTAATTATAGCAGTATTTGTAAGGCAAAACCAGGAGAGGAACAATCAGAGGAAAAGTATAGTAGAAACACGTCACCACTTCTGCATTTATCACCAACTACTGGTTTTGGCTAATAAATACTGAGGTAAAAAACTGACTAAATACTGGATGTGTGAACGTGTGTTTTGCCACGTATTTAAAGGGATCGGATATGGCTTTAAAGAAGGCGATTAATTTTATTACAATAATTAAATGGTCACAGAGAATAGGAAATAGTGTGATATTGCGTACACTTTTGCATAATATAAATCACAAAGGTAAAATACTTACATTGCACGCTACATAAGAAAAACTTCACCAGGAAAAGCAAATCATCTGTCCAGGAAACATCAGCTGTGAGAAGCAAACAGTGAAGATAGAGAAATTCCTGGGATATCTACACTGTGGAGCCACAGGCGTCCCCTTCTTAGTCCACAGGTTAACAGGCTTCTGTCTTAGCTGAAATCTTCCCCAGCTTATGTATTGTTTAGAAAAAACAATGCTTGCACAACCAAATGTTACACAAGCTCTGACAGGTTCTATTTGTCCAATATAGTATCCCTCGTATTGAGTGGCCAGCTCTGCAGATGTCAATCAACATCGGACAAATACGTCACCGGATAAACCATGCCAAAAGCTCTCCTGATTCTGAATGTTCTACCATACTATAAACATGACATTTCTCACTAAACATTAATAACGAAACTATGCAGTAATTGGATGATACCATAAACATACACTTTCTCACTAAAAATACTGTAAACATATGCTTTCTCACTAAACATTGATAAAGGAACTAGGCTGTATTGGGTGATACTATAAACATGCCTATTCTCACTAGTAACTATGCAGTCCAGGTGTTGGGAAAATTACAGAAAATACAAGGCTAATATGAGCTGAACTGTTACTGTCTAATATAGTAAAGGTTCCTTAAAGACAGGCTACCAATATGGGTTCCTGATGGTCATTAACATCTTAGCACTACAATCCACCCTTGACCATCGGGAAACCATATATCATTTATATACAATGCCATATCCCAAGGGAATAGCTTCAGCAGATGAACGATACATTGATATGAGAGAAGGAATGCATTGTATAAAGCAGCATAAGGCAATACAAGCACAGATTATAGCAAAAACTGCTAGTAAAATATAGCATAAATAACCAAAATCAGGCAACCAGGAAAATAACCAATCCCACCATTTACCATTACTTTGTGTGATGTGATCAACGTCATCATGTAACTGGTCTATCGCAGACTGCAAATCCTGGCTATGATCTGACAAGTTAAAACAATACATACCTTCAAACTCTTGACACCTATGGTAGTGAATTAATAATAAATAATCTATAGTTGCTCTATTCTGTAAAATGGACATGGCTCTGTGATTTTTGCATGGACACACAGTCTTCAAAAAACATGGACATGTGAACAGCTCCCTAGACTATAATGGGTACTTGTTCTATCAGTGAAAATCAATGATACAACATGTACGTGAAATACGGACGTCTGAATGAGACCTAAGTAGAACCTCCAGAAATTACATGTTACTTTTTTATGTCTGCAATGAGGCTTTCAAAAACTAGTAGGAGAAATACTCTAACTTGTAGTATGGACTGTGATATGGATTTTCTATTGAAATCAATGAGAAAAAAGTTTGAAGTGTAGTTGAAGTGTTTTTTTTAATGTTTTTTGGCAGATCCACTTCAAAATCCTTTATCAGAAAACTCCTGGTGAACATAGGCTCGGGGCTTGTTACTATGTTGAACGTATTTTCCTTACTTGTAGACCAATGGTATTGAATATGGCTGTTCAGATGAGTCTTTCGCATGGACAAAGTGTCCATGTGATTAAAGTGCAGCATGCACTAGTCGCGTCCATTTTTTGGAAAAATGGATTCCATAAGAATCATCTGAATTGAATTAAATTTTTTACAGATACAATGTGATTATTAACATAGGAATCTGTCTTTGGTCTTGTAATTTTTTTAATTGTTCACATGCATGGAATACGGGTGACAATATTGATTAAAATGGTCCTTTTTCTGACTCAAAATTGGACACATACCTGTCTAAACCCAATCTTTCACCAATATTTCACTTACAGCTTGCTTTCTCTGCCCCAGAATGTCTAGGAATTCTGCCGCCAGTCAAGAAATAGCTTACATTCCAAGTAGAAAAGACAAGGATTTCTCTTGTTTTGCTGGAGTTAAAAATATACGGTAGATTTTATCCTTTTGTGGAAAATACCATTTCCGCCTGCTGTTTTGTAAAGGTTTCCAGCTCGATACAGCTCACTGAAAGGCTGAGGAGTTGTTATTTTTTCACCTGTGTTTGTTGGTGTTTTATTTTGGGTTAATGCCACATTGATGTCATTGGGTCACAGAATTGGCCGGAAAAGCAATAATTACAAGAAAGGCGACAAGCTGAAAAATTCTATTTTTATTAAAGGTGCAGAGCACAGAATGAATATGATGTGCTAAGTCTATCGGCTTGAAATCCTTATAAATTCTGTTTCTTACAAATAGGTTGTAAATGTATGTCCCCTCTCTTCTAGGACATAACAGATTTGTAGCATAATTTTTTTGTGACTGAAAAATTCATTCCATGCATCTTATTACAGTTATAATTGATCCTAGTAGAAGGAAGGAGTCTAACTTTCTCCAATATACGTAGGCAGCGCTGTGTATAGTGATCTACGCAAAAATTTAAATGCTGATATTGGGATGGCTATATAGAGAAACATTCTGATATAACGATGGAACTACAATTCTATATCATACTGGGTCTTGTGTATTAAAACAAACTCAAAAACGCCGTGGCCTTAATGCCAATAGGAGCTAACAATTGTTTAATTTTAAAGAAAGCCTGTCACTATACACATGCAGTCTGATTTGTGGACAGCACGGTATACAGAAGGAGAAACTGAGCAGAATGATATATAGTTTTGTGGGAAAAGTTTCAGTATAACTTGCATTTTATTTATAGAATTGGTGCTTGTATGTATGAGTCCAGTGGTGGATATTGGTGGTGGGTGGTGGCCAAACACCAGTATCCAACGCGATTCCAACCAGCGATGGACACCGCATTGGATACGGGAGTTTGGCCACCACCCACCACCGATATCTTTCAATACCCTTATCCACTACAACAGGGATACAATACCACTAAACCACCACCGATAATACACATACTCTCAACCCGGCAGATCTGGACTTTATATCAATTCGACACTGTTCTCTTGTGGCATAGGGCCACCAATTCCAGTTGATTCCGAATACTTTATTCTTCCTTCCGCACAAAGTGCCAATTGTTGAGCATCCTATACTGCCACTCCGTATCTGAGTCTGGCAACTTCACTGACCTATGCCAACTACATTAACCTGAAACAGGCACTGATACCCATACAGACATAACAGAAGCAGTCAGTATACTGATGAAGGTCCATTGAGGACCAAAACGTTTATTTTGGACTGCATTAAGAGTTTTAAAACGGATTTCATGAGCTGAGTGCCAAATTTTATTCAACTACTCTATTGGTTTGGAAATCTATTTGAGCACCAACACAGCTGTGCCACAATATACTCTTTATCTGCTTGCACAGTCATACAGGGAAGACTGTCAATTACCAAGTGGGACCACCCACTGTACTCATGTAAATACAAACACCAGGGATTTAACCTCTTAATGACTGCCGATACGCCTTTTAATGGTGGCAGTTAATGGTACTCATTCCTCAGCGCCACTTTTTAATAGCGCTGAGAAATAAGGGTAGAGCGCCCTCCAGCGCCGGAATTTCTCCTGGGTCTCGGCTACCGGTGGTAGCTGAGACCCCAGAAAACATGATTCAGGTCTGTTTTTACCGACCCCAGTGTTGCAATCACTGTTATTTACGGAATAACGGTGACCACAAAAAAACCTCAGATTTCCCATTTAATTTCTCTCTCCTCTGATGTGATTGCACATCACAGGAAAAAGAAATGGGGTCCCCGATCTCCCCCCGGTACCTTCGGTGCCCCTGGATCCTCCTGCATCTCCCTGTGATGTCCCCTGTCTTCTTCCAAGATCTGCCGGCTAGCACCCGGCAACAATAGGAAATTTTTCCTATTGGTTCATTTTGATCACTGTGATAGACTGTATCACAGTGATCAAAATATAAAAAATAGTAAATAAAACCCCCCTTTACCATCCCCTTAGTTAGGTAAAAATAATAAAATAAAAAAAATTGTTTATTTCTATTTTTCCATTAGGGTTATGGTTGGGCTTTTAGTTGGGGATATAGCTAGAGTTATGGTTTGGGTTAAAGTTGGGGTTATAGCTAGGGTTAGGGTTGGGGCTAAAGTTAGAGTTAGGCTAAAGTTAGGGTTGAGCTAGGGTTAGGGTTGGGCTAGGCTAAAGTTATTGTTGGGCTAGTGTTAGGGTTGTGGCTATGGTTGGGATTACAGTTAGGGTTGGGATTAGGGTTAGGGTTGTGGTTAGAGTTACGGTTAGGGTTGGGATTAGGGTTAGGGGTGTGTTGGGGTTAGGGTTGTGGTTAGGATTGGGATTATGGTTAGTGGTGTGTTGGGGTTAGGGTTGGAGTTAGAATTGGGGGGTTCCACTGGTTAGGTACATCAGGTGGTCTCCAAACGCAAAATGGCTCCGCCATTGATTTCAGCCAATTTCGCGATCAAAAAGTCAAAGGATGCTCCTTCCCTTATGAGCCCTGCCATGCACCCAAACAGTGGCTTTACCCCACATACGGGTATCGGCGTACTCAGGAGAAATTGCACAACAAATTTTGTCATTTATTTTCTCCTGATACCCTTGTGAAAATAAAAAAAAATTGATTCCAAAGTAATTTTTTATGAAAAAGTAAAATGTTCATTTTTTCCTTCCACATTGCTTTAATTCTCGTGAAGTACATGAAGGGTTAATAAACTTCTTGAATGTCGTTTTGCGCACCTTGAGGGGTGCAGTTTTTAGAATGGTGGCACTTTTGGGTATTTTCTGTTATATTGACCCCACAAACTCACTTTAAATGTGAGGTGATCCCTAAAAAAAATGGTTTTGTAAATTTTGTTGGAAAAATGAGAAATCGCTGGTCAACTTTTAACCCTTATAACGGCCTAACAAAAAAAAATTATGTTTCCAAAATTGTGCTGATGTAAATTTGACGTGTGGGAAATGTTATTAATTAACTATTTTATGTGACAAGACTCTCTGATTTAAGGGTACAAAAATTAAAAGTTTGAAAATTGCAAAATTTTCTAAATTTTTGCCAAATTTCCATTTTTTTCATAAATAAACGCAAGTTCTATTGAAGAAATGCTACCATTAACATGAAGTACAATATGTTACAAAAAACATTCTCAGAATCAGTGGGATTCGTTGAAGCGTTCTAGACCTATAACTTCATAAAGTGACAGTGGTCAGAATTGTAAATATTGGGTTAGTCATTGAGTACCAAATGGGCTCTGTCACTAAGGGGTTAAATTAATAAGCTACAAGTTATAATGAAAATTTTCCCACAAAAATGTATATCAACCTGATGAGTTTCTCCTGTTTTATAACATCCTGCCTGCAGAACAGGCACTAATTTCAAAAAGACAGGCTCCCTTTAAGGCCTCTTTCACATTTCCGGCGGGCGCCTGGCGGCGCCCCCGGCATTTTGCCGCAGCGCCGCATCTGAAAATCTGATGCGCCGCATGAGGCTTTTTTCGCATTGACATGCATTAGCGCCGGATGGCGCCGCATGTCAATGCGTTGCATGCGGTTTTGTCCGGATGCGGCGCAAATGTACATTGCGGCGTCCGGAAAAAACGCTGCATGTAACGTTTTTTGTTTTTGCCAGATGGTTTCTTATCTCTCCAAGCATCAGAAACCATCCGGCAAAAAACCGCATTTTGGCCGCCGGAAGTGTGAAAGGTTTTCACATGCGGCGCTGCGGCAAAATGCCAGGGGCGCCACCAGGCGCCCGCCGGAAATGTGAAAGAGGCCTAAGGCTGTCATTAATACTTTAAAAACCCAAGATAGAAATAAAATAAACCCTGCTGTAAGTAAAATTCAATAGTGCATATAAATAGCATAGGGTTACAACATGTGTG
This sequence comes from Oophaga sylvatica, assembly GCA_033576555.1. Lineage (NCBI taxonomy): Eukaryota > Metazoa > Chordata > Amphibia > Anura > Dendrobatidae > Oophaga > Oophaga sylvatica. Next base: position 208,509,686 of record JARQOD010000002.1, read on the forward strand.
AATAAGGGCCAAGCAGGACCAAGGCCCAACTGTGGACATCCAGCATAGAAAGCTATATAAACGTAATGCCCAGCTCAATAAAAAAGGGAGGCCACGACCTTGCTTGCACGTAGTGCAAAAACCTAAAGCAAAACCGAAAGAAATAAACTGGAGTATAAGTTGGCATACATGCAATGTGTAGGAGCATGTTCACACTGGCCATTAAATAGACAAAATCTAAGACAGAAATACAGTGAACATATACCCGATATAAATAAGTAAAAAGCAATAGTGCATATAAATAACATATGGTACTTAGTAAACACTGTTTTTGATAAAAAAGCATAAAAGCCATTCCACCATGACAAGGGGTACCACTATCGGGTTGGTCCTAACCTTCAGTATTAAAACCTTACCATGTGTCAAAAATGACCTCAATGTGAATATGAGCCAAGCAGGACTGGGGCCTGTTATCAATACTTGTTACAAATTATTTCTATCATCAGTATTGTCAGAAAGTCTCTGACATTGACAATACATTTGCTTCTATGTCTGATTTTTTAGGCTTGGTTTACATCACATTTTTTATGCTGGGACGTACAGATCAAATACGTGTATCGAACAGATGCCTAATGGTGGCATATCTCATTCATAGGGACCCATTGTAAAAAACATATATTTGACCTTGTTCTCTACATTTTTTACTGGATACCATTGTATGGAATACCAACTTATACCATACTATAAACACTACATTGTTCCCTGTCTATTTCTTGTGCTATGCTAACTTATACCAGTCAGACAGAAGCCTCCTTCTAAGGCCGGGGTCACACTTGCGAGTGTGATGCGAGAAACTCGCACATCAGCACCCGGCACTGCTGCCGGCACTCGGACTGGAGTGTGCGGCTGCATAGCAATACATGTAGCCACACGCTCCGGTCCGAGTGCTGGCAGCAGTGCCGGGTGCTGATGTGAGAGACTCGTGCGAGTTTCTCACCTCACACTCACAAGTGTGACCCTGGCGTAATTGTAACCCTAAGGACACATGAAACATTTTACACAAGAAGTGATGTGAACACACAGAGAGCTTTTCAGCAGAATGTACAAATGTTATTCTGAGCTCTGATTCAAAGGAGGACAGTCAGATTGTGCTCCAAGACTTTTGGGGCACAGAGATTGGACAGGTTAGATTTGAATCCATCCAATCCTTTTTTTCCCCAAAAAATGAGTAGCATTAAATGAGTCTGGAATTTCTTAAGGGTAAGTTCACACTGGGCATTTTTTCAGCGTTTTTTTTCTACCACAAAACCTGATCTTTTAGCAGGAAAGAAGCTACAGAAAAAAACATGTTTTGCTTGTTTTTTCTTGCGCTTTTGATGTGTTTGCTGATATATTTGTCTCTTGTGCATGCTGATAAAGTTTAGTGCTAAAAAAAATTCTATTCTATAGAATCAGGTTTTGGCACAAAAAACGCAGCAAAACCTGATACCTGCATTTTTGCTGTGGATTCACCATCCTTTCATGTCAAAGGGTGAAAAACGCTGAAAGAAGTGACATGCTCTATGTCAAAAAAAACATGCAAAGGACAAAATACTGATGACAAAAAAAAAACAGTATGTGTGCATGAGATTTCTGAAATCTCATAGATTGCTGGTACTGAAAAATTCAGCTGAAAATTTACATTAAAAAATGCATAAAAAAACGCCTTGTGTGAACTAACCCTTAAAGGGATTGCACCATAATCATTACTTCTGACCAACCACACAGGAGACTAGGACAGTTGGGTACCCGGCAGCTTCTCACCTCCATAGACATGTCTCTGGCAATGAGCTGGGAGAAGCTGCTGGGCACCCGTCTGTCTGACTAGTCTGCAGCACGTCTCTGTCTCTTGTGGCTATGTCTTACTCTGTACCGCCCCAGTGTTTGAAAATAAAACATGTATGGCTGAAATCATGCCCATTTATTGGGCAGCAAGTATTGGTTATCAGGTTCTCTTTAAAGACTGGTAGTTTGTTATGTGACTATGACTTCTAAAAATAGGTGAATAAATCTAAAAATATATTTCCAAAGTTACCTTTCCATCTAAACATGTGTCCTCCCACAATTGATGTGAAACTACCGGTCCCAGTATGTACCTTCATGTGGTAAGCTACTGGCAAGCTTCCCCCATCCTGATGTTCCTCCAGTGATCCTGAAGCATTTTAATCTTGTCTGCATGAAATACGAGGTTTTGATCAAAGAAAAGCATTATAGAAGCTGCTATGAAGGAAGAATGGGAGGCTAAAGGTAAACTCTATTGTGAATTCTGCGTTTTATGTCTAAGGTTGCCGAGCACATCAGAGAGGGAGAAAACAACTGAAGATACATGTTTAGCTGGCTTTCTGAGGATGAGGAAAATACACCCCGGGGCTCCTTCTTTTTAGGTTATTAAAAATGAAACATTAGAATGATTTCTCATCCTACAGAAAATGTTAGTATTGCAAAACTAGATGATTCTGAACTCTGGAACTGCTGTAAAAATCTACATTGCTTGTTTGATGTGCTTGGTAGTTGTTACCTGGGGTTTTTTGTGTCCTTTCCTTTTTTACTGACATAATTCTATGCTTGATAATAAGTGTAAAACATCTAGAGGTTCTGTACTTTATGACATACTGTAGGTAGAAGAGCTGACACTCTGCACTCGGTTTGTAAGTCCATGATTGTCCATGGAGATGACGCCATTGGTCGCTTCTATCTACTATATAATTGTCTTATCCCGTCTGTCTGTCCAGGAAATCCCGCGTCATTCATTGGTCCGGCAGCGGCCAATCAGCGCAGCGGGATTTCACAAAAAAAATGGCGGCGAGTACTCTGTATGGCGCCGGAGATTGCGGTATGCGTACTGGATGCATATCGCGATCTCCGGCGCCATACTCACATACTTACCTGACCGGGAGGAGCGTTCTCTTCTCCCGGGGCAGGAGACCAGGAGTGCGCGTCGGATCGCGCATGCGCAATAGCGCTATCCGGCGCCATTTTGCTGAAGACACATTTACAGTGTGTCTTCAGCAATATGGCGCCGGGACCGCGCGGTATGGGCATGCGCGTACTCCGGCGCCGCTCTCCTCCCCCGGCGTCCAGCAGAACGGAACATCGCTGGAGCACAGGGATGAAAGGTGAGTATAAATGTTTGTTTTTTTGGGGGTATGTGTGCAGTTTAATAGCGGTGAGGGGGCCATGCATATCAGGATAGGGGGTGAGGGGACCATGCACATCAGGATTGGGGGGTGAGCGGACCATGCACATCAGGGTTGGGGGGTGAGGGGACCATGCACATCAGGATTGGGGGGTGAGCGGACCATGCACATCAGGGTTGGGGGGTGAGCGGACCATGCACATCAGGGTTGGGGGGTGAGGGAGCCATGCACATCAGGATAGGGGGGTGAGGGGACCATGCACATCAGGATAGGGGGGTGAGGGGACCATGCACATCAGGATAGAGGGGTGAGGGGACCATGCACATCAGGATTGGGGGGTGAGGGGACCATGCACATCAGGATAGAGGGGTGAGGGGACCATGCACATCAGGATTGGGGGGTGAGGGGACCATGCACATCAGGGTTGGGGTGTGAGGGGACCATGCATATCAGGGTTGGGGGGTGAGGGGACCATGCACATCAGGGTTGGGGGGTGAGAGGACCATGCACATCAGGGTTGGGGGATGAGGGGACCATGCACATCAGGGTTGGGGGGTGAGAGGACCATGCACATCAGGATTGGGGTTGAGGGGACCATGGACATCAGGATTGGGGGGGTGAGGGGACCATGCACATCAGGGTTGAGGGGTGAGCGGACCATGCACATCAGGATTGGGGGGTGAGCAGACCATGCACATCAGGATTGGGCGATGAGGGGACCATTCATACCAGGATTGGGGGGTGAGGGGACCATTCATACCAGAATTGGGGGTGAGGGGACCATTCATACCAGAATTGGGAGGTGAGGGGACCATGCATTCCAGGATTGGGCAGGAGGTGACCATGCATACCAGGATTGGGGAGGTGAGGGGACCATGCATACCGGGATTGGGGGGTGAGGGAACCATGAATACCAGGATATGGATGAGCAGGTACCATACATACCAGGATAGGGATGAGGGGGTACCATGCATACCAGGATTGGGTGATGAGGGGTCCATGCATACCAGGATGAGGAATGGGGTGCCATGCATACCAGATTTGGGTGGAGGTGAGGGGACCATACATACCAGTATAGGGATGAGGGGTACCATGCATGCCAGGATAGGGATGAGGGGTGCCATGCATACCAGGATAGGAGGGGGGCAGCACATCGTGACGTCATAACAAAATTCATTCGGTGCCCTGGAGAGATACATAGTAACGTTAATTTAAAGTAGTGCACAACCCATTTAAACACTGCTTCACTGCTTAGGCGCGCACGGTCGGCCGCATACATATTCAAGAATACCCGATGCATTAGAATCAGGCCACCATCTAGTACTGTATAACCTTCAAAAGAAGTATCTGATCTGAGTAGTTTCTTACTACAGATGGTTATAGACATTCTCACATACAGTGTAAGCAACTGTGGCCTTCATTCATCATGTGCATTTTTTTAAATCAGTCTGGTGGTTTTCCCTATTTTATTGTGACAAGCTAATCAAAATAGGAATATCTTAAGCAGTACCGTAAGAAACAAAATGGAGATGAGGGTGATGGTAGAGCTCACCTGTAGGGTTTATGTAAGAACACAACACTTGTAGAAGAAGAATATTGTCCATATAGCAGTTTGGTACAGCAGAAATTATCACGATGCATGGGCTGCATCCATGGGAAAAGATGAGATCTGGAAAGAAAAAGCAAAGTTTTTCATTCCCCCTAAGGCATCTCAGTGCCAAACCTTTATATTAGAGTTCCAGAGCTCCGATCCTGAGATAGCTGTGAGTCCTCACAGTCAAACCCTTATATTAGAGTTCCAGAAACCCTTATATTAGAGTTCCAAAGCTCCGATCCTGAGATAGCTGTGGTACCTCGCAGTCAAACCCTTATATTAGAGTTCCAGAGCCCAGATCCTGAGATAGCTGTGGTTCCCTTCTGTCTAACCCTTATATTAGAGTTCCAGAAACCCTTATATTAGAGTTCCAGAGCCCAGATCCTGAGATAGCTGTGGTTCCCTTCTGTCTAACCCTTATATTAGAGTTCCAGAAACCCTTATATTAGAGTTCCAGAGCCCGATCGTGAGATAGCTGTGGGTCCCCCCGGTCAAGCTCCGAGTGTTTAGCAAGTTATTCCACATCCTAAGGGATCATTTGGATTTTTTTTTTACAAATATCACTTTAACTGAAAGGGCATTGAATTTTGCTAATAAATGGTGGAATTACTTAAACACATCAGACTACACAAAAGTACAATTTTCAATAAATGAAAAAAAAAAATGAAAGCAAAATTATTAATTGTAGTTAAAATTTTACTTATTTTTCCCCCAAAATGGAGAATATAGCTTTTAGTTCAACTTCTTATTTTGATATTTGGGGCACAATTTATCACTGCACAGAATTTAACTGAGTTACCGCAAGAACATTAACTGCTGCCTTTCTCCAAATAAATACAGGCAATATATCAAGATGAATTCTAATAAGCTTTTAGCGGTCATCATTAGATTAAAAACAACTCAAATGGCTGTTCTATTGGTTTACAGACCTTTACTTTGGCTGTAGTTTCAGATTTAATACTTTGCAAAGAATCAATGTGTGAAATATTCTTTGGGATAGAACATAACTTGAATGCACATCTACTATTCTGTAAATTGAATTACATCCATGAGAAAGATGATTGCAATATTATTGTAGCTAAAGAGTTATTCACACAACCAAAAATTATCCCCTATCCATACGATTGTCCAACCACTGAGAAACCCAGTGACCATGGATCATGGCTTTCTAGAGCACATATTCAATGTAGCCTCTTTTTCTCAGGATCTCAGGATGAATCTCAGAGGATTGGTATTAAGTTAGGTCCTGGAAACCAGAGTCGCCTTAACGTGGCTTCCAGGTACATATGAATTGGCCAATTTATGCGCTAAGCATTCTCAGTTTTTCATATTTCTAATGCAGTAATGCAATTCAATTTTCATATTTCATGTTTGCATGCTATAGCGCTACAGAGTGCTGCCTTTTTTGTTTGAGTGTATATGAGTTGGTGACTCATAGGTAAGCACCTGTTCACACTTAGTTTATGTTTGGATGTGACGGTCAGTTTTTTAAAGTTAATATTACATAGTCTGAATAGTTTTCCAAACATAACCAAAAATCTATCGCCATGTGATAATTGACGATAAAGCAGCCATATATTTGTGCTATATTTTGCTACAATTTCTGGTGTATAGTAAATTTGTTGCTCAGCTAGTGTTCCCAACACCTCCTGATAAACACTCTCTGATTTTCTTATCACTTTTCAAAAGTGGTGAAAGTTGTGAAAAGTTGCAAATTATGGCACATGTTGTGTGCTCTGTAATTTGCAAATTGCCTTGTAAAAGTGACGTAAAGCCATTGATAAATTTCCTTTGGCTTTGCATTAGGCAAATAGAAGATCTTTGTAGCCGAATTACGAAGCTGATGAACTGAATGGCTGAAGTAGAACAAAAATACTATAATTATAATCAAAGTAATGAAAGTCGAAAGTCTACATGTATTTCTTATTACCATGTGTGCGGGTCACCTTGTTTATTGTTGCTAACGTATGTCATGTGTTGTAAGTAGAGTATGTAATAAGGGCAATGTTAATTCAGGTGTACCTAAAACTGCTACATTGTTTAGGTCTCCACAAGATTGTATCCATAGATTGGAATATCTTGCTTTTCTACATCTTCATTTTGTTGAGGCACCACTTAATTGTTTTTTTTATTTCAGTACTTGAGTAATTCCACCAATTTGAGTTTCCTGACACTAGTTTTATACTTAACAGCCGCCATCTTCAGCTTTTCCTGGCGTTGCTTTTGTCCATCTCTGACTGACTGGAAGTCAATGATAATGGTCACAATGTAAGTCTATGCGCCTCATTCTGGCCTCGTTCTGGCTCTCATACACTTACATTGAGTAGTGACTTCCAGCTTTCTGAGGAAACACTAGAGATAGGTCATCAATACTAAAGTAGTGGACAACCTTTTTAACTTTTTGACCTTATCTGGAAGTTTATTATCTCAATGGAGTGATAGGTGCATCATTATCATCATCATAATCAGGAGCTGGAATTATAGGTGCATCCCAGATGATCACTGAAATTCTCTTTAAACCATTTATATACGCTACTCACTTATCAGACCATGTGTGATCCTGCCGGGAGCAGCTGTTTGTGGTGTTTCCTGGATAGTTTGTGGATCTCATTAATCTGCTGGACCATGCGTGATCCTACCAGAAGTAACTGATTGCGGTGCTTCTTGGATAGTTTGTGGACCTCACTGAATCTGCAGGACCATGTATGAGCCTGCTGGAGGAAACAGATTGAAGTGCCTCCTGGATTGACTTTTGATTCCATTAATTCTCCTAAAGAACCTTCTTCCAAAGGAGGTGAAATGCATTGAGATGAGTATACTAATCTGAATATGTGTATACTGTGATTTGGGATATCCTGACTTAGTATGGATCCTGGCTTCTGTCATAAAGGCTAGTCATGTGTTGGGTCTGTGGAAACTGAGAAGACAGCAATATACATGTGGAGTTGTTTATCTATGAAGAGCCAGTATAGGACACATTAAGGCCAGCCAACAGTGAGTGGTGGCATCATTTGTGGTTTATTTTAGGGTACTTACCTCCGCGACAAGGAAGGTGTGTAAATTAAGATATATTAGGTATTTTGAGGATTTTTACAACTTTAACATAGTGATACTGCTCACCATATTTAATAGTAATACAGAACACGGACTTATATTGCTCTGTGACTCTACTTAGGGCAGGTTAGGATAGGATATGGGTTGAACTAGATGGACTTAAAGTCTTCCTTCAACCTTAATAACTATGTTACTTACAGTGAGATAGATCAAGGCCTCACCTGTATATGACTGATATGTATTCTGATCGGGCTTGTCATGGTATAAGTTGTGTATAACCAACATAGATACAGATTGCTTTGTGTGAATGGACCCTTATTAAGCAATTCCTTTTTAAAGCATAGTTATTATTATATTTAGTTATATGGCACCAGTGATTCCATGGTGCTGTACATCTGAAAGGGGTTAAAGCACTGTCACACTTAGCGATCACACCAGTGATCACGACAACGACATGACCTGGCGAGATCGCTGGTGCGATCGCTATATGATCGCTAGTTAGCTTCCAAACACAAAGATCTCATCAGAGATCAGCGATCTGTATAACGACCTCTGCGGTCATTGGGAAAACCTAGTTCCACCTGCGACGCTGGTAAAGTCGTTCATAAAGGGTGTCACACTCAGCGATTCAGACTCACCAGCGGGACACCAATGACCAAAAAACGACCAGAACATTCATAAGCGATCAGCGACATCGCAGCGGTGGCCACATCGCCGCTACATGTCACACACAGCTGTGTCGCTCACGGGATGGCTGCTGCATCATAAAATCGCTGACGCTTTAGCGATCTCGCTTAGTGTGACAGTACCTTTACATACAAAACACAGATATCACTTACAGTAAACAAACTAACAATGACAGACTGATACAGCGGGGAGAGGACTCTGCCCTTGTGGGCTTACATTCAGGATGATGAGGAAGAAGACAGTAGGTTGGGTGTATTTAAAAATATTATGAGGTTATTTTTTTGTGAATTCTAGAACAGAGCTGTGCTGGAGTTCCCTGCACACCAAGTGGCTGCTGGGGTGTTACTATGCAAGGAAACACTTTGAAGGGGCAGCAATGCTGAATCATTTCTATTAGTATCTGCGCGAACCCGAAGTTTGGTCCTAAAAATACAGTGCAGGCCAAAAGTTTGGACACGCCTTCTCATTTAAAGATTTTTCTGTATTTTCATGACTATGAAAATTGTACATTCACACTGAAGGCATCAAAACTATGAATTAACACATGTGGAATTATATACTTAACAAAAAAGTGTTAAACAACTGAAAATATGTCTTATATTCTAGGTTCTTCAAAGTAGCCACCTTTTGCTTTGATGACTGCTTTGCACACTCTTGGCATTCTCTTGATGAGCTTCAAGAGGTAGTCACTGGAAATGGTCTTCCAACAATCTTGAAGGAGTTCCCATTGATGCTTAGCACTTGTTGGCCCTTTTGCCTTCACTCTGCGGTCCAGCTCACCCCAAACCATCTCGATTGGGTTCAGGTCTGGAGACTGTGGAGGCCAGGTCATCTGGCGTAGCACCCCATCACTCTCCTTCTTGGTCAAATAGCTCTTACACAGCCTGGAGGTGTGTTTGGGGTCATTGTCCTGTTGAAAAATAAATGATGGTCCAACTAAACGCAAACCGGATGGAATAGCATGCCGCTGCAAGATGCTGTGGTGGCCATGCTGCTTCAGTATGCCTTCAATTTTGAATAAATCCCCAACAGTGTCACCAGCAAAGCACCCCCACACCATCACACCTCCTCCTCCATGCTTCACAGTGGGAACCAGGCATGTAGAGTCCATCCGTTCACCTTTTCTGCGTCGCACAAAGACATGGTGGTTGGAACCAAAGATCTCAAATTTGGACTCATCAGACCAAAGCACAGATTTCCACTTGTCTAATGACCATTCCTTGTGTTCTTTAGCCCAAACAAGTCTCTTCTGCTTGTTGCCTGTCCTTAGCAGTGGTTTCCTAGCAGCTATTTTACCATGAAGGGCTGCTGCACAAAGTCTCCTATTAACAGTTGTTGTAGAGATGTTTTTGCTGCTAGAACTCTGTGTGGCATTGACCTGGTCTCTAATCTGAGCTGCTGTAAACCTGCGATTTCTGAGTCTGGTGACTCGGATAAACTTAGCCTCAGAAGCAGAGGTGACTCTTGGTCTTCCTTTCCTGGGGCGGTCTTCATGTGAGCCAGTTTCTTTGTAGCGCTTGATGGTGTTTGCAACTGCACTTGGGGACACTTTCAAAGTTTTCCATTTTTTCAGACTGACTGACCTTCATTTCTTAAAGTAATGATGGCCACTCGTTTTTCTTTACTTTTTTCTTGCCATAATACAAATTCTAACAGTCTATTCAGTAGGACTATCAGCTGTGCATCCACCAGACTTCTACACAACACAACTGATGGTCCCAACCCCATTTATAAGGCCAGAAATCCCACTTATTAAACCTGACAGGGCACACTGGTAAAGTGAAAACCATTCCCGGTGACTACCTCTCGAAGCTCATCAAGAGAATGCCAAGAGTGTGCAAAGCAGTCATCAAAGCAAAAGGTGGCTACCTTGAAGAATCTAGAATATAAGACATAATTTCAGTTGTTACACACTTGTTTGTTATGAGTATAATTCCACATGTGTTAATTCATAGTTTTGATGCCTTCAGTGTGAATTTACAATTTTCATAGTCATGAAAATACAGAAAAATCTTTAAATGAGAAGGTGTGTCCAAACATTTGGTCTGTACTGTATGTCATCACGTTTGTAACATAAGAATACCCCTTTAAGCTGTGGCCTAGCTACAAAGTTATGAGCCCCAGTGCAAACTTTCAAATGGGGCCCCCATGCCAAAATATTTTCCACCCAAATTCACATTTTCCCTATTCATTTCACACACTATAGCTTTGTTGCAAAGTTGTATAGTCTGACCTCAGTGGCGTAACTATCCGGTGCCCTAACATGGTATATATTTGTCCCCCGTACTGCCGTTGTTCTGTACTGTATAAAAGAAAATAAACCATTATACTCATCAGGGTCTTACATAGAAGTCATGGGGATCCATATAAGAAGTATAATGCGCACCCATAGTCCTCCATATAATATAGTGCACCCCTATAGTCCACTATATAACATACTGCACAGTTCATAGTCATCCACGTAGTATAATCAAATACACCCCATAGTCATCCATAAAGTATAATGCACCCCATAGTACTTCATAGTAATATTATGTACCCCATAGTCATATATAGTATAATGCAGCAGCCCCATAGGAGTATAAAATGCAGCAGCCCCATAGCAGTATAATGCATCCCCTTCCCCCCTACCCACCATAGTAGTATAATGCACCCCCATACTGGTATAATGTGCCCCATACCGTGGCTTTACAAAAAAAGTTTTACTTACCTGGCCGAGCTCCAGCGATGTCCTCACCCATGATTCGTCGACGTGCGTGCTGAAGTCAGCTGCCGGCCTGTGATTGGCTGGTGGCTGTTAACTGTTGCCAGAGGTATATCTAGGTTTTGTGGCCTGCGCTTGCACCACCTGCATCCCCTGCCTTGCTCTGCATGCATCCCCTGCCTTGTTCTGCCTGCCTTGCTCTGCCTGCATCCCCTGCCTTGCTCTGCCTGCATCCTCTGTGTTGTTCCACCTGTATCCCCTACCTTGCTCTGGCTTCTGGAAGGCCACAAGCTGGGAGCAGTGTATGGTCGGCCCAAGTGAAGAAATGGTAGTGGACCATGAAGCCAACAGCTCTCTATTCTGCTACAATTGTCAAGAATATCCACTTTTTGAAATGCCGATACTGTTATGAGTGTTGTCAGACCACCTATCTGGCATTTGCCAGTATTTCCAGATGACCAGTCTGTTCTTGATTGGAACAGAGCGGCGGTCATTAAATGGAGGGATCTCCTGCACGGCAACAGATTTTAACTTTTGCTGGTGTCGGGGTACGTCTAACCTGCCGGGCCCCTGACCCGCCAGGCCCGGTCACAGTGGCAACCATTGCGACCGTGGTAGTTACGCCTCTGCGTTTAATAATAAATTGATACTGCGCAGTATACATTTCATTTTGTTTTCTTAACTTTGTGACATTCTTAATTTCAAGTATATTATCTTGGAGTGATAGGTGCATCATCATCATCATCAGGAGCTAGAATTATAGGTGCATCACAGATCATCACTGACAGAATCTCTTTAAACAATTGAAATGTCATATTTAAATACATCTTGTGTATTTCAACACATTGTACTGTCTGAGAGAATGAGTATAGTTTTTTTACCGAAAACGAATTCCCTCTTAACAACGGCGATGTTTTAGTAGAGGTAATAATTTGATAAGCTGTGTGAGAACGTTACATACATGGAATCCAGCCTGTATTTATGTTTTTTTCATTGTTCAAAACCTATGGCGTGTTCAAATGCTTGGCAGAAACATGCAATCACTATATGTCTGTGAACGAACACTGAAATGTAATGTTGGTGGCTGATGTAGTAGATGATTATATATTCTGCCCAGAAGGAAATACTGAAAAACCCTATATACCAGACGTGGATAAAGGCCGGAGGACAGTATATATGGTCTCAATGCGCTACATAAAAAGTGCTGTAAATGTGAATATATCCTCAGTGCATATCAAACCTTAAACACCACTGTGTGAACATGATAAACTAGTGCAATGCAACAGCAGAGGCGTGTACAGAACGTAATTACACCAAACAAGGACCATATGGAAAGTGTCCGCTACCTGTGAGCCTGGATGGGATGCTGACAGCCAGAAAAGAACGCGCCCCGACGCGCGTTTCGGTATTGATAACCTTCGTCAGTTTGATATGCACTGAGGATATATTCACACTTACAGCACTTTTTATGTAGCACATTGAGACCATATATACTGTGCACATATTATTGATTTATTACACATTCTTTTTGTGTGGATTTATTGAAAGTTTGATAGGCATATTCACACTTATAGTATTTTTTATGTAGCGCATTGAGACCATATATACTGTGCACATATTATTGATTTATTACACATTCTTTTTGTGTGGATTCATTTATTCACAACCCCTGGTATGTAATTTGAGCCTGTCTGTATTACCTGGGCTATTACATCTGCTGTCAGCCATTGTATTTCATTTTTTATATGTTTTTATTGATTATTGTTTTATGTACAACATTGTCTAATAAAGATTATATATTTTCTTGTCATAGTTCGGATTTTTCCTTCTTTATTTTTTATAGAATATTATTAACATCTTTATAATTTTTTTTAGAGAATGCATATTCATTGTTAGTGATTAGGTCCACTTGGGTCCTCCGGCCTTTATCCACGTCTGGTATATAGGGTTTTTCAATCTTTCGGATGGTCTGCCATCTCACTTCTCTTTGATTATTGGTATTACCTTGCTAGTTATTCACATGTTTATAAGTTCATAATTATTATTTTATACTATACATTAAGAGTATTTTTTATGTGCAAGCTATACCAGTTTTTCTTGTTCATTTTTACCACAAGGAAATACATATTTTACTTGTAAAGGAATTCCCTGGCTAAAGTACCTATTTGTACAGGTTTGACTTCTGTTGGGAAAAATTATGTGTGGGAAAGACTACCCAAAAAGGAAAAAAATAATATATTTAAAAAAAATCTTGACAAATTATTACTGAAAGAAGTTAAAATGGATGTGATGTTAGCAACTGATAAAGACTTAGAATATTAAAAAAAAAGTCAAAGTGGGTCAAAATAAAATATGACATTTTTTCAAATGAATTTGTTATTCTTAAGAAGAATCAGAAAGTTATGCCCCATAATAGATAACATATACTAATGACAGCCTGGCACAGACTAATTGCTGAATTGCTGAACAAATCTCCTCCTTTAATTTTTAATGCATTTTGCTTTGTAAATCTTAACATTCATTCATTCATTCATTCATTCATTCATTCGTAATAGCATTTATTTCCCATTGATTTCATTGTTTCAGATACCACCACAGACACACTCATTATCGGTATCACTATTCTAAGGCTTTATTCACACATCAGTATTTGTATGCAAAAAAACAGGAGTGTCTCCAAAGCACAGAACAGGCGTCAATTTTTCAATTAGAGTTTTCCTCTCTGTTTGTTCCATACCTGGTTTTAGCATACAAACACTGATGTAAAAAACTGACCAAATACTGTGCGAATTTCAGCCAATTAATTAATGTCCGATTATATTAAAGTTAATTGTATCCAAATTTCCCCTAATTTTCCCCTGTGAAATTATTAATAATCAGCCTAAAAGCAATGTGAGATCACTGAGTTAAAGTTTTTCATCAGTGTGCTGGATCCGTTTTTCATTGATTTTTGTTTTGTGTGTCTGTTTCTACCATCATTATGGCATTTGTTTCTGTCATGTGCAAAATAAATCAAGCTTATACACATTAGACAGTGAAAAAATGGACAGCAATCAGATGACACGCAGAGTTCCTGAGTGCTATTCATTTTTTTTGACAGACCCATTTACTGAAAAGGAAGAGTTTGCTCCTCAAATCAGATAAAAAAATGGACGTCTACTTTTATTTATTTATTTTTGTGGACAATCAGTTTGCAAAAAAACAAAAAATAAACCACATAGACTATACTGAGTGCACGTTCCTCGAAAAACACAGATAGAACAGAATGTGAAACATGGACATCTGAATGGGGTCTTAGGCCTCATTCAGACGTCCAATATTCGTGTACTTTCCTGGGTATAAATTGTACAGTCTTTGGAGCAGTAGACATGTCCAATTTTTTGTCCTCGGATTAAGTAGTCCACGGAAAATATCCGAGACGTCCGATTTTGATACAAGGGATGGATCAAAAAACAAACAATAGGCTCATGATAAAATTAGACTGCACTCGGATGACTTCCCGTGTTGTCCGACTCATTGACTGTCAGAATGGAGAAGGTGGAGAAACTTTTGTTTTCAAGAAAAATCATCTGACACTCGGACCACACTGTGATCAAAGTCGGATCAGAATAATCGGTCCGATTTTCTCGTAAGCAGAAAAACTGGACGTCTGAATGAGGTCTTAATCATATAGTAGAAATACCATTTCTTTAGTTATTGCAGATTTATGTCAAACTGTAATTTCAGCTTAATGTTTAGAAATGTACATGGTGTAATTTAAGTAAATAAAACAGTCTGCTTATGCCTAGCCATGACTGCCGTGCTAGTAATACAAGTTCAGATCAGTCATTAAGTATACTTGCGTAATGCAAAGCAAAATCAATGTGTAGCTGCCTGGAAAGCAGAAATTTCCACACTGTAATGTGTCTTATTAATTGAGAATGAGGAAATTCCAAAGACTACGAGCAAGGACCAGAATAAAATACTGTCTGAGGTTTATTGATTCTGCTCATTGTGAAGACCGACGGTGCCCACTGCTCGGTACAAATGTCACACGCTTTTGAGCAATCACATGATAGAATCACTAGATGTTAATCTATTTCCGAGGACTCAAGTCAAGGTCAGTTTGAGCTTGTTAGCTGGGTGTGACATTGGCATCATGACAGCGGCATTCCCTCCTCCCCTGAGATGTTGCTAGGCAGAAAATCTCTATGATATTAACACAATGCCTGCCAAACTCCACCAGATATGTGATTCCCAACCAGACATCCAACAAAGCACAAGCATAATTAGTTGGAAAAGAGGAGAAAAAACACTTTTTCTTATGCTGATTTCATGAAAAATCCTATACATTTTGACAGTTTAGGACATTCCTTAATCAAGAATATGTTAGGAGAGGGCCCATTTCTGCCTTGGACGTGTTGTCTATGTCTAACAATAAGGCTGGAGTCACACACAACCACAAAAAATCGGTCCGTTTTAGACGGTCGACAATCGGATCAAAATAAAAACATCACACATCCTTCTGGCATCCGATTTTCCTTCAAAGATGCGATTTAGTCGCATGTGTGTGTACCTTGTAACATCCGATTTTCATCCGACTTGCGAGATTTTCTCGCAGGCTTGCAAAACTGACATATAATGGATCTAAAAGAATAGTATTTCAATCACAAAAAAAAGAATAGATATATACACATAGAACACATATATATTATATATATATATATACATGTCATTGTGACATGTATATATACATATATTTATAGTTCCTAGACTTCTACATACTGTTATAGCCGCTAATTCAATTGCCGGGTTTTGTGAAATCACAGAAGCCGACATGAAATGATACATTGTTTCCACACAGTTAACCATGTCATTTCCTGTATTTTGATATTTGTTTAGAACTTACAATTACATGACTGTATTTGTGCAAAATTTCAGACATGTAGGGGTTAATTAAAGGTGTAATTTCGTTGAAAAAAAATGCGTGGGCTCCCGCTGTATTTTCTCCACCAGACAGACAAAGCAAGCGAGTGGGGGCAGATAATAACAGCCTAGGGAGGGTACATTTTTTGTGCCCCCCCTGGCTACTAACATCTGCCCCCAGACACCCCAGAAAGGGCAAATCTATAATTAGATTCGCCCTTTCTGGCACTTTGCCCATCTATTCCCATTGCCCTGTAGCGGTGGCGAATGGGTTAATTATCTCACCTTACTGTCACCTTGCTATTGAAAGGTGACCTTAAGGTAGGTTAATAATTGAGAGCTGTCAATTAGACAACTATCAATTATTAATCCTATTGAAGTAAATAAAAAAACACACACACACTTTAAGAATAAATAATTTTAATGAAATAAAAACACATTTTTTTGACCATATTTTATTTTACACTTAATCCGTGCGAAGCCATTGATCTCCTAAAATAAAGAAAAAAAAATAAAACAACATTATTCTTACCTATTCCGCCGATCTGTCACGTCCCACGCTGTAATCCTTCACAAAGGGTTAACTAGCTTTGACCAAGCAGTGCAAGTAATCCTGCATGCTCAGCTCAAAGCTCATGAATGAATAAGTTCCTCTCCTGGCGACAGGAGAGGATGTGTTTCATGAATGAAGCTTAATTGATTGTGTCCACTTTCCCTTTAGGTCAGGTCACTAAAGTTAAATTGCCAATAAATCAATTAAGCTCCATTCATGAATCTATTCCTCTACTTTCGCTGGGAGAGGAACTTATTCATTCAGGGGAATACAGGTCTGAGACAGCATTATTAGCTCTCTCCGACCTGTAACCTGTTAACCCTTTCTGATGGATTACACGTGGGACCTGACTGTACATCGGATTGGTAAGTATAATTTTGCTTTTTTATTTTATTTTTATTACAGGAAATGGTTTTAGCAGGAAAATAAAATATGGTCAAAAACGTGTGATTATTTCATTAAACTTATTTTTTATTAAACTGTGTGTGTTTGATTTTTCTTTCATACAATAGGATTAATAATTGATAGTTGTCTGATTGACAGCTCTCAATTATTAACCTGCCTTAAGGTCACCTTTCAATAGCAAGGTGACAGTAAGGTGAGATAATTAACCCATTCGCCACCGCTACAGGGCAATGGGAATAGACGGGCAAAGTGCCAGAAAGGGCGAATCTAATTATAGATTTGCCCTTTCTGGGGTGTCTGGGGGCAGATGTTAGTAGCCAGGGGGGGCACAAAAAAAATGTACCCTCCCTAGGCTGTTATTATCTGCCCCCACTCGCTTGCTTTGTCTGTCTGGTGGAGAAAATACAGCGGGAGCCCACGCATTTTTTTTCAACGAAATTACACCTTTAATTAACCCCTACATGTCTGAAATTTTGCACAAATACAGTCATGTAATTGTAAGTTCTAAACAAATATCAAAATACAGGAAATGACATGGTTAAATGTGTGGAAACAATGTATCATTTCATGTCGGCTTCTGTGATTTCACAAAACCCGGCAATTGAATTAGCGGCTATTACAGTATGTAGAAGAGTAAGAACTATAAATATATATATATATATGTCACAATTACATATATATATATATATATATGTGGATTCTATGTGTGGATATGTATTGATTCAATTCTTTATTAAAGCTGTCAGTGTGCTTTTACAGTATAGCCGGGGATGAATTGCCGGCTTTTCTAAAGGACACCGATGCGATTTAATCGCAAGTCACACATGCGGTCCGTTTGTAATCCGATTTTTCATCGCTCCCATAGACTTGCATTGGCGATTGTCGACCGACAATCGGTGACAATCGCAGCATGCTGCGATTGCAGTCGGACGTTTAAAACGGACCACAAAAAATCTGATACTAGGAGCTGCTCCATAGATTAACATAGGTCCGACTGCAATGCGATTTTTCATCGCATTGCAGTCGTCCGATTCTGTCGCCAGTGTGACGCCGGCCTAAGGCTCACGCAATTACTAACTGAAACATGGAGAGGGTCACTATTAGGACATCTTCTATGTTGTAGAGCCATTAAGATGTTTAATTTAGTTTCTACATATACTTTTTGGAAAAGGGGGCACTGCAACATTATGCTGATCTTACTGCAGCTATGGCTACATATTTTCTAACATTTTTCTTATTATATTATCTTTATTACTACTATTATTATTGTGTTATGTGAGCCTGGAGATGTGGAAGGCATAACTGACCCAGGATGCTAGGCAAGATAAAGCAATCCAGGAAAGCTGATGCTATACTTAAAGAGCGCAAGGTAGGCTGGTACTGGAACCTGTTATTTCCCCTCCCTCTAGTAGTGATGTTGGGCAAATTCTCACAAAAGAGTACCTTTCAATTACTCAAAAGAATTTAGTTAAGCACTGTAAAAAACACGGAGGGTTCTTGATTCTGCTGTTCTTTTCCATTTTGTGCCACATCATTCCACTGCAGAGCTATTCAAATTTGTTACCTTCGGAGGGCAGTATGTGAAATATCTGCTTGTAAGGCTGTGGTTCCACGGTCCGGAACCACAGCGCTTTGGACGGAGCGGAAATTCCGCATCGCCCAAAGCCCCGCCCCTTTTTGACGCGCGCTCTTTCCGGATGTGTTCAGGACACCTCCGGAACACATCCGGAAAGAGCGCAGGGCTGCATAGCCCTGTGTAATTTCCGTTGCGGCGACGCAGCGTCGCCGCAAGAAGCTAGGACATGCTGCGGTCTGAAAAGACGCGCCGCATGTCCGGAAACGCAGGTCTTCCGCCTGCGTATTTTTACGCATAGTGGAGACGGGATTTCTTGAAATCCCCTCCACTATGCTGTAACATCTGGACGCTGCGTGTTTGGCGCTGCGCCAACGCACAGCGCCAAACACGCAGCAAATCCGGAGTGTTTCCTTATTGTGGAAACATACCCTACTACTTCTGGGCATTTCTTTAGAATAATTTTTGGAGGAATGAAGTTTCACCCCTCACTCCCAGATACTGCTAATCACAGCTCATAAGATTATCTGGCAGTCTTAGGCGCTACCGAGCTTGACATGAAAGTCCATGAACCGAGAGAAGGCTGTAAGGAAACGCCCAGTTGGCCTACAAGTAGAGATTTCACATATTGTTCTCCATAATCAACAAATGTGAATATCTCTTCAATGGAGTGACAATAGCAGTCGAATCAGTGGAGCTCAGTGAATTATATAATGTATTTAACTTAACTTTTTGGAGCAAATGACAGGTCCTCCTTAAGCTCAGTTAGAGCTGTTGGGCTCATTAATGGATAATTAGCACCGACTGGCTTGGAGAGAAAGCTAAAAAAGTTATGTTGTAGTGTCTGTCATTAGCTGCATGCTCAAAAAAGCTACATTGGGCAGACTTGGCGAGATCCACATTGCCTGGCAGATTCCAGAGGAATCCTGGCCTCTACCCTTTAACTCCTCTAAAGAATGGTCAGGAAATAGGCTGCAGTCTTCATTTTTTTTAATGGCCAGTTAAACAGTAAGCTAACATCTGTGTCGGTACCTGTCTCCTCTGCTTCTGCCTCTGGACTGAGGTCACAATTTTGTTGCAGGCGATGCGTCATATCGAGAGTCCTGTTTTATTCTTGGAAGTTTTGTTGCCTCTAAATCAGGAAGCTATGGGATAATCCTTATCTGATTTTGATTACTCCTTCCTAAGGGCCCTGTCATGCATAGCGACACACCAGTGATCCCGACAATGATATGCACTTGTCAGGATCGCTGGTGTGTCGCTACATTATCGCTGGTGAGTTGCCAAACAGGGAGCTCAGGCAGCGATCAGGACAGCGACACTGCGGGTAACGTCGCTTAGTTACCCGCAGTGAACGTTGGATACCAGCCCGCTGGTGCGGGGAGCTGATAACCAAGGTACACATCGGGTTTCCAGGCACTGCGCGGCGCCTGGAAACCCGATGTGTACCATGGTTACCAGCTCCCCTGCAGCAGCGCGCTGGTATCCAACATACACATCGGGTTTCCAGGTGCCGCCCAGTGCCTGTAAACCCGATGTGTACCTTGGTTACCAGCTGATCGCTGGTCTCCTGCCTGCCACACGCAGCGATGCGTGCTGGCCAGCGGGAGACCAACGATCAAAAAAATGTCCTGGCCTTTGGACAACGATCAGTGATACCCGGCAGGGGGGCCGGTCGCTGATCAGTGTCACACACAGCAATATCGCAGGGGAGATCGCTGTTGCGTCACAAAACTAGTGACTCAGTGTAGCGATCTCACTGGCGAGATCGCTGTGTGTGACGGGGGCTTAAGAGCCATGGGCAGGGCTGACAGCAATTTAATATTTCATGGCCTGACGTTCTGGTCCAGGACTGTCACTGTCATGCGTTGCCCACAACAAAGGCTAGTCACTGTCCAGCAGCCAAAGCGGAAACAGAGGGGTCAAGTAGATGTTACACATGTGGACTGGTTAGGAAAGTCTGGTTGAGGTAAGTTTAGGTGATAATCCAGCGTTAAAGTGACAACCATTTTATCCAGAAATTTGCATCCAAGTTGTCATACCTCTTAAATGTCTACAGTTTCTTGTGTACAAAATACTTTTGAAAACCAGCAAAGGATTCCACGTATAAATTCATGTATTTTGGACCATACATTTTCTAATTTATTATAATATTATGTCTATGTGTCCAAGTAGACTGCAGATTATGCTGTTTTACATAATTTATCAGCTGTAACTTGAAGCGATGCTTACAAAGCACTTGTTATCATACAGTGTGGTAGGAATGTAGAGCTGTAGGAATCCATTGTCTATATGACCCCATTTCTGTTCTCCAGTAATAAATGGAACATAATAACTTGCTCATGCCTTTGGCTGCAGGCTACAGTTTTATCCAAGCTCTTCTTCATTCTGCTGGGATGTGATTTGATGTGTATAGAAGTGCTTATAATTTAGCTTTCTAGTCCCTCAATTGCAGTTTATACTCTGCCAAATTATATATGTAGTCACATTGGTTGTTTTTTTCTCTTTAATTTTTGCTGAGGCACTGTAAAAGTAAAGGCTTGGGCTTGTTGTGTCTAAATGAATTAATTTAACTAGTCCTGGTTCATTATAATATCCCCAGAGCTGTGTAACATACTTAGGGCACAACTCGATACTTATTAAACAGTTATAAGCTCATGGTGGGTTTTTCCTGTCCTACTGATCATGAAGCAGAAATTCAGCACATAATCACTGACCGGTTTCCTATCAGAAATAATTGTAAACCCCCAGGATATGTTTATAAACCCCCCCAAAAAAATTAAAAGCACCGTAGGTTGTTCAGATATGCAAGACTAGTTTGATTAAACTAATTTTATTCCAGTCAAGTGCCATAATGGCTATACCATGTTTTGCATTAATATATACTGTACAGTCAGTGTCATGCAACTATACGTGAAACTATTTTTATAGGAAAATACATAGGGAGTCTCTTATTTAGGAACTAAATCAAAAGGGTTACAGCTGTAAAAGGCATTTATTACCCAGGGGCTCACATGTGGCTCATGATACCATTCTGTTTGGCCCCAACCATTTGGTCATAGACAAGCCTGAAGCCAGAGAGAGGAAGAAAGGCATGGAAGCAGGAATGGGCAAGTAGCCTTTGTAGCTACTTCTGAGACCTCCATATAATGACAGATTGTAGTTCTCCTGACTTATTTGTGACATTCCAGAAACTGGTAGTAGTTTCTTGAAGAATGACATTCTTGATTCAGTGAAAACAAAAGAAAGCGGTCTCTATGGAGCACTGGCATGAGCCACACCAGTAGGGAGGACGGTAGATGACAGGCCCAAGGCAGCACCAGCCGCAGACCCTTGTTGAGGGACAGTATATGTAGAGCAATAAACCGCGGTCAGGAGGGCACCAAGGACGAGAGGGAAGTCTGTTTGATCTCTTTATTCCACAACGCATTTCGACAGCAAGACGCTGTCTTCCTCAGGTGGGTACATGATTAGATAGGGAGGAGGGGGTATATATATATATATATATATATATATATATATATATATATATATAAATGGTGGACCAATCAAAATTAAGAATCAATTAAAAGTAATAAAATCAATATAAAACAACATATTGACACAATAAAATCACCATAAAAACAATATGTATAAATAGATATATGATAAATAATAAATATAATCGTAAAAGGAATTCTTTCTCCAAAAATCATTTTACCTCGCTACATTCTCAATGTTAAGATTCAGGCCATCAGGGGCAAGTGTGCCTAATTTAAATATCCAATAACTTTCTCTATTGATCAAACTCTTATACCGGTTAGGAGCAGTATCAGGTATTTGATCAATAATAATCAATTTAAGGTATTTCGGGTCTTTCTGATGGACCAAAGAAAAATGTTTAGACAAACTATGTAAGAGATAGCCGTTTATAATATTTTGGCAATGTTTGTTTAATCTGACATTCTTTGTGAAGAAACTTGTGCTGTACCTAAGTATGGACTAGACGAGCTGAGAAAAGAAATTAGTAAAATTGTTTGTTTTAAAGTGGAACTTGACTCTGCCTGTCTTTATATGGGACTTCAGGAAAGAAATCCCCACGACTACCCCCCTGGTCCCCATTTCACTAGCCGTAGTACTTACAATGTGGGGAAGCTGTGAATGTGATAAAGAAATGTGCCTTGAATGCGACTGATGTCCTGAGATGTGATGTCACAGATATCCTGAAATGTGAGGATGCCTCTGATGTGACAACTACTTCAGATGTGACAAAATAATATGCTTTGAATGTGAAAAAGATGGCGACTTGGAATATGGCGGAAAATGGTGCGGAGATCGAGGACAACTTCAACTCCACCCTTCGTGAGCATCCTGACCTAGAAATGGCATGAAATTCCATCGGCCACAGACAGTGACCCAAGCCTCAGATGTGTTCCCAGACAAGCAGTGCCTGCCCATGGTGGGCGCGATAGAGGAGAAGAAGGCCTCGCCACTTACAATGGATACCTGCAGAACGGGCGGAGCAGCCGAAAGTGGCTCCACCCTGGAACGGGTGGGGTCCAGAAGAAAACCACAGGTGCAGCTGCATGGTGCCATTGCGAGATACGGCACCGGCAGCGATGGACCATTGCGCCCATTGGTGCGGCGGAGTAGGCCACATTGAGTGGAGATGGCGGCAGACAGAGAAAACCCAGCCCGGAAGAGTGGGAGGTATCAACGACAATCTATTAGTCCACCTAGGTCCCGTACCTGTGGAGGAGCCGGAGCGTCATCAGGAGCCAGAGGAGTCTGGTGAACCAGAGGCAGAGCCTGCCCTGGAGGAGCCAGAGCTGGAGCATCGTCAGGAGCTGGAGAGGCCAATGAACCAGAAGCCAAACCTGCCCTGGTGGAGCTGGAGCCGGAAGAGGAGGAGTCGGAGGGCGCAGCCACTGTGGCGGAAGGATGTGACTGTCGCAGAGCGGCCACGGCCAGCATGCTGGAGCAAATGGCGATGAATGTGTTTTGATTTTGGTCCCAGGCCCCAGAACCCAGATCCGTACTCGGTGGCACCCCATCCCTTCACCTGCCATGCAACTATCGGGAACCAGAGGGTCCTTTCCCATCCCCCGCTCAGGCCGCATGGATCGTGGAGGTAATTGGACGTAAAAAGCAGTGGGAGAAGGAGATATGGGCAGAGCTGCGCCGACCAGGAGGGGGCACTATGGCCAGATGGCATGCCAGTGGGCAGCTAGTCTATACCGACTCGGATCACGGATATAGGCTTCATCCGTGAGGTGGGCACCAATGCCAAGGTCTATATGAATGCTGCCTCAGTCAAATATGGAAGGCCCCTGAGGGAAGGCGATTGGGTTTCCTTCTTCAAAGAGGATAGCTCTCGGGGGTACTATGCTGTGGCAGTCAGTTTGAAAGAGGACGGTGTGGATCTGTATATGGGCCCGGAACAGGCACAGTCGGCCCCCTGTTCCCTGGTTACTGAACGACCAAGGCCCCCTCCAGGGCCGGCGTCAGCACCCGGTGCACCCGGGCAAGTGTTGGATCCCTGGCAAAATGGGAGGGCCCACTCATGCTGTCTGGGAATGCGACCAATGAAAGCTCAGTGGTGGGGGAGCAGACGCGCTTCTATTGGACGCATATTCAAAATAGATTCATTCAGGACAACGATTGCACGCAGTTAGCCAATCAGAGTCCAGACGGTCAGGATTGTCTTCCTGTGATTGGTGGAGAGCTCCCCTGTCTCTTCTCACGGGTGCCGCAGGGAGGAAGTGACGAGGCGAAGACACGACGAGGCGGGCGGAGGACAGAAGGTTTGTGCGCAGCTCTGAGAAATCGTCTGGCACATCCCGGCGCTCGCTGAGGCTCCTCCGAGTGGTGGCTCCTGTGGCAGTGACTCAGTGAGTAAAGAGCAGCGGCACCGTGTCATACTAATAAAACTAAAGCTCACCCTGCAAAATAAGCAAGCCCTCATACAAACAAAGTGATAACATATTAGAGCAGGCTGTGTGTGGTTTTACAGGTGGAGCAGACCTTTGCAGTTCTGTATGTGGTTTTACAGGTGGAGCAGACCTCTGCAGTTCTGTATGTGGTTTTACAGGTGGAGCAGACCTCTGCAGTTCTGTATGTGGTTTTACAGGTGGAGCAGACCTCTGCAGTTCTGTGTGTGGTTATACAGGTGGAGCAGACCTCTGCAGTTCTGTGTGTGGTTATACAGGTGGAGCAGAATGTATGCAGTTTTTTCTTTGCAGCAAGTTCAGATAACAATAAAATGCCTACTGGTAGGTCACAAAAATTGGCATATAAGGGGTTGACTTATATAAAGCCCCTCTCCTGTATGGTATTGTAGAATTTACAATAGCTATCACTCATGTAAGAAGTGAAATCTGGCATTGTACTATACCTATATATCTCTGCTGTATCTGTGCATCATTAATCATGGTATGTGTTAAAGGGGGGCCCACTGAGACTCTTTCGCCCGGGGCCCTCAAAAACCTGGAGCCGGCCCTGGCCCCCTCCTCCCCTGTCACTGGAGGGTTGTCTGCAGGAGCACGGGTGAGGAGCCCGATGTGGGATAGAGCAGCACGGGACACATGCCACTGAAGTTGTGCTTGTTGCACCAGATCTGAAAGGTATGAGACTGTTTCACGTCCCTGTGAGCAAAGGAGCCTATAGCACCCAAAGTCCGGTGTAGTATGGCCAGTACGGGCCACGGTTGAACTTTGTTTTTCTTTCCCTCCCCAAGTTCTGTTGCGCCTGTTGCACCTCTCCTGCTGGATGGCAGGACCCTAACCCTAAGGGGTTATGTGCCCGTGGACTGAGAATAAACTGTGTGTGTGACTGTTGAGCATGCAGTACACATGTACTTAAAGGGCCGTACTCTGTGCAAAAGGGGGAGCGGGAAGACCCCAAGGACTGAGTACCTGATGAGCTGGTCAGGATGATTTAATATGAACTGTGTTGAAAATTTAATATGGACTGTGCACGTGCTCGGGTCCTGTAGGCAGGCAGGACCGGGGCTAATTGGACTTAAGGTGCTAACTGAGGGACTGTGGCCAGGCACCTGATAAATAAATCCTTTTAGTTTATCCCAGTTGGCCCCTCCTAACTTAACTAGTTCCTATCCTATTCTTATAGCTATCCTATGTACCTATCTTGTAATATTGTATTCTATTGTGCCCCCTCTAGTGGGCTAATCTAATTACTACACTTTCCCTATATCCATACAATGCATATACATTTACAATACAAGAACACAAGTACATTACATTATAGCAGCATATTAAATACACATTACCTTTTACAGGATAACATATTAACAGTACCAGCTATTCAGGGATGTATATACACAAGCAAGGGGCAGTGGGGCACAAATTAGTCCTTGTTCAACCCTGACTCATATATTTTCAGTATGCCGAAAGTATTTACAGATGGTAAAACCCATTCAGGTTTTATTGTAACCCATGGAATTGACTCACTGTGATCGCCCTTGGACCTCCAAATGTGGTTGTTGGACCAAAAAAGCTTATTCTTTGAGCGATGACTTGTGTAGCCTGAGAGGTCCAATTCTAGCTTGTACAATTTTTTTCTACTTTACTTCTGTCCAGGGGTTTGCCCTTACAGATAAAATTATATTTTTCTTACAGAAAGAAGCTCTATTGTCAAAAAAAATTAACTGCAGTTGAAATGTAGCATGCAATCTGTTGACGAGTAGTTTGGTGATAGGGCAATTTTGATATAAACCAAACATGAGTGTTGTGATGATAAATTTTGAAGTACAGTTAAGGTGATAGCTTTCCAATCACTTGGATGTGACTGCTGGAACCCCCATAACGCTTGAGAACCAGGGCTGGCTTTGAAGAGCCCCACGTGAAGTGAATGGTGTTCCATTATACACACTATGTCACCTTCCGTTCATCATGTGACTGCCGCAGATAGCAAAGAGCAGCACTCGATGGGTCTTCAGCACTGCTATAGGAATTAATAGAGCATCAGTGTGCATCGTCATCCATCGCTTAATTCACGCAGGGTTCTTTGGAGCCAAGGTTGCCAACCATCCAGAAATGATATGACTTTTTTTCTTTTTTTTTTGCTATCTGTAAAAAAAATATATGTGTCCATGATTTTTATAAGGTTTGAGACATTTGTACAGGTTATTATGACTGTAATTATTATAATTTTTCCCTTCACAGTGAATGTAGATCATGTCTTTGTTTCATAATTTTGGGCTGTAGACATAAATCACTTAAAATCTTAATGGTTTACTATAGTTTTACAATGTATCCATAAAAAATGTTGACTGTGTGATTTGTGGACAAGCTGTCTAGAAAAAAAATAAAAAAAGTAGAATTGGTCACCCCTTTAAGAGTCCCAGTTCTTGGGCTCAATGGGGGTCTCAAGGATCTTCCAGTGACCAATAATGATTGAATGTCCCCAAACTTGAAAATATCCCTTTGTGTCTCAGCTTGAAGAAGCCAACGAAAGTCATTTCTGTAATGTCTTGTGAGATATAAATTTTGAGAATGTCTAGTGAAGGAGTCTCTTTTACCATATTTTTTTTCAGAAAATTACACTCAAAGGGGTTCCCCATAATCAAAGTACATTTATATCAATAGATCTTGGAATAATAATAAATTCCACTATTGTATGTGTTAAAAATAATGTTCCTGTGCTGAGAAAATCTTAAAAATGTGCCCCTGCTGTGTACTGTGTAATGGCCCTGTCTGACCGTACAGGAACATGGTCTGATCATACCACAGCTCCTGAGCAGGGGAGGAAGCAAAAGAGAGTATACAGATATTCTAGCATGAGATCACAGCTGATTTTTTCTGTGAGATAAAACCTGTTTAAAAGCAGACAGGGAAATGTTTTAACAAAAACTTGATTCCAGCTCACCCAGTTGCTCCATGCTCATCCACCTGGGGCTCAGACACCGGCCTTGCCCTGGTCTCCCATCAAGGACAATAGAAAAAATTGGAGTCTGGCTCAACAGGACTGGATTTTTCTTTTCCTTTTATTTTTCAATAGAAAATAAAGTGCGTACAAAAGAAAATTTTCATGGTCGACATGACCCAGTCGACGCATTTCGACTGCACTAAGCTGTCTTAGTGCAGTCGAAACCCATCGGCTGGGTTTTGTCGACCATGAAAATTTTCTTTTGTACGCACTTTATTTTCTTTTGAAAAAGAAAAAGAAAAGAAAAATCCAGTCCTGTTGAGCCAGACTCCAATTTTTTCTATTGTCCTTGAAGGGAAATGTTTTACCTCACAGAAAGCATCAGCCGTGACCCCATGCTGTCCCATACTTTTCTACTTCCTTCCCTGCCCAGGAGATGTGGTATGATCAGACCATGTTCCTGCACGGTCAGACACTGTCATTACACAGTACACAGCAGGAGCACATTTATAAGATTATCTCAGCACAGGGACATTTTTTAACACATCCAATTGGGCACAGGGTCACTTGATGTAACAACCTCACGTGAGCCCCTGGAATGCGAGTGCCAACACCGTTTGAACAGAGCCAGCACAGGGGGTGAATATAAGTATTTTTATTTTAACAAGGTCGAAAAATCAAATTGAGAAGTTGTTGTCCTAGTAGTGGACAACTCCTTCAATAATTCCAGCTGATGGTATAATTATTTCTAAATGTGAAATTTTCGCTATAAATCTGTCTTTTAATATCAGGATCCTAAATGCTACCACTTGTAAACGCCTATAGCATGATTTTTCCTAAAAGTATTTTTTCTCTCTTTTAAAAGAGTGGATATAACGGGACTCATCAAAATAGAGAAGTGAACGTAATCTATAAAGATGGCTTGATAGCAGTGCACCGATCCCATAAGCCATTTCTTTAAAAAGCGGAATAGCTTTTCCATTGTGATCGTAATATGAAACACAACTACCTTTATTGGTGTAATATGCTGGGCCAAGCATCACAAACGTTAGGCTCACTGATATATTGCTGCTGTTGTTTTCCTGACACATTATCCCATGGGGTAAATGAGCAACCCACACAGGCATATCCCTTGGTAAATTTGTATCAGTGCAATTAATTTTCATCTGAAATCCTTTCACATTCTGTCAGCAGTGAAATAGCTAAAAAAAAACGGCTCTGCTGAAGGGCTACGGGGAAAGTGGAAGGAAGAAGGCTGTGCGGAAAGTTTACGGTGGAAACTATATCTTTATTTCTAATTGTAATATAGTCTAACATCAAAAGCAAGAGCGGTATAGTCTGTGCGAGAAGCAGAGGTTAAATAAACCAGAAAACACCCTAAGCTGCTCAGTAGTGCATCTCTATCAAATGGAGAAAATCCATGCTGCCCTTCCATGAAAGTCAATTTTACTGTAGGCTCAATGACAAGGTAATGCTATGTACAAACTGTTTCCTCTGTGCAAATAATAAAGCATATATGATTTCAATGCACAGGCTACAACTTTTCTGCTTTTTTCCATTTTTAGATTATAATACACTGGATATTACATTTCCACAAGATCAGGAACATGTTCAGATTAAACCCATTTATTTTATGCCTCGTTTCCCTCCAATCCATTCTTGCTGGAATTTTTCAGTTTGTTAATTTTCTATTTACTGGGGAACTGAATAAAATACATGACAGAAAACAGACTTTGTATTTTACTTGCTTAGAATTTTTCCTTAAAATTAATATACCGGTATGTGCAGAGTCCCATTTGGGGAAGTTGTGTTTATTAATGCTTGTAATGGGCGCTAATATAAGTCATAATTTCGTAACCCCATAGGATAATCTGTTGGGTTGAGTTTCTTCAAATCTTCAAATTATGGTGACCATAATTCCCCATACCAGAAAATAATCACTATCCATGATTTAATATATCATTGATCTCTGATTTCTTATAACAAATTATGAATATAGCCAAAATTCAGATTTGCAATGAAAATTAGATTGAAGGGGTTTTCAGGACTAACACATTGATGATTTGTTTGTAGTACAGAGTATGAGGCCGACGTCACACTAAACGTAGAAAAATCGGTCCAAATCTCCCTGACGAGGGTCGCAGGAGTGTAATACGACTGTCATGCGAGTGTCATGCGAGTACAATCTGATTTTTCGCACCTAGCATCCGATTTACATCCGAATGCAGTGCGATTGCAATGTGATTTTAACATGAGCTTTTATATACAGCAATTCTCTGTCATTTACACATCTTTTCAAACAAAATATTCGTCAAAACACACACATATAAATAATAGATAGCTAGAATAAAAGCAATTCATGTGCCACGTACAGTAATATCACAGCAGGACAGGTTAGAATAGAATAGATATAAACACATAGAATACAGAGATGTCAGTGACACACACACATATATATTGCATAGATAGATAGAAGAAAAGCCGACAATTCATGTGCCGTGTACTGTAAAATCACTGCAGGAGCCGACAGGATAGAAGAGATGGATTACATACAGTAAATACAAATAGGTAGATATATAGATTTCTGTGACAAATACAAATAGTACAGTGTGTGTTCAGCTTACTGTACATGTATTTAATTAATAAAAGATTATTTTTTGGAAATAAATGGCGTGGGCTCCCGCTCAATTTTCGTAACCAGCAGAGGGAAAGCCGATGGCTGGAGTCCGATGTTTCTAGCCTGGGAATGGGGTAATACCCATTGAGCTTCCCAGGCTATTAACATCAGCTCACAGCTGTATAATTAGCCTTTACTGGCTATTAAAATGGAGGACCTTCCCAAAAAATGACGTGGGGTTCCCCTATAATTAATAACCAGCAAAGGCTATGCAGATAGCTGGGGGCTGATATTAATAGCTTAGGAAGGGGCGATGGAAACTGCCCCCCAGGCTAAAAACATCAGCTCTCAGCCACCCCAGAAAAGGTTAATCTCTAAGATGCGCAAATTCTGGCACTTAGCATCGCTCTTCCCACTTGCACTGTGCAGTGGCATGTGGGGTGATAGTTGGAGGGATTGATGTCACCTTTGTATTGTCAAGTGACATCAACGCCCCGAGGTTAGTAATGGAGAGGCATCAATAGGATGCCCCCATTGCTAACCCCATAGTCACATTGTAAGAAAACACAGACACCCAGAAAAAGTCCTTTAATTGAAAGAAAGACACAGACTCCTTTAATATTCTTAATTAAACCGCACTTATGACCTCACCTATTCCCCCGATGCCCTCGTCATCTGCAAAAGAGGTAAAATAAACAACAAAATTCCTCACCTTTCCGCAGAGATGCTTTTAATCCATTTGTCCCACGCATGATGCGTCCATACAGCCTGTCATCCAGTAGACACTGAGCACCGTGTGCTCAGTGTCTGCCTGTGAACTGATATTCCCTGTCTGAGGGCAGCGCCAGCGTGAGAAAGCTCTCCTGCCCACGGTGCCATCAGACAGGTCCTGCAAGTTCACGGCCAATGAACTCACTTCACCTATGTGATGTCGGCGGAAGTCAGAAATGTGAAGTGAGTTCACTGGCTGTGAACTCGCAGGACCTGTCTGACAGCACCACGGGCAGGAGAACTTTCTCACGCTCGCCGTGCCCTCAGACAGGACCTGTCTGCAGAAAGGTGAGGAATACTGTTATTTGCATTTTTACCTCTTTTGCAGATGATGAGGGCATCAGGGGAATGGGCGAGGTTGTAAGTATGGTTTAATTAAGAATATTAAAGGAGTCTGTATCTTTCTTTCAATTAAAGTACTTTTTTCTGGGTGTCTGTGTTTTCTTACAATGTGACTACGGGGTTAGTAATGAGGGCGTCTTATTGACGCTTCTTCATTACTAACCTTGGGGCTTGATGTCACCTGACAATACAAAGGTGACATCAACCCCCCAACTACCACCCCACTTGCCACCGCTACAGGGCAAGTGAAAAGAGCGAGGTCAAGTGCCAGAATTGGTGCGTCTTAGAGATGCGCCTTTTCTGGGGTGGATGAGAGCTGATATTTTTAGCCTGGGGTGGGTCAGTATCCATGGCCCCTTCCTAGGCTATTAATACCAGCCCCCAGCTGTCTGCGAGCCTTTGCTGGTTATCAATTATAGGGGGACCCACATCATTTTTCTTTTGGGGCCCCCATTTTAATAGCCAGTAAAGGCTAAGCATACAGTTGTGAGCTGATATTAATAGCCTGGGAAGCTCCATGGGTATTACCCACTTCCCAGGCTATAAACATCTGCCCCTAGCCTTCAGCTTTCCCTTTGCTGGTTACAAAAATCGCGCGGGAGCCCACGGCATTTTTTTCCGAAAAATAATATTTTATTAAATACATGTACAGTATTTTGCACACACTGTACTAAATGTATTTGTCACTGACATCTATATATCTATCTATTCTATATGCATTTACCGTATGCAATCCGTCTCTTCTATCCTGTCGGCTCCTGCAGTGATTTTACAGAATACGGCAGATTAATTACTGGCTTTTCTTGTATCAAGCTATGCAATATAAATACATACAGTGGGGAAAAAAGTATTTAGTCAGCCACCAATTGTGCAAGTTCTCACACTTAGAAAGATGAGAGAGGCCTGTAATTGACATCATAGGTAGACCACAACTGTGAGAGTCAAAATAAGAAAACACTGAAATCCAGGGGAAAAGAAAGCTGTCACTAGGGAGCACTGTAAGGGCCGCAAGTAGCAGCAAAGGAATAAGGTCCACCACAGCTCCAGCCGTTAACCTTCTAAGAGGATACACTGCAAAATGAGAAAACAAATCCAGATAATCACCTTGTCTGCAAGATTTGTTTTGCAAATTATGGTGGAAAATAAGTATTTGGTCACCTAGAAACATGCAGGATTTCTGGCTCTCACAGACCTGTAACTTCTTCTTTAAGAGGCTCCTCTGTCCTCCACTAATTACCTGTAGCAATGGCACCTGTTTCAACTTGTTATCAGTATAAAAGACACCTGTCTACAACCTCAAACAGTCACACTCCAAACTCCACTATGGTGAAGACCAAAGAGCTTTGAAGGACATCAGAAACAAAATTGTATCCCTGCACCAGGCTGGGAAGACTGAATCTGCAATAGGCAAGCAGCTTGGTGTGATTAAATCAACTGTGGGAGTAATTGTGTCCCGCGTAATATTAATAACCAGCAGAGGGAAAGCCAACGGCTGAGGTCTGATGTTAATAATCTGGGAAGTATCCAAGAGCCATAAAGTTTCCCAGGCTATTAATATCAGCTTACAGTTGTTTGCTTAGCCTTTACTGGCTAGTTTACAGGGGGATCCAAGAAAAAAATTGACATAAGGTTCCCCTATAAAATCTAACCAGCAAAGGCTAGGTAGACAGCTGTGGGCTGATATTAATAGCCTAGGAAGGGGCCATGGATATTGCCCCCTCCCAGACTAAAAACATCAGCTCTCATCCACCCCAGAAAAGTCGCATCTATAAGATGCGCCAAATCTGGCACTTAGCCTCACTTTTCTTACTTACCCTGTAGCAGTGGCAAGTTGGGTTCATATATGTGGGGTTGATGTCACCTTTGTATTGTCAGGTGATATCAAGCCCACAGCTTAGTAATGGAGAGGCGTCTATAAGGCACATATCTATTTGTAACCCCATAGTGATATTGTATAAAAATCACACACCCAGAATAAAGTCCTTTGTTTGAAAAAGTGACACAGACTCCTTTAATGAATATTAATTAAACCATACTCACAGAATGCCTAAACCACCAACGCCAATGTCTCCTGCAAGAAAAATAATATAGTAAACCACAATGTTCCTCACCTGTCTGCTGCAAAGATAATTTATAATGTCCAAAGACGATCCTGATGACTTTGAGACCAGTCACTGATGTGACTGCTCTCAAAGACAACTGACGATACACTGACAGGATGTAATCGCTCCAGCAGTGTATCACTGAGCTGCCATGAGAAAGTTCTCTTGCAGCATTGCCGTAAGTGAGAGAATCGGAGCTGATCAACTGATGAACTCCTGTGAAATCTCTCACAGCAGCTCAGTGATACACTATGGGAGCGATTACCTACTGTCAGTGTATCGCCGGCCACTGGGAAGAGCAGTCACATCTCTCGATTTGCTGTTCTATATGTGAGATCACTATGGGACACTTGGGATTATGTGGACAGGTGAGTATATGTTGGTTTATTATATTTTACATTATTTCTAGGAGACAAGGGCATCATGAATTTGGTGTTAGGTGAGCATAATGTTTTTTTTAATTTTTATTTGAATACGTATGTAATTATTTTTTTTTTTTTTAACTGTGAGCACAGACATCAGCACATGAGACTATGTCTCCCATCAGCGGCTCCTGGTATCACTGTTATCTGTGACAGCCGACATAGCCCGAAGGGAGCAATAGTCTCATTAGCCCACACCTGCTGACCTGCTGTAAGCTTTATACCACAGGTCACCACTGCGGATCAGAGGCACAGCTGTGGGGTCACGCTGACATCTGACAGCATGACCCCACAGAGCTCTAACCGACGGTCTTACCGATCAGAACCACTGCGCCGGTGTTTCCCTCGCTGTCACACAGATGACAGTGTGGGAAACACCATAGGAAGCCAGTAAAAATGCAAGCAAAAACTCAGGAAATCTGCAAACATTTTTATACCTGCGTTTTGCTGCAGATTTGACTGAGTCAAGTGAAGTCAATGGGTGAAAAACGCTGCAGAAGCGCATAAAAAATTGACATGCTGCAGAAAAAAACGCACTGCAAATACTCAAAGGAAATTTACTGATCATGTGCACAACACTTCAGGATTGTCATTGAATTCACTTACACAAGGTTTCCATAGCGTTTTTGGCCCTTTTTTGCTTGGAAAAAATAAGACTAAAAGGAATCAAAAATGCACTGCGTGCACACAGCCTAAAAATTGTTGATGGATCCTGTTGAAATCTGTGGAAATGTCAACAATAATGTAATATTATCCTTAGCTGTAGACTTAATTTTCTCTAATCCTGTCTTCGTAGAAATTCTTCTAGATCTATTTAATGTGTTGGTTGCATTCATGTAAAACAAGTTTACATTTATCATCACTTGTCTATATAGATTGCGAGAAGCTGTTTTGGTACAATTTGCATATCTACTTTAGGTTGCTTTAAGCATATTCGATTTTTTTTTCATAATATTTCCCTTATATGAGTGTCTTAAGAGTGATTGATTATGAGAGTTTACTCACATATCTCATTTCTTGTTTATTAAGGATACAGATCTGCCATGTACTGCTTCATTGAGTTAGCATTACAGACATTGTACCCAGCGGTATTCACTACAAGGTTCTTTCTTTATTCAGAGTGCTGATGTATCAATGAAATTAGATTTAAATTGTTATTCCCAAAATATTAAGCTATCCACTCTGGAATGTGAGGATGGTGAGCCTCATCTTTAAAGGAGAGGAGGTGAGCATGCTCAAACTCTGTTTTATGCATTCCCTATGTGACTGCTGAAAAAGCTGAGTGCTGTGCAGAGCCCGAATCCTGAGTTCCTGACTCTTGATCTTGGGATCGCAAGGGGTCCTAGCAATCAGCTAGTTAGACCTTTTAGCATGGATAGTAGGTAACTTAGAAATTCTCTGTTAGCTGGTTTATAGACAAGTATGTTGGTATAATTGCAGTTTGGTAAGTAGCATCTATTTCTCCGATGTCAAGTTCTGCCACATTTTTGTGCATAATGATGTTATTTAGCATGTTGGAATTTACAATACTGGCAATGCTAGGAAGAATAGCCAAAAACTTGGACAGTTAAAAATTGGCTTAAAGGAGCTCCAGGAGTTGAAAAAAAATAACTAAAGGAAATGTCATTATAAATAAATTCTTAAATACAATTAATGTATTTTCATGCATTGCCCTCATCATCTCCCTCCTCGACTACTGCAACATCCTTTTCTGAGGCCTCCCTGCTAACACCCTCGAACCTCTCCAGTCCATCCTTAACTCTGCTGTCCGACTAATTCATCTCTCTCCTCGCTACTCCTCCGCTTATCCCCTCTGCAAATCTCTTCACTGGCTCCCATTTACTCAGCGTATCCAGTTCAAATTACTAATACTGACCTACAAGGCCATCTATAACCTTTCTCCTCCATATATCTCTGAACTTATCTCCCGATATCTTCCCTCACGTAATCTCCGATCCTCCCAAGACCTCCTTCTCTCCTCCACACTTATTCGCTCCTCACCCAACTGCCTCCAAGACTTCTCCCAAACATCCCCCATCCTCTAGAATTCTGTGCCCTAACACGTCCGACTATCAATCACATTTAGATCCTTCAGACAAAACCTGAAAACCCAACTCTTCAGGAAAGCTTACAGCCTGCAATGACCCCACTGCCTCCTCATCACTACGGGAGCAGGGTCATCTCACCTCTCTATCAGTCTGTGATTGTTAGTTTGTTTACTGTAAGTGATATCTATAATTTGTATGTCACCCCTTCTCATGTACAGCACCATGGAATCAATGGTGCTAGATAAATAAATAGTAATAATAATAATTAATTAGCAAATTACACATTTTTTGTCAAGTAAGGAAATCACTATAGAAAATTAAAATGCCTGTAGTCTTGTTATACTGACTTAAATTTGTCCTAGAATATTAAGACAGGTACCTGTGAGCATGTGCACTAGTAAGTTCCAAGACCTCCTTCAGGTGTTGGAAGATATTCTCTCAGTTGGTGTTCTTATCTATTATAAGCCTAGAATGCCGAAGTAAGAAGAGGCTCACACTGCTGTCCACAGTCCTTCAAAATGACATTCCATGGTGTAGGTCAGTGTTCCCCAACGTCGTTCTCCAAGAGTAGAGTTGAGCGAATATGTTCGGAAACAATCACCAAATCCGAATTTGCCATATTCGTGCCATTTTGGTACCCTATTCGTGACGAATTTATGTTTGACAATCGGTTCTGAACATATTTGCTCAACTCTAGTCCCATTCCAATGATGTTCGGCTGTGTTTGGCGAATATTGCAAATACAATATCCGCCGGTGATCATAATCCAAACCGAATTTTGCAAAATTCGCTCAACTCTACTCAAGAGCAACCAACAGATCATATTTTCAGGATTTCCTTAGTAATGCCCAGATAATAGTTCCATCATCACATGTGCAAAACTAAGGAACTGCTGAAAACATGATTTGTTACTGGCTCTTGAGCACTGGAGATGGGGACACTGATATAGATTACACAGGTCACAGCGATAGAGCCCCCCACTGCACTTACTAATGTCACTTCTAACATGACATGCTTTTGTTAGTGTAACAGGATGTGGCCATTTTAATTCTATTGTAGTTAGCTCCCGAGACCAAACAATTGGAATTTGCTAATTAAATGTATTTATGAATTTAGTTCCTTTAGTTACCGTATATACTTGTGTATAAGCCGAGATTTTCAGCACTTTTTTTGTGCTGAATATGCCCCCCTCGGCTTATACATGAGTCATTGTCCAGAAAGCCGGCGGGTGAAGGGGAGCAGCGGCAGGAGCCAGCGGAGGAGCGGCGGTGCAGTGGCAAAGGGCCGGCGGCTGTCGCACAGTGACAGCTGCAGCCGCCAGCTTCCAGAAGATATACTCACCCTCCTCACACCGTCGCTGCATCTCCATCCCTGCATCTCCGTCCCGGCGCCGGCAGCTCTTCCTGTGCTCAGCAGTCACGTGGTACCGCTCATTAAGGTTCTGAATATGCACTGAGCTCCACTCCCATAGGCGTGGAGCGCATATTCATTATGTTAATGATCGGTGCCACGTGACCGCTCAGCACAGGAGAGCTGCCGATACAATGGAGATGCAGCGACGGCGCGAGGAGGGTGAAGTAGGATGGGGGGAGGGTGAGCCATGCTTACAACAAAGGTACGGGGGGTAAGCCATGCATACAATGACCAGGGGAGCCATGCATACAACAGGAGGAGCCACACATACCAGGACAGGATGATGGAAGCCACACATAAAAGAACAGGATGGGGGGAGCCACACATAGCAGGACAGGACGGGGGAGCCACACATAGCAAGACATTACAGGAGAGCTACACATACCAGGACAAAACGGGTAAACCACATACCAGGACAGGACGGGGGGCTCCACGCATAGCAGGAGAGGGATGAGGGGACAATGCATACCCGGCTTATACTCGAGTCAATAACCTTATCCAGTTTTCCGTGGCAAAATTAGGTGTCTCGGCTTATTCTCAGGTTGGCTTATACTAGAGTACATACGGCAGTTATTTTCCCCATTCCCAGAAATCTCTTTAAAGATCTCATGATTTAAATCACTTCAAAATTCAAATTGGAAAGTTTATGTTGTGTCTTTATCATTCCAAAAAAACCCTATCTCATTTCATAAAATTGTATTGTTACATAACCAGATTTTCATAAGCAAGGTCAAATCTCTGGTAAATCTGACTTAAGGCTTACGCTACAGTGTGCGCTAATCCTATGTCTAATTTTAATTCCTAGTTCATTTAGGATTTGATCGACTGTTATATAAGTGTTAGTGTTAAAATGTTTAAAAACACTTGAAAATTGAACAGCTTTTAATTGTTAACTTAAAAAAAGTCTAAACTTGGCCTATATTAGATAAGAAGTCAACCAACTTGCTGATCAAGATAAGTTTACTAGATAATGTTTATGAGGACGAAACATTTTTGGAGGAAAAAAGGAGTGGGCATGTTAGATTTTAACTTGCCATTTTTTTTTGTCCCCGTGGGAAACATTGTAGTTTGTTACTCTTCCTCCATTCATTTATGCTTGACTGAGTTGGAAGAGCAGCTGATCATCAAATTAAGTTTATTTTATTATTCTAAGTATTTGGTGGGGCAGCTGTAAAGAATCCACATTGTAGAGATCTGTACTCACTCAGCTGCTCTTGAGGTAGGCACAGGAGGAGGTTTTATGCAATAATCCAAGCAAGTTTATTTCACTTCATAAACCGCTTCGGGAGGCAAAACAAAATAGAGCCTTTTCTGGCACAAAGTGAAAACAAATAGTCCATGTGGTATTGCGGGTCCTCCCGCTTAGGTCAGTGCCTTTAGCAACACACACTGAAGGTAAATACGAACTGCAGGTAAATTGTACATATGGCCCTGCGGGTCCACCCGCTCAGGTAAGTGTCTTTAACAACACACAATGGAGGTCTCCTCACCTCCAGCCACAGACACTGAATGAGAGACTCGGCCTCCATTTTATCTGCCAAACCACGACCCTGGGGTTGGGATATGTGAGCGGTCATTCCCACCCATCTTTTATTACCGCTCTTAAAACCCGGCCGTGGAATGGCTCCAAACAACTCTCCCAGCACTATAGGTGCTGGAGCATACATCTGAGCTCACATCACTGCATCTAAAAGCTGCGATCAGGGCCGGCGTCAGCACCCGGCGTACCCGGGCAAGTGCCGGGGCCCTGAGCAGGAGGGGGGGTCCACTCGCCATCGGGCACCCCAGCGCCCGTTAGCAGATGAAAGCGGTACCAGCGCCGCCAATGGTCCCCCCCGCTTGCTCAGTGCCCCGGCAGCAGCTGGCACAATGCTTACCTCTCCCCGTGCCTCCGCAGCTCTGGGCTCCAGGGGGCACCTGCAGGGCGCCCGCGCTTCCTCTCACAGCAGCGCCGCTGGATGACGTCATCATTCAGCAGCCAGCTGTGGCAGAGAGTAAGCGTGGGCGCCGGACAGGTGAGATGTGAGGTGTATGTGTCTGTGTGTATCAGTGTGTGTGTGTCTGTGTCTGCCTGCGTGTGTGTATGTAGTGCGGTGCTTTGTGTGTGTATGTGAGAGAGTGCTGCGGTGCTGTCTGTGTGTGGTGCTGTATGTGTGATGGTGGTGGGGGGGAGGCAGTGATAGTGGTGATGAGGCAATGATGATGATGGGGAGGCGATGATGATGGGGAGGCGATGATGATGGGGAGGCGATGATGATGGGGAGGCGATGATGACGGGGAGGCAATGATGATGATGATGGGGAGGCAATGATGATGATGATAATGATGGGGAGGCAACGATGATGATGGGTAGGCAATGATAATGGGGAGGCAATGATGATAATAGGGAGGCAATGATGATGATGATGGGGAGGCAATGATGATAATGGGGAGGCAATGATAATGATAATGGAGAGGCAATGATAATGATGGGGAGGAAATGATGATGATGGGGAGTCAATGATAATGATAATGGGGAGGCAATGATGTTGATGGGGAGGCAATGATGATGATAATGGGGAGTCTTTCCACAGCGCCCTTCCCTGAGCCGTAACAGTGCAGAACGCAGCACAGTGCAGAGGAGAGCTCCATATTTTGTTTGGAGCATTATATGGGGACCAGTATCCTGTATGGAGCTTTACTTGGGGTCAAATATTCTTTATGGAGCATTATATTTGGCCCATAATACTGTATGGAGGACTTTGTGGTGCCATAATATTGTATGGAGGACTGTACTGTCCGGTCTGTACTGTGCGCTGTGAGGATTTGGCGGTTTCTGAGCTATTGTAGAATTTACAATAGATATCACTCATGTAATGGAAGAAGAGAAGTGTTTGACATTGTACTATACCCATATTTCTCTGCCGTATCGGAGCATCATGAATCGTGGTCTGTGTTAAAAGGGCCCACTGAGACTCTTTCGCCCAGGGCCCATTAAAACCTGGAGCTGGCCCTGGCTGCGATGACACATACCTCCCCTTCAGGACTTGTCCGGTGCCCATCAAACAACATGTTAAAAGGAAAGTATCACCATGAAAATGCAGTATAATCTGCAGCCATCATGTCATAGAGAAGTTTTGATTTATAGTTTTTCCAGAAAAGATTCAGGATAACCTGTATTTTCATCATTTAAACCTTGGCATTTTATGGGATTTTTGGTCCAGGGGGTCGTCTTATCAGTGATTGACAGCTTTTCTTTGTATAAGTGTGCATACAGGACGCCCACTTAACCAAAAATCACAGAAAGAGCAGAGTATTTTTTGATTAAAACACCGGTTATAACAAATCTTTTCTCACAAAACTATATATCAGTCTAATCAGCTCCTCATGTTCTACAGCTTGCTGCCACAGATTGCACTGCATTTTCATGGTGACAGGTTCCCTTTAAGGAATTTAGTGGATAGAATGCACATTATCCAGAGATCATTAATGATAGTCACATTGCACAGTTTGTTAATTGAATAGATTTATTAAATAAAAAAAAAATTCTGTAATTTTATAAATTTGGAACAGTAAATAGAGATTCAAAGATGTCAAACTAGAAAATGAGTATGTGCAAACTATAGCTACAAAAATATGTTTGACATGATACACTGCATTATGTAAAGTATCTTCTCATGATGGGTTGAAAAAAAACTGTTTTCAATGCACCCAAACTAGCCCTGGAGTTCTAGAATTTTTCATGCTGGTGACAGCAGACATTAAAAGTTAAAGCCACTTTGTTGCAGTGTTTGAACTGTAATTTCAAAACCTTTTAAGTCATATCTCAACTGGAGCATGTTAAATTCACTGATAAACTTGAGATAAAATATAGATGTCAGATAAAAATATACCCTTACAAATAAAAGTCAGGGCGCATCAAATCAATCAAAGTCTAAATCTATATGTTTCTACAGGATAACATTTAGGTGTGTGTCACAATTACTGCAGTAATTTGTGTTCTGACCTATATCACATTTTGTCACATTTACAGCAATGTGCGATTGTGTTGTCAACTGCTCAAGTCTAAAAGTGTTCAACATTGAGCAAATGTAAAACCTTACTTCACACAGGAACTGAAAGTTAATACAACTCATTACCTAAGGCCATGTTCACACACATTCAGTATTTGGTCAGTATTTGACATCAGTATATGTAATCCAAAACCAGGAGAGGGTGATAAATACAGAAGTGGTGACGTGTTTCTATTATACTTTTCCTGTGATTGTTCCACTCCTGGTTTTGGTTTACAAATACTGATGTGAAATACTGACCAAATACTGAACATGTAAACATGGAGTAATAGTAATAATAAATTACTAAAATCTAGAAGGACTTAAATGAGTTTTTCAGGATTAGACCGGGGTCACGCTTGCGACTGCAATGTGAGAAACTCTCGCCTCAATACTCGGCATTGCCGACGACACTCGGGACCGGAGTGTGCAGCTGCATGTAATTCTATGCAGCTGAACGCTCCGGTCCCGAGTGCCGATGGCAGTGCTGGGTATTTGAGGTAAGAGACTTGCGCAAGTTTCTCGCATTGCACTTGCAAGTGTGACCCCAGCCTTATGTAAATAATAAAAACTTAAATGGATTGCTTTAGGCAATTTCTGTCTACATTCTTATTTAGGTGCCATAAAGACAGATCTTATATTAGGTTGCCCCCACACTCAACAAACCATGTAGCATTTCATTTTATGGTCAGCCACAGACGCAACTTCTGGC
Source organism: Oophaga sylvatica (assembly GCA_033576555.1). NCBI lineage: Eukaryota > Metazoa > Chordata > Amphibia > Anura > Dendrobatidae > Oophaga > Oophaga sylvatica. The sequence goes on from JARQOD010000002.1 coordinate 208,551,639, forward strand.
TGTCGGCGTTCCTGATCTAAGAATGACCTATACAGCTGTCACGCTTTGGTCAAGAGAGCTGATGGCCTGTCTGAGCATTGTGTTGCGTTTCTCATCCAAACTATATGGCCACCTGACTCATCTCTTAAAGGGAGTATGTCAGCACAAAATCACTGTTTACATCAAGCACAGGTGCCCAGTGCACCCTTGGAGTGAGTGATAAAACCAATGAACCTTTCTCCAATGTTTGGCCTCGCCACGGGTGCACCGGTTTGAACAATCAGTTTGCACTGACAAACTCCCTTTTAGGAGGCCATAAAAATCACCTTTAATGATTGTTTAAAAGCTTCAACAGATCTAATATTTCACGGGCTCATATAGCAAAAAATAAATAAAGCTCAGGACAAGGATGACATAAGATTTAGGTTGGTTTGGAATCGCCACCACTATGTGTGATAACCTTCAGTGCCTTTTGACAGAATAACCTTTATACGAATAGAAATGGTATGTACAGGGTCAGCTACTTTAGCTCTGGAGACTCATAGTAGTAATATGGGCTGTCTTTATGAAGGATACACACATTCTTATTTATTTAAATTAATATAATCAAGTTTAATTTTATTTAAAATATATATTTCTTACCTAAAATAAAATAAAGTGACACATGGATCAGCATGGACTCTATCAGCACTGAATGACATCTGGATATTTTCTATTCTCTTGGGCCCTATGAGAACTCAAATGTTGCCCTTTAGCTCAGTGGGCATTAGACAGCAGAGCCATCTGTACTCAAGCCGCCTTCATAAAGCTGTCAACTGAAACCATTCTGAATGTAATAATCACATAAACGCAGTTGTTTCCATTTTTTCTGTATTTTGGCAAGTCTTTTGGTACACATTAAAGCTTTAGTTTACAATATGTAACTCATGTATAGAGTCAGACAAGCAGTTTAATTAGATTGAAAAAAATAATTTCACATATAAGATAATGCGATAGGGTATCATGATTGTGCTATAGCTAAACTTCTTAAAGGGAACATATCACCTGAAAAAAGCATTAATTGCATTCTGAACCTGCACGGCGCTTACACTTACACCACACTGCCGGGAGGAAATGAACTTTATTCCTTCCAGCAGTGTTCTGGTTTCAGTCATGGGGGTGGTGCTGGAACAAGTTCAGTCACTGCTCTGTGTATAGAATGTGGCGGCTGTATCCTCGGCCCCCGCACTGACTGACTACAGATAAGTATTAGAACCTGCTATCAATGTGGGGGGCACTGTTACAGCTGCTGCTTTCTGTATACATAGTGTTGACTAAACCTGGGGTGACTAAAATTAATTTCCTCCCGGAAACGTGGGTCTAAGTGCAAGCTCTGGGCAGGTTCACAACGCTATTAATCTGCAGATTAATCCCATATCTGCAGGTTAACCCCTTAACGACCAAGTCATTTTGTAGGTTAAAGACCAGGCCAATTTTTACATTTCTGACCACTGTCTCTTTATGAGGTTATAACTCTGGAATGCTTCAACGGATCTTGGCGATTCTGAGATTGTTTTCTCGAGACATATTGTACTTCATGATAGTGGTAAAATTTCTTCAATATAACTTGCGTTTATTTATGAAAAAAACGGAAATATGGCAAAAATTTTGAAAATTTTGCAATTTTCAAACTTTTAATTTTTATGCCATTAAATCAGAGAGATATGTCACAAAAATTAGTTAATAAATAACATTTCCCACATGTCTACTTTACATCAGCACAATTTTGTAACCAAAATTTTTTTTTGTTAGGAAGTTATAAGTGTTAAAAGTTGACCAGCAATTTCTCATTTTTCCAACAAAATTTACAAAATCATTTTTTTTAGGGGCCACCTCACATTTGAAGTGAATTTGAGGGGTCAATATGACAGAAAATACCCAAAAGTGACACCATTCTAAAAACTGCACCCTCAACGTGTTTAAAGCCACATTCAAGAAGTTTATAACCTTTAGGTACTTCACAAGATTGAAGCAATGTGGAAGGAAAAATTAACGTTTAACTTTTTTTCCCAAAATTTTTCTTTCGACACAATTTTTTAAAATTTTGTCAAGGGTATCCGTAGAAAATGAACCACAATATTTGTTGTACAATTTCTCCTGAGTACATCGATACCCCATGTGTGGGGGTAAACCACTATTTGGGCGCATGGCAGAGCTCGGAAGGGAAGCAGCGCCATTTGACTTTTTTGGCTGGAATTGAGATTGGACGCCATGTCGCATTTGGAGAGTCCCTGTGTGCCTAAACAGTGGAAACCCCCCACAAGTGACCCCATTTTGGAAACTAGACCCCCCAAGTAACTTATCTAAATGTGTTGTGAGAGCTTTTAACCCCCAAGGGCTTCACAGAAGGTTATAACGTAGAGCCGTAAAATTAAAAAATCATGTTTTTTCCACAAAAATGATCTTTTCATCCCAATTTTTATTTTCCAAAGGATAAAAGGACCCCAAAAGTTATTGTGCAATTAGTCCTGAGTACGCTGATACCCCATATGTGAGGGTAAACCACTATTTGGGTGCATGGCAGAGCTCGGAAGGGAAGCAGCGCCATTTGACTTTTTTGGCTGGAATTGAGATTGGACGCCATGTCGTATTTGGAGAGCCCTTGTGTGCCTAAACAGTGGATACCCCCACAAGTAACCCCATTTTGGAAACTAGACCCCCCAAGGAACTTATCTAGATGTGTGGTGAGAGCTTTGAACCCCCAAGGGCTTCACAGAAGGTTATATCGTAGAGCTGTAAAATTAAAAATCATATCTTTTCCACTAAAATGATCTTTGCACCCCCAATTTTTATTTTCCAAAGGGTAAAAGGACCCCAAAAGTTATTGTGCAGTTTGTCCTGAGTACGCTGATACCCTATATGTGGGGGTAAACCACTATTTGGGCGCATGGCAGAGCTTGGAAGGGAAGCAGCGCCATTTGACTTTTTTGGCTGGAATTGAGATTGGACGCCATGTCGCATTTGGAGAGTCCCTGTGTGCCTAAACAGTGGAAACCCCCCACAAGTGACCCCATTTTGGAAACGAGATCCCCCAAGGAACTTATCTAGATGTGTGGTGAAAGCTTTGAACCCCCAAGGGCTTCACAGAAGGTTATAACGTAGAGCAGTAAAATTAAAAAATCATATCTTTTCCACAAAAATGATCTTTCCACCCCCAATTGTTATTTTCCAAAGGGTAACAGGACCCCAAAAGTTATTGTGCAATTTGTCCTGAGTATGCTGATACCCCATATGTGGGGGTAAACCACTATTTTGACGCATGGCAGAGCTGGAAAGGGAAGGAGCGCCTTTTTCAAATGCAGATTTTGATGGAATGGTCTGCGGGTGTCATGTCACGTTTGGAGAGCCCCTGATGTGCCTAAACAGTAGAAACCCCCCACAAGTGACTCCATTTTGGAAACTAGACCCCCCAAGGAACTTATCTAGATGTGTGGTGAGCACTTTGAACCCCCAAGTGCTTCACAGAAGTTTATAACGTAGAGCCGTGAAAATAAAAATATCATATTTTTTTCCACAAAAATAATCTTTTTACCCCCAAATTTATATTTTTCTAAGGGTAACAGGAGAAATATGACCCCAAAAGCTATTGTGCAATTTGTCCTGAGTACGCTGATATCCCATATGTGGGGGGGAACCACTATTTTGACGCATGGCAGAGCTCGGAAGGGAAGGAGCACCGTTTTTAAATGCAGACTTTGATGGAATGGTCTGCGGGTGTCATGTCGCGCTTGGAGAGCCCCTGATGTGCCTAAACAGTAGAAACCCCCCACAAATGACCCCATTTTGCAAACTAGACCCCCCAAGGAACTTATCTAGATGTGTGGTCAGCACTTTGAACCCCCAAGGGCTTCACAGAAGTTTATAATGTAGAGCCGTGAAAATAAAAAAATCATATTTTTTTCCACAAAAATGACCTTTTTGCCCCAAATTTTTATTTTTCTAAGGGTAACAGGAGAAATAGGACCCCAAAAGCTATTGTGCATTTTGTCCTGAGTACGCTGATACCCCATATGTGGGGGGGAACCACTGTGATCGCCTTACTGCGATCTTTGGGAGGCACAATGAACAAATCCACAAAAGGTGAAGAATTGGTTTTCTTTTTTACGCCGTTCCTCGTGCGGTATTAGTGATTAGGCGACTTTATTCCTCGGATCGGTGCGATTACAGCGATACCAGATTTACACCCTTTTTTCATGTTTAGCTTCTGTCACACACTAAAAGATGCTTTTTCTTGGAATAATTTTTTGTAAGAAATTTTTGCATCGCCGTATTTTGAGAGCTATAATTTTTCCATATTTCGGCCGACAGTTATCTGTGGGCTTATTTTTTGCGGGACGAGCTGACGTTTTTATTGGTACCATATTCAGGCACATAACATTTTTTGATCGTTTCCTATTCCGATTTTTGTGGAATCAGAATGAACAAAAACCAGCAATTCAGGAATTGTTGTTTTTTTTTTTTTTTTTCCTCCGTTCCGTGTGTGGTAAAATTGATAAAGCAGCTTTATTCTTCGGGTCACTACGGTTACGGCGATTCCTCATTTATATATTTTTTTTTTATGTTTTGGCGTTTTTTACACAATAAAAAATTTTATAGAAAAAATAATTATTTTTGCATCAGTTTATTCCGCGAGCTATAACTTTTTATTTTTTCGCTGATGATGCTGTATAGCGGCTTGTTTTTTGCGGGACAAGATGACGTTTTCAGCGGTACCATGATTATTTATATCTGACTTTTTGATCGCGTGTTATTGCACTTTTTCCAAGCGGTATAATGATACCGCTTGGAAAAATTATAATTTACTACTTTTTTGTGTTTTTTTTTACGGCTTTCACTGAAGGGGTTAACTAGGGTTACGCTTTTATAGATGGGATTTTTACAGACGTGGCGATACCTAACATGTGTATGTTTTTTGTTTTTTATTTTTTTTATTACATAAAAATGTGTATTTTTTAGGGGATTTTTTTTAAATTATTTTTTAATATTTTTTTTACAATTTTTTTTTAAAAATTATTTTTTTTAACTTGTCCCTTTATGGGACTTTCACTTTTTTTACTTTTTATTGCAGTTACAATGCATTGCAATGCTCTGGCATTGCAATGCATTGCAACTATAGTGGAAGCTGCTGTGACAATGATCACAGCAGCTTTCCGTAGCTAGATGACCCGGAGGTTGTCATGACAACCCCCGGGTCATCAAGGCAGAGATCGGGCCCTGCAAATACATTGCAGGGTGCCGATCTGAGGCAGAGGGAGCTCCCGACCCTCTGCCTCCCCCCCTGAGCTCTGCGATCGCACTCGATCGCAGCAGTCAGGGGGTTAACAGCCAGGGGCGGTGGGGGCTCCGCTCCTGGCTGTCAGTGCAGGAAGCCTGGCCACTGCAGCGCCGGCTCCTGCACTGATCGCGCTGGAGAAGCTGAAATTTCAGCTTCTCCTGCACGATCGCTGCTGTGTTTGGTCAGTCAGATTGACTGACCAAGCACAGCGCTGTAGGTGCGGGGACCGACGGCAAAGGTCCCCGCACCGCTTGCCGTGCCTGTCAGCTGTCTGTGACAGCTGTCGGCACTGATCTACCACTGCGTGTTTACACGCAGTGGTAGATCAAAGCCATGACGTGCAGAGTCCGTCCTGGTGCCGGAACTGACACCTTGCCATGACGGACTCTGCACGTCAGTGGACATTAAGGGGTTAATAGCATTTTTTCAGATAACAGATTCTCTTTAAACATTACTTCCACATTAATCTTCCCTCCCACCTCTCATGAGACACACTTTTTGAGAACTTGAAATCCGGCTTCCATCCCCACCACTTCACTTCACTGATCTAACCAAAGTGGCAAACAATTTGTTGTCTGCCAAAGCCAACAGATGATACTCTACACTCCTCCTTCTTGGCCTGCCTGCTCCATTAGACACAGTTGATCATTCCCTCCTACTACAGATCCTCTTTTCCCTTGACATCAAACATCTTCATTGCATCTACTTAAATGTGCTTTGAAGGCCTCCCATTCTCAGACCACCTCTTCATTCTACTTTCTCTCTGTTGATGTCCCTTTAAACTTTATCCTGGGACCCTATGTTTCTAGATTTATACCCTTGACCTGGGACAGCTCATAAAGTCCCATGGCTTCCAGTATCACCTACTGTATATGCAGGTGACAATTAAATCTACCTGTTTGGCCCAGATGTCACCTCCTTGTTGTTCAAAATTCCCTAGGTCCAATCCGCAATAGCCTCCTTCTTCTCTTCTTGCTTTCTAAAACTCAATTGTGGGCAAAACTGAAATCATCTCTCCTCCATCTCACTCAACCTTCATCCCAGGCATATCTATCACAATAAATGACACCTCTGCCTTCTGACAATCCTTTCTCTGACTTCCAGTTCTCCAGTGAGTCTAGTTTAAATTACTGAGAATGAATTAAAGGACCATCCATAATCTGTCTACTTCATACATCTCTGAACTAATCCCCTGATTCCTCCCCACACTTAATCTCTGGTCCACACAAGATCTCCTTCTGTCCTCTGCACTGTTATGTTCCTTACCCAGCCACCTCTAAGATTTTTCCCCAGCATCACCCATCCTCTGGAATTCTGTGCCTAAACATTTCTGATTGTCTCCAACATTTAAATATATCAGATGCAACCCGAAAACGTATTCTTTCAGGAAAGAATAACCTGAGTGCCGCCTCACCACCAACAGAGCTGCTCCAATCCACCGACCTACTGTCTCTTTCCCTAGTAACCTGTAGCTTGTAAACCCAAGAGAGCAGGGGCCTCTTCTCCTCTATACTAGTCTGTTACTGTTACTTTCTTTACTGTGTTTTGTAAATTCTTTGTATGTTATATATATGCAAACACTCTTTAAATATACAGCACCATAAATGAATGGTGCTTTAAAAATAAATAATAATAGCGTCAATGTTTATTAAAATCTAATCGTTTTCTAAACACATATAAAGCCTTGTTCATTCAAAATACTGTTGAGTAGTTTTTTATTTTTATAATATAAAGTCAGGAATTATTCCAGGGCCAAAGTGTTGATCTGTCAATGCTCCCTTGTATTTTATGTTTACTAAAATTAAGATTTGTAGTACAGTAGCATTTCAGCCCTGACAGAAATGTCCACCAGTGCACCAGGCAACTCAAACTTTCAAGAGAGACGTACATAAACACCATCCCTTTTCTAACCAAGGATGACCCTGATTTGCCAGGATTTGTATTTGAAATATTTGGACATTTCCAACAAATTTGTGACTATTGGCAACTATGATTACTAATTCTCTATCATGAATCCAAATTGGTCTTCATAGCTTAAAGTGCTTGCTGACAAGTATTTGTTCCAAAATCTATATGGAAGCCTAGAAATAAAGCGTACAGAACATGCAAGTGAATGGTGTTTACAAAATCCACTATCCATTCAGATTTATGTCAGGATTTTAATCTGACATTATATGTTCACAGAATAGAATAGGGGTATCCCAATTAGGAACATATGAGGATATAAAGCAAATTTGGAAATATAATATAACTTTTATTGGACTATTTTAAAAGTCAACAATTCAACATATAATAAAGTGGAAGGTGCAGCATAGTGCAAAGTGACTAAATGTTGGTAGTAGAAAATTTGCCTTCTCACGATGGCATATACTATTGTTATAAAAATTCCTGTCTGCTGAGTACTAAAAAACATCATAGGCGCAGTAAGAACCACAAGACACTTTAGGGGCTAGTTATATAGGATGTTAACCAGTCTTTCATTAGTCTTTTCCATCCATCATGTCCAGCCATGGGAGTTTTCTTTTCCCTTATCTCTCACCACTGTCATTATTAGAACTCAATATTCAACTTTTTCTTATCCTCTTCTGCTGTTACTCACTGTCTGACTTAAATCCCCCTTTGATGCAATGCATAAGGATTAAATTCCGAACTGCGTTTGCAAGATTGGCATATTTTTTGTCTTGCCCATGCACATTGGTGCGACTTTTAATGGATCATTTTCAATAAAGACTTCTATTATTTCTACTCTGGATTTTTCTCCATTTTTTCCATGGTTCCTTTGACTGCAGCACTGCAGGTTCCTTGCGTAGTATTCTCAGTGAAGGTGAGCTGACTTTTTCCCTTTTTTAGAAATATATCCAATTGGGTTATAATTTGCACACTTGTGCTTTTGATAATTATCTGTAAGATAAGATTATAGATTGGAATCCATATGCAGTTATACTTATACACTGCTCAAAAAAATAAAGGGAACATTTAAACAACACAATGTAACTCCAAGTCAATCACTTTTGAGTGAAATCTACCTGTCCAGGTATAAAGCAACATATGCAATTAGCAAGACAACCCCTACAAAGAAGTGGCTCTGCAGGGGGTGACCTCAGTCCATTTATTTGTTCTCATCCTTTTTGGCTGTTGTTTTGGTCACATCTGTATTTTGTCATTGCTCTCACCCCTAGAGGTACTGTACAGTAGCATGAGGGGATGTCTACAACTCACAGAAGTTGCTCAGATAGTGCAGCTCATCCAGGATGGCACATCAGTGCGAGCTGTGGAAAGAAGGGTAGCCGTGTCTGTCAGCATAGTGTCCAGAGCATGGAGCAGATACCAGGAGACAGGCCAGCACACCAGAAGATGTGGAGGAGGCCGTAGGAGGGCAACAACCCACCAACAGGACTGCTACCTCCTCCTTTATGCAAGGAGAAAGAGGAGCAGTGCAAGAGCCCTGCAAAATGACCTCCAGCAGGCCACTAACATGCATGTGTCTGCTCAAACAGACTCCATGAGGGTAGTATGAGGGCCCAATGTCAACAAGTGGGTATTGTGCTTACAGCCAACACTGTGCAGGACGATTGCCATTTGCCAGAGAACACCAAAATTGGCAGATTCAATATTGCTGCCCTGTGCTCTTCACGGATAAGAGCAGGTTCACACTGAGCACATGTGACAGACGTGACAGTCTGGAGACACCATGGAGAATGTTCTGCTGCCTGCAACATTCTCCAGCATGACCAGTTTGGCAGTGGGTAAGTAATATTGTGGGGAGGCATTTCTTTTGAAGGCAGCACAGCAATCCATGTGCTAGCCAGATGTACCCTGGCTGCCATTATGTACCGGGATGAGATCCTCAGACCCATTGTGAGACTATATGCAAGTGCCCTTGCCCTGGGTTCCTTCTGATGCGTGACAATGCTATGCCTCATGTGGCTGAAGCGTGTCAAGAGTTCCCGTATGATGAAGGAACTGATGCTATAGACTGGCCTCCCCATTCCCCAGACGTGAATACAACTGAGCACATCTGGGACATCATGACTCATTCCATCCACCAACACCACGTTGCACCACAGACTGTCCATGAGTTCACTGATGCTTTAATCCAGGTCTGGGAGGATATCCCTCAGGACAACATCCGCTTCCTCATCAGGACCATGCTCAGGTGTTGTAGGGAGGTCATACAGGCACGTGGAGGCCACACACACTACTGAGCATCATTTCATTGTCTTGAGGCTTTTCCACTGAAGTTGGATCAGCTTTTAATTTGATTTTCCACTTTGATTATGAGTATCACTCCAAATCCAGACCTCCATGGGATATTAATTTTGATTTACATTGATTATTTTTAGGTTTCATTGTTCTCAACGCATTCAACTATGTAATGAATAAAGATTTGCAACTGGAATATTTCATTCAGTGATATCTAGAAAGTAGTATTTTCATGTTCCTTTTATTTTTTGGAGCATAGTATATTCATATACTGCTTATTATATCCATCAATTGTCATATTGATATTTGAAGAGACTCTATTATATGTATTTACCCGAAACCATGGATGTCTAATTTTTATGTATTTCCCTGGTTTTATTATATTTATCTGATGAGTTTTGTTTGATGATCTAATAAAAGTTATATATATTTTATCAAATTGAATAGTGTTACACAATTTATTTATAGATTTCTATAGTCAGTTTTGAACTTTATGATTTATGCCCTATCATGACAGATAAGACTCAAAAGCTTTTTAACCTTAACTGGTCCTCCATTTGCTCCAAGTTGTAAAGCAATGCCATGGCAGTTTAGATGGTAGACTGATTCCGGATGCAGATGATCTTAAGGCTAAGATACTATTCTTTATTTCACTAAAACTATAAGCAACATTTTCGTTTTTTGACATTTTAATCAGCTATATTCTCTTTTCCATTACGTCTATGACATCACATGATTAAAAACTGACTAGCTGAATCCTTCTAAGCTCCATGTAGAAATAGGAGATCGTTTTTCCTGTATGAGTCATCAGTAGTGTTGAGCGATACTGCTCGATATCTAAAAATATCGGATCGGAATGGTATCGCCGATATCACTAAATATCGTCGATATCCGATTCCGATACCGGAAGTCCAATGTAAGTCTATGGGAACCAAATATCGACATTAAAAAAACCATTCTTGCCTTGTTGGTTAATTGTACATGAAGGAAAACAACAAAGACTAATGTAGAATGTATTGGGGGAGGTTGAGGAGACAATAAAGGCATACATGTTTAACCCAATGCATTGGAATAGCATTAATATATATTTTTTTGGAAATACGTTTGGATTGACTAACAAATTGACAATGTTGTTAACCTTTTTTCTATTTTGGCAAATATGTATGTTTCACAACTTCCATGCTCTTCACCTTTTTAACTTTTGCCAGTGCCACACTTTCTCCTTCATAATCTTCAGCAGCAGCATCATCTTTCTCATCAAATTATTCTTCATCTTCACCTTCTTAATCTTCTTCTTAAACTTCTTGCTATTCATGTTTTTGTTTACATTACTCATATTGTTATTACTAAACTAATTAATCTTCTTCATATTCAAATTCTTCATCTTCTTCCTCTTCATCTTCTTCATCATATTCTTATTTGTGACAGAGATTCCTGTACTTGTAATCTGTAAAAGTATGAATTGTTCATCCTTCCGTTCTTGCTGTCACAAAAGATTAAAATTACAACAGTATTTGTCCGTGTTCAGTTTAGCCTGCAGCAGCAGGCATTTTCCAGGGGCACCACGAGGAGGAACGGACTCACCCCCATACACTGCTTAGTCTTCTTCTGCTTAGAATTTAGAGCATATATTTTGCTCTTCATTTTGGTCTTATACTTCATGTTCTTCTGCTTTTTGATCTTCTGCTTATTGTTCTTCTGTCTCTTGTTCTGTATCTTGTAGTTTGTCTTAACCTTCTTTGTCCTGTTGGTGATCTTCTTCTGGGTAATCTTTTATTTTTTCTTTGTGATGGTGTTCAGGCTGGTTGGCTTCATGCTCGTCGTCCTTGTTGTCGTCATCTTCTTCTGGGTGGTCTTTAAGGTCGTCTAATTTCCGAGAAACAGCTGACGTTACTGGAACCCTGACGGGTATCAGATGGAGCAAGAGACAATGGAAGTAACGAGGACCAGCTGACTGTGCTGGAACCCGGACGGGTAGCAGAAGGAAAAGAGGCAATGTCACAACCGAGTACCAGCTGACGTTACTGTGACACGGTTACTAAGCAGGAGGTACCTGTGCTCCAAAGCACTACCAAGGACCAGCAGACGTTGGTGGAACTCGGATACGGAGATGGAGGCACCTAGGCCAAAGGCACTGGGGAGAACCAGTTGACGGTACTGGACCCCGGACGGGTAGCAGAAGGAAAAGAGGCAATGTCACAACCGAGTACCAGCTGACGTTACTGTGACACGGTTACTAAGCAGGAGGTACCTGTGCTCCAAAGCACTACCAAGGACCAGCAGACGTTGGTGGAACTCGGATACGGAGATGGAGGCACCTAGGCCAAAGGCACTGGGGAGAACCAGTTGACGGTACTGGACCCCGGACGGGTAGCAGAAGGAAAAGAGGCAATGTCACAACCAAGTACCAGCTGACGTTACTGTGACACGGTTACTAAGCAGGAGGTACCTGTGCTCCAAAGCACTACCAAGGACCAGCAGACGTTGGTGGAACTCGGATACGGAGATGGAGGCACCTAGGCCAAAGGCACTGGGGAGAGCCAGTTGACGGTACTGGACCCCAGACGGGTAGAAGAACGCACCCATGAAAATGTAAGTTGACAGGACGCAAGCCGTCCGCAGTTACCGAATCACACAGTCCTACAGTGGGTGCTTGTCCTATTGTCACAATGGAAACCGCCTTTATTTACATATCCCACAGCACACATAGGAATCACCTAAACTGCAGGCACCATAGAGTCGGCTAACCCGAATGCAACACGACAGCACAACTTATTGGAGGATAATTGACGTTCACACTGCCAGGAAACAGCTGTCGTGCTGTAACCAGGCTGGCCAGGAGTCAGTACCCCTGCCAATTACTTACGAGCAACAAATGGCAGTGTTGTAGCCCAGGGAGTAGAGTTCAGGTGGTAGAAAGATGAACATAACAGGAGACATGGAAAACGTTGCCAAACAGTTATTTAATCTGAAAACGGACAGGCAAATTCAGGTGAGATCCATGCCTTGTTCATTTTCAGAAAAGTAAGCCGGTCTACATTCTCTGAGGATAGTCGCATGCGACGGTCTGTTACTACACCACCTGCAGCACTAAAGACACGCTCAGATAATACACTGGCAGCAGGGCAAGCCAGCACCTCCAATGCATACTGGCTAAGCTCTGGCCATGTATCCAACTTAGAGACCCAAAATTTGAAAGGGGAAGAGGCATCTGGGAGTACACTTAGAGGGAAAGCCAAGTAGTCTGTCACCATCTTACGGAAACGTTTCTCCTGGTGACTGGAGCCGTCTCGGATGGTGTAGACCTTGCTGGCGCTGTCACAAAACTTTGCCACATTTGTAACATACAGCTCTTGCCCTGTGCAGAGGCGCTGCTTCTGCTCCCTCTTGTTGTAGAGGTGTCTACACTGCCTCGACGCACAGAGCTGCTTTGTAAAGCAGTAGCAGCAGCAGCAGCTCTCTCGGCTGGAATGTACAACAGTATGGATTGCACCAGTGTGTCTTGGTACTCCTGCATTTTACGGTCCCGGTTCACCGGTGTGATGAGGGTTTGTAAGTTGTCCCGGTAGCGAGGGTCTAGGAGGGTGTACACCCAATAATCTGACGTGGTGAGAATGTGGGCGATGCGGCGGTCATTTCTCAGGCACTGAAGCATGAAATCAACCATGTGCTGCAGACTCCCAACTGGCCAACAAAGGCTGTCCTCTGGAAGAGGCGTCATCTCTGCCTCCTCTGCATCACCCCACCCTCGCTCTACATACTGACTAGAGCGTTGTGTACCTCCCTCTGTAGGGATTTCTTCCTCCTCCATTGACTCCTCCTCCTCCTCATCCTCCTCACAAAGTGAGCCCTGCCCAGCCCTTTGTGAGGAACCACGTTGCGCTGACTGTCCTGAAGGTAATTGAATTTGTGACTCCTCATCCTCCACCTCTTCCAAAACCTCTTCCTTTAGTGCTTTCAGTGATTTCTGAAGCAGGCAGATAAGGGGGACAGTCATGCTGACTAGTGCATCATCTGCACTCGCCATCCGCGTTGAGACATCAAACGCACGCAAAACGTCGCAGATGTCCTTCATAGAGGCCCACTCAGTAGTGGTGAAGTGTGAACGGCGCAAATTGCGAGTTGATTGCGCCTGTTGCAGCTGATACTCCATTACTGCTGGCTGCTGCTCACACAACCGCTCCAACATATGTAACGTGGAATTCCACCTGGTGGGTACGTCACATATGATGCGATGTTCAGGAAGGCGAAATCTGACTTGCAGAGCTGCAATGCGCGATCTGGCCATGCTGGAACGTCGCAAGTGAGCGCACTCTAGGCGGACCTTGTGCAGCAGTGCATCAAGATCCGGATAGTCCCTCAAAAAACTCTGCACGACCAAGTTGAGCACATGTGCCAGACATAGTATGTGAGTGAGGTTGCCAAGGCCCAGAGCTGCCACCAGATTTCGGCCATTGTCACACACTACCAAGCCTGGCTGGAGATTAGCTGACTTTAACCACACGTCGCTCTCCTGCTTGATGGCATCCCAGAGCTCCTGCGCTGTGTGGCTTCGATTCCCCATGGAAATTAATTTCAGGACGGCCTGTTGACGTTTGGCCATGGCTGTGCTCATATCGGTCGCAACAGGTAAGCGTTCACGGGTCCATGTGGAGGTATACCGTGACGGCTCGTGCAGCGATGATTCTGAGGAACTGGAGTAGGAGGAGGAATCAATGTGTACAGACTGGATTCCTGCAATCCTTGGAGTTGGCAGAACACGTACAGCGCCACTGGCAAGATCTGTACCCAGCTCCACAACATTGACCCAATGGGCAGTGAGGGAAAGGTATCGTCCCTGGCCATGGGTACTGGTCCACGCATCGGTGGTCAGGTGGACCCTGCTACCGACGGCGTTTAGTAGCGCATGTTTAATGTTTCCCTCGACATGTTTTTGCAGAGCAGGGACAGCTTGCCTGCTGAAATAAAATCGGCTTGGCACATTATATTGTGGGACTGCCAATGCCATAAAGTTCCTGAAACTGTCAGTCTCCACCAGCCTGAATGACAGCATTTCAAGGGACAGGAGTTTTGCAATGCCAGCATTCAGAGCCTGTGCTCGTGGATGGTTTGCCGAGTATGGCCGTCTTTTATCCCATGCCTGTGGTACCGATGGCTGTTTTTTGTTCTGGGAGTGTGACGATGACTGTGAACTTGCTGCTGTGGGTGGAATAACAGTTTGTCTATGGACAACAGTGACCGAGGTTCTTCCATGGAGATCCTGTGAGGAAGCCGAACCAGGTGTGTGTGAGCTGGAGGTAGAGGCTCGAACACGACCTGAAGATGTAGGTGCTGCTGTAGGTTGGCCTACATCTCCAGTGTGTCTTTGTAACTCAGCTACGTGCTTTGTCCGTACATGTTTCCACATATTTGTGGTATTCAGGTTACTGATATTTTTACCTCTTTTAACTTTTTGCTTACACAGCTTGCATTGAACATAGCAAATATCATCTACAAGTCTGTCGAAAAAGGACCACGCAGTGCAAGTCATGGGAGCGCCAATTTTGACATTTCTAAGAGAACTGCTCCCAACAGGTGCCAAACTGGAGGCTACAGGCAAGCGAGTCTGCAGCCTACCTCTCCCTCCTCTTTGTACCGTTGGGACAATCTCTTCCTCAGAGCTGCTCCCACCACCTTCCTGTTGCTCACGCCATGTTGGGTCTCGGACTTCATCATCTCCACTACCCTCTTCCAACACCTGCTGCTGTTGGATGGTCTGGGCAGCACCATGCTCCACAAAACCTGGCACCTGAGTCTCATCATCATCATAAGATGCGTTCTGCGGTGTGCTGTCCATCGGCACTGGCTCACCCGCCTCTTCAGATTGAGAGAGACACAGCTGTTGCGCATCACTGCATACTCCCTCTTCTTCAAATTGCAGAATGCTGCCTGCCTGTGCCCGTGTTTGCGAGCCAACAGGTTCTGAGAACAGAAGCAGAGACTCAGCTGGCTCCTGTACAGAACTCTCTGACTGCCTGGGCAATTTGACAGGCGGTGAACAGACAGATGGTTGCTCAACAGTGTTGTGTTCCTGAGAGGAGGTGGAAGGAATTGAAGTCGATGCATTGGCTGCCATCCAACCAACAACGGCTTCAATTTGTTCTTCCCGCAGCAGGGGGGCACGCCGAGCTCCTACCAAAGTGCGCATAAAGGAACGCTCATGGGTAAAACTGGTGGATGCTGTGTCACTGAGGGCGGCAGCAGCCACAGAATCCCCACGTCCTCTCCCTGCTGAAACTCCACGGCCACGACCACATGCCTTACTCACTGACTTCTTCATCTTGGTAGATTGATAAAGAAAGTCAGAAAAGTTATAAGGCCTAAGTGTGGTTATTACGCAGAGACTGAAGTGAACACTGAAACACAACTGTTCACAATCTGTGAAAGGCTACTCCTTTGTCTACTTCTATAGTGTTTGCAACCAATGTATTGGATACGGATGGAAGCGCATCACACTAATAGATTATATTTTAAATGGAATGGAGCAGAACCAATTGGAGATAAATGAAAAGGATGAGGCACTGAGACACGCTCAGCAGAGTACAAGCAGCAGTGCTTGAACAAGTAACTGGAGCGTGATGTGCACTCAAAAAATAAAAAACACAGACTGAAGTGAACACTGAAACACAACTGTTCACAATCTGTGAAAGGCTACTCCTTTGTCTACTTCTATAGTGTTTGCAACCAATGTATTGGATACGGATGGAAGCGCGTCACACTAATAGATTATATTTTAAATGGAATGGAGCAGAACCAATTGGAGATAAATGAAAAGGATGAGGCACTGAGACACGCTCAGCAGAGTACAAGCAGCAGTGCTTGAACAAGTAACTGGAGCGTGATGTGCACTCAAAAAATAAAAAACACAGACTGAAGTGAACACTGAAACACAACTGTTCACAATCTGTGAAAGGCTACTCCTTTGTCTACTTCTATAGTGTTTGCAACCAATGTATTGGATACGAATGGAAGCGCGTCACACTAATAGTTAAATTGCATGGAGCTGCAAGAATTACACTGAAGAAAAAAAAAGAGTCTGTGAGTGACACGTGCAGATGCCTACAGACAGCGTTGCATGCAGAGCAAACTGCAGCGTCACCTGCACTCACACACACCTTGCAGAGCTGTTAAAACAACACTGCAGGCAAAAGGAAGCTTTACACAGCGGTTGGTGCTAGCCTGCCTACAGCACAGTACACTAAATCGCAATCTCTAACTGTCCCTCAGAGTCAGCACAGCACGTTCCTGTCCCTTACTGAATTCACAGCACAGTGATGCTAAAATGGCGGCGGCGCCTTTTATAGTGCATTCTGACATCATTTCAGCATCCAATCACAGCCATGCCATTAGTTAACATGACCGCAGCAGTACAGGATGTGCCCACACTTCTTAGGATTCCTCATTGGCTGACTAAAATCACATTGCCTCTCAAAGAATTATGGGAACTTCCGATTCGGTATACGATATATGGAAAATATCGAAACTAAGTATCGAAAGGCCGATAGAGCTAATATCGGCCGATACCCGATACTTGCGGTATCGTATCGCTCAACACTAGTCATCAGTCACTACAAATGTTTCTGGCAGAGGAGGGGAGCTGCTGGGTAAGGAGTTGAAGAGGGGAATGATAAATGCAGGGACAAGAGACTTCATGGTTCTATATAGAGCAGGGAAAAGAGAAAAATTAGCTGGGTAAAAGGACAAAATGAGCAATTGTAAGTACACAGTACTATATAATATGATGATTGCAATATAATACAAACTTTGATGGGAGTGCTTCTTTAAATAGTTGAATTTATGAAATAATTAAATAAAATTCTTTTTTTTATCCATTCCTGGGTTTTTTTTTAAATTGCACTATATGAACAAGCCCTAAAGGTGCTCATGCACCTTGGTTTGGCCAAGTATGCATTTGTTTTCAATAGGGAGATGGGAACACCCTAAGAACAAAATCTTTGGCATGCTAGATCCTTCATTATCTCTTATAAAAAAGTTGGAAGGTCTTCAAGCTCATGAGATCTGCACCAGTACCTTTAGGCCGCAAGGTTATAAACAATCTGTGTAATAATAAAATTAAATACCGTATATACTCTTGTATAAGCCGAGATTTTCAGCCCATATTTTAGGGCTGAAAGTCCCCCTCTCGGCTTATACGCGAGTCATATACGGGGGTCAGCGGGGGGGGGAGCCGGGTGTCGGATCATACTCACCCTCCGCCAGTGCGTCTCTGCAGCCCCCCTGCTTCTCCCACGATCTCCGGCTCCTTCCTGCAGCGGTCACATGGTACCGCTCATTAAAGTCATGAATATGCACATATTCATGACTTTAATGAGCGGTACCACTTGACCGCTGTAGGAAGGAAGAGCTGCGGAGACCGCCGGGAGAAGAGGAGAGGCTGCAGAGATGCGCCGGCGGAGGGGTGAGTATAGCGATATTTACCTGTCCCCGAACCACCGCTGCGCTGCTCCCTCTGGCTGTGAATGTTCAGGCAGAGGGCGCGGCGTGCACTAATGATGTCATCGCACCCTCTGCCTGAACATCCACAGCCAGAGGAGTTCGGTGACAGGTAAATATCTCAGGTGCCAGGGTCCTGAGTGAGCGGTGACACCGGCACCTGGCCCCCAGTGACGAGAGGTGAGTATGTCATTTTTTGCAGCAGCAGCGTGGCAGCATAAGGGACCTATACTATGGGGCATAATCTGTGGAGCATATGGGGGCATAATCTGTGGAGCATATTGGGCATAATCTGTGCAGCATATGGGGGCATAATCTGTGGAGCATATTGGGCATAATCTGTGCAGCATATGGGGGCATAATCTGTGCGGCATATGGGGCATAACCTGCAGCATATGGGGGCATAACTGTGCAGCATATGGGGGCATAATCTGTGCAGCATATGGGGGCATAATCTGTGCAGCATATGGGGGCATAATCTGTGGAGCATATTGGGCATAATCTGTGCAGCATATGGGGGCATAATCTGTGGAGCATATGGGGGCATAATCTGTGGAGCATATGGGGGCATAATCTGTGGAGTATATGGGGGTATAATCGTGACAATTGGCAAATCGTGGAGCATATGGGCATAATCTGTGGCAGCATATGGGGGCATAATCTGTGCAGCATATGGGGGCATAATCTGTGCAGCATATGGGGGCATAATCTGTGGAGCATATGGGGGCATAATCTATGGAGCATATGGGGGCATAATAATTTTTCACCCTAGGCTTATACACAAGTCAATAAGTATTCCCAGTTTTTTGTGGCAAAATTAGGAGGGTCGGCTTATACATGGGTCGGCTTATACATGAGTATATACGGTAAGTAAACTAAGACATGTAAAATATGCTATAAAGGATGATTGAACCATGTGTCAGCTATCTCCTCATGGATTGTAAGCTCTTGTGAGCAGAAATTGTTGATTAGTTTATTGCTCTTTAGCATCTTATTTTCTTTGTACAACTACTTTTCAATTTGTACAGTACTGCAGAATATGTTGCCGCTATATAGGTATTTTTTATTAATAAATGTTCAAAGTGTAACACATAGCTGCACATTACTAAAATACAGTACTCAAAAAACTAACTTTTACTTACCACGTGCTTTTTCGCTCATAAAGCAAGGTTCTTCTCGCACAGCACAGTGTATATGGTGTCGCAATTCTGTGGTAAAATAATTACAACAAACTTAATATTAAATCTCTATTGCTGGAGATCAGACAGGAAAGTACTGAAGCTTCAGGAATTGCATGCACATAAATTATAGGATGAAATTTGCATTTATCATCTTGTCAGAAGAACAGAATTTGCTGCTACACTTGATCTACATCAGCATCCCCATATATATGCATATGAGGAAAACAGATACTTAAAGATGGATGTAGCTGTTATATTGAAAATCTTAGCATTCCTCCACCTATAAATGTAGCAGCTCCAGCCAAAAAGCAGAAAGAAAAGACATTACAATGCAGTTTGAACACAGTGTTACACAGAAATCTTATGGCTACAACAAGGTGTTCAGAGGAGTGCAGTACAGCTGATTGGCAGGCATTAATGGTACTGTCCGGAGCCAGAAGATCTACAAGTCTGTAAACACTCCATGTGACTGCAGACTTGTGAATCCTCACATCATGCTCACTAGGCGTTGTGGGCATTCCCCGGTGAGGTTACTATGCAATTTCCATACTTTCGGCCACATTCCAACTAGACTCTTTGCCACCTTGTTCAATACACTTGGATTGAGTGAGGCCATGCCCGTCTACTTGGAATGTGACTGGGAATATGCAAATCACATGACCCTCCGCTCCTAGCGAATTCTCACAGCACGCAGTACATAGCGTGACTGCAGATTTGTAGTTTAAGACCGGACAACCCCTTTAACTCATTTTTATAGTTCTATCTGCATCTCCAGGCGGTGTTTGAATTATTTAATTTTTAAAATCTGTTTAATACTTGAGCCATTCGTTCATCAAGACAGTGCCACTTCTGATGACGGGGGTAGTCTAATATATGAGAAGTAGACCATAAAATGCTTCAAAATTGTTCTTATCTCATCATACAACTTTTCCACCCTCATTCTAACAGCATACCGTTTATACATTCTTCTCCATCTAGGCTTCCGCTCTACCCTTGTCCTATAATGTTTGATATGTTGGCATAAAACTCACTGAGGTGCTCCGATATCAGCATACAAGCAAGTAAATAATAATTACAGAAAACTCTTGGCTGTTTATGGCACTCCCATAGAACATGACTGGAGCATAGGTTGAGCATGTGCAGCTCCTCTCCATTCCAGATATGGCTTTCCAGAGCCTGGATCCCATTTTCTAATCTAGAGCTTGATTATCGGGATAGTAGGGGATCCAGAATCAAAATGGGGTTAAACAAGCTGTAAATGCTGCACTGAAAGCAATCTACAATGATATTAAGTCCTTAACTCTTTCAAGCCATGGCCATTTTCCATTTTTTCTTTTTCGTTTTTTCCTCCCCATCTTTCAAGAGCCCTAACTTTTTTTATATTTCTGTCAATATAGCCGCATAAGGGATTGTTTTTTGCGGGATGAGTT
Organism: Oophaga sylvatica; assembly: GCA_033576555.1. Taxonomy (NCBI): domain Eukaryota; kingdom Metazoa; phylum Chordata; class Amphibia; order Anura; family Dendrobatidae; genus Oophaga; species Oophaga sylvatica. The sequence goes on from JARQOD010000002.1 coordinate 208,572,239, forward strand.
GTACTTTTGAATGACACTATTAATTTTACCATATAGTGTAATGGAAAACAGGGGGGGAAAAAATACAAGTGCGGTGAAATTGCAAGAAGAGTGCAATTTCACAATAGTTTTTTGTGTTTTTTATTTACCATGTTCACTATATGGTAAAATTGACCTGCCATTATGATTTCCCAGGTCAGTACGAGTACGCAGATACCAAACATGTTTAGTTTTATTTAAGAGGTTGAAAACAAATTCTGAAATTTGTATGAAAAAAGTGTTTGCGCCATTTTCTGAGACCCATAGTGTTTCCATTTTTCAGGATCTGGGGGTGAGGGCTTATTTTTTGCACCCTGAGTTGATGTTTTCATTCATACCATTTTGGGGTAGATACGATGCTTTGGTCGCCTCTTATTGTATTTTATTGCAATGTTGCAGTGGCCAAAAAAAACGTAATTCTGACATTTCGATTTTTTTCTTGTTATGCTGTTTACAACTGTAATTTATTTTATAGCTTGATAGATCGGACATTTCTGAATGCAGCGATACCAAATATGTGTATTTTTTATTGTTTTATTTTCAATGGTGCAAAAACACTTGTGCTTTTTATTTTTTCAATTTTAAAAAACTTTTTTTTCACTTTATTTAATAGCTTTCTTAGGAGACTTGAAGCTGCATCTTATCGCCTGTGCTACACATAGCAGGGCTTCATGACAACCCATCGGCATCCCGTTATCATGTGACAGGGGCGCTGAAGGGCACGCGTTAAATCCCGCTGCCAGAAATTGACAGTGGGATTTAACTGGTTAACATCTGCGGGTGAAGAGGCTCTTAAAGGCACATGACATGACAGATTATTTAATCATTTAATGTGTGGGGAAACATGAGGGCTCAGCATGGAGCCCAAATCAAAGTCATCTTTTGATGGGGTTAAATGGTTGAAATTGAAAAGTGCTTGTAAAAACAAGCAACTTTGCGATTTACCTCTTATTTAAAATCCTCCTGTTCTCAAGAACGGAGGACTTTAATCTTATGGTTTCCAGCTCATTGTCTAGGTTACTAGCCACCTTGCACCTCCTCTGGCAACCAGTAAGTCGGGAGGAGCAATGTTCTTCTGTAGGCAGCAGATTGGAACACTCTTTTGATGGTTTAGTTATTAGACATTCTCATTAATATATCATTGACTAAGAATTGGTGAACCGGACCTGTTAACTGCCAATAATGGTGCATATCATTTATTACACTGTGTCACCTGTTTCATTTGTGATTTCCAAAATTCCTCTGCCTCGGCTTTGTCTTAGTTTCTATACGAATGTAAAGAATATTGGGGCACTTTAGTTCAGTCATTCATTGTGTATTCTTGGCACAGTCAAGTTAAAAGAACAAGTCTCGGCATAAGCGCCTTTATATCAAACACTTGGCCACTTCCTCTAACCTATGAATTGGTGACAAGTTTGCAATTAAAAATAGTAAATGAGTGTGATTGGACCTTGTTTTCCATCATTTGATAAAGAAATTTGAAACTAGCTGGAAATATGTGAAAACTGTACCTAACTTAGTGAGCACACCCCAGGAGCGAGTCATTCAATGGCTGTAAGCTCAATCCAAGATATAAATCTGGTTCCAAATTAACTGCAGTGAATGTTACAGTTTTTTGAGAATGGAAAACTTATAGATTAATCCTTTCAATTTTTTTTTTTCATAAATCAATAGTACACATGAAAATAAGAAACTTTGTAATATAACTTATCAGGGAAATCTGCTTCTTTCTCCTCCAGGATTGATCATTTATTTTCAACAGTTTCAATTTACTGGTTAACTCTATTGTTAGTGAATACAGATTTTCCCATTACTGAGATAGGAGATGGCAGTTGGTGCTCATAAACTTCTAGGTAAAACTGTGTTGATTCAGGGGAACTTGTAGCAGAATGTCTGTCTGCAGAATTTATTTATTTACTGTATATACTCGTGTATAAGCCGAGTTTTTCAGCCCCTTTTTTGGGCTGAAAAGACCCTCTTGGCTTATACACGAGTCATACGCCAGAAAGCCGGCGGGGGAGGGTGAGCAGGTGAGCAGAAGACATCATACTCACCCTCCTGGCGTCTGCATATCAGGCTCTGCTACATCTCAGTCCTGGCATCTCTCTTCCTGTACGGTCACATGGTACCGCTCATTAAAGTAATGAATATGGACGCGTCTCCACTCCCATAGGGGTGGAAAGCATATTCATTACATTAATGAGCAGTACCACGTGACCGCACAGGAGGAGAGATGCTGGGACTGAGATGTAGCAGAGCATGATATGCAGACACCAGGAGGGTGAGTAGCACTGGGGGAGGGTGAGCCATGCCATATTCACCTGTCCCCGATCCACCACTGCGCTGTCTCCCAGGTCCTCTGGCTGTGACATTCGGGTCAGAGGGCGCGATGACGTGATTAGTGTCCGCCCTCTGCTTGAACAGTCACTGCAGAGACCCGGCGACACTGAGGATCAGCGGGCAGCGATGAGAGGTGAGTATGTTATTTTTTTTTAAATCGCAGCAGCATTATATGGGGCATATATTAATATGGAGCATGTTATGGGGCCACCATTAACCTTTGTGCAGCATTATATGGGGCATATATTAATATGGAGCATGTTATGGGGCCACCATTAACCTTTGTGCAGCATTATATAGGGCATATATTCATATGGAGCATGTTATGGGGCCACCATTAACCTTTGTGCAGCATTATATAGGGCATATATTAATATGGAGCATGTTATGGGGCCACCATTAACCTTTCTGCAGCAATTATATGCTGTATATAAGCCCCGAAAGGTGGTGGCCGCATCTTACAGCGGCAAAACAAGGTGACAGGTTCCCTTTAAAATGTGAAAAGCAGCTTTCCATGTGAGATGTTTTCCAATTGGAGGAGGCTGATGGACAGGTCTGGTCACATCCTCGTCCATCTGCACTATTTTATGGACTGAAGTGCTGGTCAGTGTGTGAGAAAAGCTGCACTAACAAGAGGAAGTGACCGACATCTTTAGCAGAGAATCTGTCATTGAACTCATTCTGACAGTGCAACAGGACAGTTTGTAAGTTTTTATGTCTTTTTCGAGCTCCTCCTGAGCTGAATTAAGGCCTCAGACTACATTAAAGTTGAATGTGCAGGGAAACAAATAGCCTCTAAAAGAAAAACAGTGCAAAATTTGTAATGCAAAAATTATTTTTAGCCCAAAATACATGCATTTAAGAAAAAAAAAGTCTCCAAAGGTTGCCAATCCCTTTAATATCAGGATTATGCAGTTATTTTGAACATCATCTGTGTGTGTGTGAGGGGAGCTTCATACTGTGTAATGAATGGCTATGTAGGGACACCTTCTGTGTGTGTGTGAGGGGAGCATCATACTGTGTAATGGGTGGCTATGTGGGGACATCATCTGTGTGTGTGAGGGGAGCATCATTTTCACGTACAGTGTAGGACAGTACAACACAAAGGGATAAGAGAAGGGGAACCAAACACTAGGGAAGGGAGAAGTGGAGACCCCTAGACTGATCTAATATCACCCTGTCTGTCCTGCCATCCCTATATAGGTTCTGCACCTATCGCCGAACAGGTTACCTAGGCCCTGTGTGACCCTGGCGATAATCCATGCAAAGGGAAGGAAAGGATGAAGTAAGTCAATCCCAGTAACACTAAAGACAGTAAGGATAAATGAAACCAGGGGACACTTATCTTGAGTAGACTTAGAGAGAAACGCCGACACCCTCCAAACTCCAAGAGGACGCTAGCAGACTGCTACAGCACCAAGCTTCAACAGAGAATTGCAAATGGGAAATAACACCAGTACCTCCCAACAGGAAGTAGGGAGTTATAAACACCCAGGTCCAGGTGTGGTCATTAGACAGGGAGAGGTGGCCACTAGTCTGTAAAGCAAACAACTGCGACATTCTGCAGACAGATAAAGTGCAACGGTCTGCAGCCTCTGACACATCCGTGACAATCATACTGTGTAATAGATGGCTATGTGGGGACAGCTTCTGTGTGCGTGTGAGGTGAGCATCATACTGTGTAATTGGTGGCTACGTGGGGACATCATCTGTGTGTGTGAGGGGAGCATTATACTGTGTAATTGGTGGCTATGTGGAGACATCATCTGTGTGTGAGGGGAGCATCATACTGTGTAATGGGTGGCTATGTGAGGACATAATCTGTGTGTGTGATGGGAGCATCATACTGTGTAGTGGGTGGCTATGTGGGGACATCATATGTGTGTGAGGGGAGCATCATACTGTTATGTTTCGGTAGCTGAGGAGTGCAGGCAAAAAAGGCAACACACCAGAGCAGTTGGACTCTATGAGATTGCAGTACCCTGACTAACCACAACAACTAGAGGCAGCCGTGGAGCGTTCCTACGTTGGTCCTAGACGCCTCGTCACAGCCTGAGAAACTAACTACACCTAAAGATAGAAATAGGAAAGCTATCTGCCCCGGAGCAGAACCCCAAAGATAATAGAAAGCCCCCAAAAATGTAATGGCGGTTAGACAAGAAGAAATACAGACACAGACAGAAAATAGTATGAGCAAACGTTGGGGCCCAAACTAACTAAATAGAAAAGGATAGGAAGGGTACTTACTGCAATCCCAGAAAACCCTGAAAAGCACCAACTCTACTAATTTCAAAAACACCTGAGATCACACGACCTCTACCACCTAAATTAGTTCTCTGGTGTAACAAAATCAAAACAGCAGCCACTGAAAAAACTGGAAAAAGCAAAGGTACAAACATCAGTGGCTGAACTAAACTGAGAGGGCAAAAGCCCCCGGAGGGGACCCTGAAGGCCCCCACAGAAGTGCAGGACAAAATGCAAAAATCAAGCACAAAAACAAAAAGAAGAAAATGTCTTATCTGTTAGCAGGAGATGCAGACACGACACAGCAGGCTACAAAGGAAACAGGAATCAAGGATTCAGACCAGAACAATTGATCACCGGCAACCCTGATGGGAAGGTGACTCCCTTATATAAGACCAGTCAGTAACACCTGATTCCCAATCCTCACAATCTTCACAATCTTCACTGGACAGACCAGCACCGCTTGTAACCACCAGAGGGAGTCTCTGCTCAGAACTCATCCCAAGCCCACTCACAACAGTACCCCCCCCTTGAGGAGGGGTCACCGAACCCTCATTTGAGCAACCAGGTCGGTCAGGATGAGTTCTATGGTACGCACGGAATGAGTCTCCTAGCATGATGTCCGAAGCAAACACCCAAGAATTGTCTTCCTGACCATAACCTCTCCACTTAACCAAATACTGGAGTTTCCGTCTAGAAAAACGAGAATCTAAAATTTTCTCAACCACATACTCCAGATTGCCCTCAACCAAAACAGGGTCAGGAGGCACAGCAGCAGGAACCACTGGCTCAACAAACCTCTTCAACAAGGACCTGTGGAACACGTTATGGATCTTAAATGTCCCTGGAAGAAGCAAACGAAAATAAACAGGATTAAGAATTCTATGATCTTATAAGGTCCAATGAACCTAGGCTTAAATTTAGGAGATGCTACTCTCATAGGAATATTTTTTGAGGACAACCAGACCAAGTCACCCACTTTAAACCGAGGACCATCAGTCCTATGCCGGTTAGCAAACCGCTGGGCCCTCTCCTGAGAGAGGGACAACCTCTCCACTACCTGGTCCCAAATCTGTTGCATACGCTCCACAGCAGAGTCAACACCTGGACAGACAGAAGCCTCCGTCTGTCCTGAAGAAAATCGAGGGTGAAACCCAGAATTACAGAAAAACGGAGACATCAAAGTGGCAGAGCTAGCCCTATTATTAAGAGCAAACTCAGCCAAAGGCAAAAAAGAGACCCAGTCATCCTGATCAGCAGACACAAAGCATCTTAGATAAGTCTCCAATGTCTGGTTTGTTCTCTCAGTTTGACCATTGGTCTGAGGATGAAATGCCGAGGAGAAAGACAATTGAACACCCAGTTTAGAACAAAAAGTCCTCCAAAATCTGGAAACAAACTGGACTCCTCTGTCAGACACTATGTTCTCAGGAATGCCGTGTAAACGAACCACGTGCTGAAGGAACAACGGCACCAATTCAGAGGGAAGGCAACTTAGGTAATGGCACAAGATGTATCATCTTAGAAAACCTATCACAAATCACCCAGATGGTGGTCATTCTCTGAGAAACAGGAAGGTCGGAAATGAAATCCATAGAGATATGGGTCCATGGTCTCTTGGGCACAGGCAATGGCATCAATAAACCACTAGAGCGAGAGCAAGGCTTTGAGCGAGAGCAAGTCCCGCAGGACTGCACAAATTCCCTGACATCACGAGACAAGGTAGGCCACCAAAAGGACCGACTAACCAAGTCTCTGGTACCAAAAATTCCGGGATGCCCAGCCAACGCGGAACAATGAATCTCAGACATCACACTCTTTTTCCTCCTGACACCCCTCCAGAGCAAGTCTCAAATTAGGTGAGATGGCGGAAAGAACTACACCCTCTTTCAAAATAACAGAAGGATCAGATAACTCAGGAGAGACCGCAAGGAAGCTCTTCAAGAGGGCATCCGCCTTAACATTCTTAGTGCCAGGAAGAAAGGAAACCACAAAATTAAAACGTGTGAAAAACAAGGCCCACCTGGCCTGTCTAGGATTGAGTCGCTTGGCAGATTCCAGATAAACCAGATTCTTATGGTCAGTAAGGACCACCACCTGATGTTTGGCTCCCTCCAGCCAATGTCTCCACTCTTCAAAAGCCCACTTCATGGCCAATAACTCCCGATTACCCACGTCATAATTACGTTCAGTAGGAGAAAATTTTCGAGAGAAAAAGGCACAAGGGTTACTTTTAGAGGTCTCTGGATCTTTTTGGGACAAAACGGCACCTGCCCCAATTTCAGAGGCATCAACCTCCACCTGAAATGGCAGAGAAACATCAGGCTGCCGTAGAACAGGAGCAGAAGTGAATCTCTGCTTAAGTTCCTGAAATGCAGAGACTGCCTCAGGAGGCCAATTCACCACATCAGAACCCTTTTTGGTCAAATCAGTTAATGGTTTAACAATAACCGAGAAATTACCAATAAATTTACGATAAAAATTGGCAAAACCCAAAAATCTTTGAAGAGCCTTTAATGAAGTAGGTTGGACCCAATCACAGATGGCCTGAACCTTGACCGGGTCCATTTCAATAACAGATGGGGACAAAATGAATCCCAGAAATGAGATCCTCTGTACGCCAAAAAGACACTTTGATCCCTTCACATACAGAGCATTCTCTCTCAAAATCTGGAATACAGTTCGAACATGTTTCACATGAGAGTCCCAGTCATTAGAAAAAATCAAGATATCATCCAAATAAACAATCAGAAATTTATCCACAAAATCCCTGAAAATGTCATTCATGAAGGACTGGAAGACAGAAGGAGCATTAGTGAGCCCAAAGGCATCACAAGGTACTCAAAATGCCCCTCCGGGGTATTGAATGCCGTCTTCATTCATCCCCGTGCTTAATGCGAATAAGGTTATATGCCCCCCTGAGGTCAAGCTTGGTAAACCAAGTAGCGTTTTTCACCCTGGAAAACAGGTCAGAAATCAAGGGTAACGGGTATTGATATTTCACAGTAATATTGTTCAAAAGACGATAATCAATACACGGCCTTAATGAACCATCCTTTTTGGCCACAAAGAAAAAACCGGCACCTAAGGGTGAAGAGGATGGTCTGATATGACCCTTCTCCAATGACTCCTTGATATAAGACCGCATAGCGTCATGTTCAGGTACAGACAAGTTAAAAAGGCGACCTTTAGGGAATTTACTACCAGGCACTAATTCAATAGCGCAGTCATAGCTCCTATGGGGAGGCAAGGATGCAGATTTACTTTCGCTAAATACATCAGAAAAATCAATCAAAAAGTCAGGAACATCCTGAGCCTGGGGGGAGGCAGAAAAAACAGGAGTGTTGGTATTAACACATTGGCAGCCCCAACTGGTTACAGACACAGATTTCCAATCCAAAACAGGATTATGAGACTGTAACCAAGGGAAACCCAGGACGATAATATCATGCAGATTATACAGAACCAAAAATTTGCAGCACTCTTGATGATCAGGTTCAACCCTCATTATCACCTGAGTAGAGAACTGAGGTTTATTCTCAGCCAAAGTGGTAGAATCGATCCCCAGTAGGGGAATAGACTTCTGTAGGGGTATCAAGGGAAACCCACAACATTTAGCAAAATCATAATCCATCAGGTTAATAGCTGCTCCAGAATCAACGAAAGCCTGAGCAGAAAATGAGGACAGAGAGCATATCAGAGTGACAGTTAATAAAAACTTAGTCTGAACACTACCCAAGACAACTGAGCGTGCAAAACGTCTTCCCCGCTTAGGGCAGACTGAAATAGCATGAGAGGCATCACCACAGTAGAAACATAACCCATTGCGCTTTCGAAACTCATGACGCTGTGCCCCAGACACCACTCTATCACACTGCATGGATTCAGAAGCAGGTTCACAAGGCAACACTATTCCACGCATACTTCTCGCTCACGCAAACGTCTGTCAATTTGAATCGCTAATGACATAGAATCATTGAAACCAGAGGGGACAGGGAATCCCACCATAACATCCTTTACATTATCTGACAGACCCTTCGAAAAAGGGCCGCCAAAGCGTCGTCATTCCACTTGGTCAGGACTGCCCACCTACGGAATCTCTGACAGTATAACTCAGCGTCATCAAGCCCCTGATTTAATGCCAACAAGGCTTTTTCAGCTTGATCAGTGACATTAGGCTCATCGTACAATAACCCAAAGCCTGAAAAAATGCATCAACATCACTCAAAACAGGATCCCCAGGTGTCAGGGAAAAAGCCCAATCCTGAGGATCGCCGCGCAGGAGAGAGATGACAATTTGAACCTGCTGCGCTGCGTTCCCTGAGGACTTAGATTTTAAGGCAAAAAACAATTTACAATTATTTTTGAAATTCTGAAAGTTAGCTCGATCCCCTAAAAACAAATCTGGCATGGGAATCCTAGGTTCCACAACAGGCAACCTAGCAAGATATGCAGAATACTCTGAACCTCAGTGGCAAGCTGATCCACAGGCCAGACAACTGTGCAAACTCCATTGAGAGAAAAAATCCTCCCCAGCACCCAGAGATACAGAGGGAAAAAAAAATAAAAAATGAAACAAACAGAAAAATATGTCTGACAACTCTGACAACCGTTTTTTCTTTCACAAATTTTTTCCCTTCTGTGAGTACCATACAATTTTAAATTTTAGGCCGGTGATACTGTTATGTTTCGGTAGCTGAGGAGTGCAGGCAAAAAAGGCAACACACCAGAGCAGTTGGAATCTATGAGATTGCAGTACCCTGACTAACCACAACAACAGAG
>JARQOD010000002.1:208581722-208613277 GCA_033576555.1 Oophaga sylvatica
AAAAAAAAAGAATTGGTTCCCTTCTGGCTTCACTGCATTTGGTAATGACTGCTTACACACTCGTATATCATATCACACATTTTACAAAGCTATTTTTCACACTACATTAGACTTCATTTTTATTATTATCTTAACCCATGTATGCAGATGAATTGACCCATACCAAATTACAAGATCATTTTTTTAAAAGTCCAGGTATTAAAAAAAGCTAAGTATTCCATTATCTGATACAGATATTTTGTAGTAAAATTTAATTTTTCATAAGAAAGAAAAAAAGACTAGCACTCTATGCTTACACAATTATTCATGAACATTATAAATATATTGTATCTTTATTTACAGATAACAATAAGTCAATGTTTAATTACTTCTGGATCGCCTCTAGACAATAAACCTCCGGGCGGTCCTTGTTCTACTCTGTAGTGACGTTCTAAAACGTCAAGCACCTCCTCTGACTGGCATCCATCCTGTCTCCAGATTGCTGTACCTAATTTATCTCTAAATCCCCAAGGCCAGTATGTGGATATTCAGATATTACCTTCTGTGTGAGGTTACTCACAAAAGTCACCATCCGAGACCTGCTTTTCACAGTCGCTTGCTAGACATGGTGCTAATACACCAAGTTGGCAGACAGTCTCGAACCACACATCATGTGGCTCCCAAAGCCACAGATTGGGGACACCTGAATCACCTGTCGAAAAAAAAAATGGTATGATATATAAAAATAATTGTTACAGAAAAAAGAACACCGTGATCCTTTGTGGTTATATTCATATTTGTGAAAAACAGACATGTGTTTCTCTATTTTCACACCAATATTGGCAAAAACAATAACTTAAAAATTAAACGTCATCTTGCATGTCGGAACAAGAATTTATAGCTCTTTAAAATGCATGTATGAAAAAACAAAACAAATGAAGATGTGCCTAGTCAGATAAGGGGTTAAATGTCCCAATTCTGAACTGTTTAACAAATGGTTTGTAAGGTTGTTCCACAATAAAGTATGTAAAATTATAAATGAGTGTTATTATAATATTAGAATTCTAATATGTTGTATGGGCAGACTTTTGTTGCTCCTTTTTCTCTGAAAATTCACGATCTACTTCTCTTTAGTTGGTCACATGATCTCATGGCATTCCTTGGGAATTGTATGACTGTATGATCTCTGATGAAGGGCAACATCTAGGCCACCATAACTCCCAATGTGATTAAATTGCATTGACTTTCAAACTCAAGTTCTCCATATGAAAGAAGTAGGGTGGGAAGGAGAATAAGGCCATGTTCACACCTTCAGTATTTGGTCAGTATTTTACATCAGTATTTGGAAGCTAAAACCAGGGTGGGTGATAAATAAAGTCGTGACGTGTTTCTATTTTACTTTTCCTCTGATTGTTCCACTCCTGGTTTTGGTTCACAAATACTGAGGTAAAATACTGACCAAATACTCAATGTGTGACCGTGGCCTTATGAGGAATAGAGGGAAGGAGTGGTGGTCCATAGTTTCCACTTTTTAATATATATTCATGTACATTCTGGACTTGTTGCATGTCCAGCTTTTGTCAGATAAGGTAGTCCCTGAAGAAGACTTATTTGTGATGAAGGCTGGTTCCAACTTACAGATTTTCAATTTTCAACATGTCAGAAATATACAGTCCAATCATGACCATTTTCTATTGCTATGCTAACCATATGGCTGGAATCCATTTAAAAATCTTTATATATGAGCTAATAGCAAAATGAGATGTTTCTGATTCTATGTATTAAATTGTGTCTGTTAAATTTGTAAGCCAGTAGGTTTCTTTTAATTGCTTGATGTTCATATCCATATTATTCTTGATGGCATCCAGACAGTGCACCCTTGGTCTACCTGGTTTCCCTTTACTTATGCTACTAACCTTTCCAAAGAAAAACTAAAAATATTGTGCATTGATCCTTCATTACAATTGGAATCTCAAAGCTTCGGTAGATACTTTCGAATTCAAAACACTTCTTTCATATTGTCGATGGCTTGTATAAAACTTCTCAATTTTTCAATTGTAACCGAGTTTGGTATAAAAAATTCCCGACCTTCCATACAACTGTTGAAAGTAGATATAATTTGTATATTGGAAAAAATGGATTTCCAGGAGTCCATGATCAGAACGAAATACCTTAAAATCTAGAAGCCTTGTAGTGAATTTGTCCTCTTATTAGACAGCATCAATAGCGTTAGAATGTGAGTAGAGCAGGAACATTGAGTAATGTTAGGATTAGTTGGGGAGGATTTTCTTGTGTGACATGGGGTAAATCACTCAGTATACAGCAGAGGACCACTTCCATGCTATTACATTGCTGTCATTGATTGATTAAAACTGTCTCATGTTTATAGCCCAAATAATATGCACCAATTTTAGAAGATAATGACTAGTTGCTGGATAATTAACTTTAGTACAATCTAACGGGCTACATCTAATAAATATACAAGGATGTGGTGAAAACTTAAGTCTGTCATGCTGGTTTAATATGCCTAGACTAATTTATATGATAAAGATAATAAAATAATATATGCCAAGATGACAAAAAATAATTCTCTATTAGATGACCATTAGACTTCAGATTATCATAAATGAAAGTGGACATATCATTGATCCAACTGGTGTGCCACAATGGTTCGACTGAATATTACAGCCCCATAAAAAAGCAGAAGGTAGAACGTCCACAAGAATGTACATCCTACTGTGTTTTTTTCTATATCTTTTAGATTGTCACTTTATTTTGATGTACTTTATATATAGAGTGAAACATATTTAGTGATATGTCTGAGACATTTCTATTATATATTCCCCAATTGAGGTCTTAAAATTAATACAGTGGATACCAATGACCACTATATTGCATGTATCCTTTTAATCTGCATACATTTCTCATCTTGCTAAATTATTTTTACTTCCCATACAAATGACAATTATGTGACCTAATTAAGGACAAAATTTGCTGAACTAGTTGCCATAACAATAAAATCCAACTGCTTTATTTGGCACAAAAGGGCAGGTAGCAGAATGTATAAAATGCTATGTACAGAAAATGCTTACAGATACTGATGTAGCAGAGCTGAATGCAACATTTTTCATAATTGGTCATAATATTATCTTATTATTGCTATTTGATGACCTATTCTTCAAATGATAGGTCATCAATGTCAGATTTGTGGGGGTCTGACACTTGGCACACACTAGTTGTTGCGGTAGTGGCCAAATATAAACAGTGAATGGAGCCAAAAAAAAGCACAGGACACATTGTGCAGTGGTCGCTCCGCTCATATTCACTTCAATAGGACTTGAGCGGCAGTACCTGAGTCAGAGAGAATGAAGCTGTGATATTCAGCACTGTGACCTCCAGATATAGTAACAGCTGATCAGTGGAGGTGTCTGATGTCAGATCCCCACCAATCTGAAATTGGATAGGTTATAAATATAGTAAGGCTGGAATAAGCCTTTTAGTAATATTTATTGCCTGAAAGGGGTTGTCCGGGACTTTAACATTGATGGCTTGTCATTAGGATAGATCATCAATGTCTGATTGGTGTTGGTGTGACAGTAGGCACCCCCGCCCATCATCTGTTCCCAGTGGTGGCCAGAACTGCTCAGTTACAAAGCTACAAAGAACAGCTCCCTCAACTGTATAGTGGCCGTGGCCGGGTACTACACACATCCACCCGTATTCAAATAAGACGTGCAGTACTTTGCCGCGGCCCTTATTCCGTTGACGGAGCTGCGCTGTGCTGCTCCGTAACTGAGCAGCTCTGGCCACCACTGAGAACTGCTGATCGGTGGGGTTGAGGGGCGTAACTTCTTCTTCACCCATCAGACATTGATGCCCTATCATAAAGATAGACCTTTAATATTCAAGTCCTGGACAAATCCTTTAAAACTAACATAAATGACATATATGTTAATATTATTATTATTATTATTATTATTATTATAGTAGTAGTAGTAGTAGTAGTAGTAGTAGTCTACTTTAGGTAAATGTATGTAATGAGAAATCCCCTATAATATTTTCAACGCTCCTGATCTTTCGCATTCCACAAAAGCTTTGTAAAGTTGTAATCCATTTGCTATAACTTTAGAAATGTGAACTATATGGCTAATATGCTTTACCTTTCTGCTTTCCTAGGAACTTTTTACACTGGAATGCAAGTTTAAAGAGTCTGTTTTTGAGAACTATTATGTCATCTACTCATCTATGATATACAGACAGCAAGAATCTGGTAGGGCCTGGTTCTTAGGGCTTAACAAAGAAGGCCAAGTTATGAAAGGTAACAGAGTCAAGAAAACAAAGCCAGCAGCTCATTTTCTACCCAAGCCATTGGAAGGTAAGTGCATTATGGATACATTCATGTGCTGCATAATGTGACGTGTATGGTTCCATGTAATTGATTTAGAGTGGGTAGATCATTTTCTTTCATCTTTGTTTCTTAAAGCTCAAGGACTCATCTTGATCTCCATTAGCAATAATTACACATGCAGCCAGTTATTCACCCACATGACAACCTTCCCTATTTATAAAAAGGCAGCAAAAACCTAATGACATAAAATAGAAGCAATGTGCGTGCTTCTGCTTTGGGATGACATACAGAACATATATATTTAATTAATCTATTATCTCTTGCTTCATGTCATGTTTTTTCCTAATACAATATACATATTAAAATAAGTACCCAAACTTGCACTTTCATGGAGTGGATGTGTACCAAAATTTTTGGTTTGGGCAGAGTTACTTCTAAAAACGCTCTAGGATTGTCCTGAAAAGTATGGCAGACAAGCTTTTACAAAAAGAAATAGGAAAAAAAGCATATGTAGAAGAGTTTTTCTCATTAGGGAATAGGACATTGCTAAGTTTTTTCACATACAGGGGAACACTCTCTATAATGTCTATTTGTCCTAGTAGGTAAAAAGATGATATAGAGATGTAGGAATTAGCTGTGTAGGGAGAATGGTAGGGAATTTTATAATAAAGCTAATTATAAAAGTGGTTAGGGTGCAAAGGTAGATATTTACAATGGTCATTTTAGCTATTGGATCACCCCTTTAAATATCTTGATTTATTGTCGGCCACAGTTTAGTTGTGTACCGTATGTTATGTTCTGCTACAAGCACTAAGGAAAGAAAGGGATATCTGTCCCTACGATAGAACTAAGCTTGATCCCTACGATGTAACGGGGAACCTGATCTTGCGATCAGACCCGCTAAAGTCCTCAGCTAGTCTGTACGAAGACCTATAGATGCGAGGGATTGATCCCTACAAGAACTAGGGACTGGGAGAAAAGATGGACACCTCCTAACAGAAGTTGTAGCAGTAAAAAGAAAAACAAACAACATAGAACATAGAGGTCAAAAGACCAGGCAAAACTAATACAGAAAGGTAACAAAGCACCCGGCTAGCTTAAGAGTAGAAATTACAATGAAGTCCAGCAAAGCCAGAAGGGCGGAGCAGGATTAAATAGGCAACAAAGGTCATGTGACCAGCTAGATAGAAAAAACCTAACAGGGGAGTTCTAACAGTACCCCCCTTCTAAGAGGATCCTCCGGATCCCCTAGGCCCAGGCTTACCCGGAAACCTCTTGTGAAACGCTCTGACAAGTCTGGACACAGAAACATCATCCGCCCTCACCCATGAGTTATCCTCGGGTCCAAAACCCTTCCAAACGACGAGATACTGCAAACTCCCTCTATACCGTCTAGAATTTAGGATGCAGGAAATTTCATATTCCCCGTCCTCCACCACCGGGGGAACAGTGGCAGAGGCGTCTCCATCCGACACATCAGCTCTTTTCAACAGAGAAACATGAAACACCGGATTAATCTTCCAGGAGGTAGGAACCTCCAACCTAACAGCCGATTGGTTAACAACCTGAAGCACCTTAAAGGGCCCTACAAACTTGGGACCCAGTTTTTTAGAAGGAATCCTCAACCTCAGATTCTTAGAGGATAACCAAACCATGTCACTAATAGCAAACAAAACCTCTTGCCGTTTCCTATCAAAGTACCTTTAGATTTTCTGATAGCCTCCTGAAGATTACCACGCACCTCCCTCCAAACTCTCTCCAAATCACCAGAAAAATTCACCTCTTCAGGCACGGCCGATACCAATTTGGAGAATGACCCAAACGACGGATATCTCCCAGTACAACAAAAAAAAGGCGAACAACCAGCAGAAGAGGATGTATGGTTGTTAAGAGCAAATTCAGCAAGTGGCAGAAACTCAGACCACCCCTCTTGATTGTCTGCCACAAAACAACGCAAGAAATGCTCAACATCCTGATTTTTCCTTTCTGTCTGGCCATTAGACTCAGGATGATATCCGGATGAAAACGACAAATGAACTCCCAACCTGTCACAAAAGGCGCGCCAAAAACGAGCCACGAACTGAGGTCCCCTATCAGAAACAATGTCAGTAGGAAAGCCATGTAGTCTGACAATTTCCTTGACAAAGGCCTTAGCGAGAGACTTAGCGCAGGGCAGTTTGATGAAAGGAACCAAGTGACACATCTTGCTAAAACGGTCCACGACCACCCAGATGACAGTGAAACCCTCAGAGGGGGAAGGTCAGTAATAAAGTCCATAGCCAAATGTGTCCAAGGAGCACTAGGAACCTCCAGAGGGCAAAGCAACCCCGCAGCAGGAGTATGTGAAGACTTAAATCTAGCACACACAGTACATTGACGCACGCACTTAATGACTTCCTTCTGCCATCCAGGCCACCAAAAACTGCGAACCACAAGTCTCTTGGTCTCAGAGATTTCAGGATGACCTGCCAACCGAGACTCATGAAACTCAACAAACAAATCTCTCCTAAAGGTCCCAGGCACAAACAACCTCCCATGGGGAGTGTTAGATGGGGCATTCTCCTGTGCTTTAAGAATCTCATCTTCCAATACAGAGTCCAAAGCAGCAACCACAACCCCTTCTTGTAAAATGTTCTCCTCCTCCTCAGCACCAACCATGGAGAAAAGCTGCTAGACAAAGCATCGGCTTTCACATTCTCAGTACCTGGCATGTAAGTAACGGAAAAATTAAACCGCAAGAAAAACAGTGCCCACCTACCCTGACGGGCTTTCAAACGTTTGGCAGCATCAAGATAGATCAGATTTTTATGATCAGTGAAAACCTGAACGGGAAATTCAGCACCTTCCAAGAGATGCCGCCAGTGTTCAAATGCGAGTTTAATGGCCAACAATTCCCGATTACCAATATCATAATTCAGTTCAGTCTCAGAAAATTTTTTTTGAAAAAAATGCACAAGGATGTACTCCATCCGTGTTTTCCTGAGACAACACCGCGCCGACCCCACAGAAGAAGCATCAACCTCAACCAAAAACGGTTTAGTCACATCAGGCTGCATAAGGATTGGAGCAGAGCTGAACCTCTCCTTTAAAAACACAAAAGCTTCAATGGCCTCAGTAGTCCACTGAACCGCATTAGCACCTTTCCTGGTGAGATCGGTCAGTGGTTTGACAATAATAGAAAAAATTTTAATGAATTTTCTATAATAATTGGCGAAACACAAAAACCTCTGTAATGATTTCAAACCAATAGGCCTAGGCCATTTCTGCACATCTTGAACTTTCACCGGGTCCATCTCAAAACCTTCGCTGGAGATAATGTAGCCCAAAAAACTAATTCTCTGTACAGTGAACTCACATTTCTCCAGCTTAGCAAAAAGCGAATTGTCACTCAATAACTGTAATACCTCACGAACGCTCCGCCAATGAGACTCCAGATCCGGTGAATAAATCAAAATGTCATCCAAATACACAACCACATTTTTGCTGATCAAAGGTCTAAGGATGTCATTAATAAGATTCTGAAAAAATGCAGGAGCATTGGTAAGGCCAAAAGGCATAACCAGATTCTCAAAATGACCCACAGGAGTGTTAAAAGCAGACTTCCATTCGTCACCCTCCTTCATGCGCAACAAATTGTAGGGAAACAGGAAATCTTTCCTTTGAGATATTTTTCTGGGCTGGACTTACTGTTATGTTCTGCTACAAGCACTAAGGAAAGAAAGGGATATCTGTCCCTACGATAGAACTAAGCTTGATCCCTACGAAGTAACGGGGAACCTGATCCTGCGATCAGACCCGCTAAAGTCCTCAGCTAGTCTGTACGAAGACCTATAGATGCGAGGGAGGGATCCCTACAAGAACTAGGGACTGGGAGAAAAGATGGACACCTCCTAACAGAAGTTGTAGCAGTAAAAAGAAAAACAAACAACATAGAACATAGAGGTCAAAAGACCAGGCAAAACTAATATAGAAAGGTAACAAAGCACCCGGCTAGCTTAAGAGTAGAAATTAAAATGAAGTCCAGCAAAGCCAGAAGGGGGAGCAGGATTAAATAGGCAACAAAGGTCATGTGACCAGCCAGATAGAAAAAACCTAACAGGAGAGTTCTAACACCGTACAGTTGTAAAATTTTAAAACTGGTATGAAAAAGTAAAAATTATGTAATGTTTTCAAATTATAAATGTGCATTATACATGCAATTTCAGACAGACTCGATGATGTTGATATCAGGGCGCTGTGAGGCCATCTTGTCATTTCCAGGATTTCTTGTTCTTTTTGACTGTTTGTTTGGGGTCGTTAGATTTGGAGCCAATTAGTTGCCTTTTTTCTAAACATTAGTATCTCACTCCTCCAACAAAAAACAAACCAAGAATACTGTATTGGAGAAATGCAGGCGTGTACTTCTCCATCATCCAATATCATGAGGGAGGCATCTAACTGGCTCCAAAATTAATGACTCCAAATATACAGCCAAAAAGAACAAGAAATCCTCGAACTGACGATGTGGCTCCACGGAGTTCTGATCTCAACATCATTGAGTCTGCCTGGGATTACATGACGCGACAGAAGGATTTGCATAAGCCTACATGTACCTAGACGAATTGATGCTTTCATGCTGTTTCGAAGGTAAAGGGTGGGTAACACAAACTATTAATTTTTATATTTCTTTTTGTTCATTCAATTTCCATTTTGTTAATTGATAAAAAATGAAATGTTAACACTTCATTTTTTGAAAGCATTCTTACATTGCTGAATTTTTACCTGCTTAATTTTTTTTCACCTGATCACAAGATAAAACCCCAATTTTGGGGATGAAAATAGGAAACATTTTTTTTCAAATAAAATGATGGTGCGTCTTATAGTCAGATTTTATGGTAGCTTACCGGGGTGGTAGGCGGCTGCGATGGATACGGGTCACAAAAGACAGGTCCTGGGAGTTCAAGACTGCGGGCCCTGGGCTTTCATAAAATGTTGACTGTGAGAGGAGTCCCCTTCCCATTGATTTCTCTATGGTAGACTTTGGGGAAATGGCCGCCGGAGGTGGCGCACCTCAACCTGCACATGAGCCCTCTCTGGCGACATTTTCCCAAAACCTGCCATAGAGAAATCAATGGGAAGGGGCCTCCGCTCACAGCCAACATTTTATGAAAGCCCAGGGCCCGCAACCTCGCACCGCCAGGACACCTCCTCCTCACAGCCCGGGGCCCAGAGCATTGCATCACTCCTGCCGCCACTGGCCACCTGCAGCAACGACCCTGCCTCCTGTGACCCCGCTTCACAGCAGCCGGTAAGGAACATTTGGATTATAAGACACCCCCCATTTTCCGCCCAAATTTTTTGGGAAAAAGTGTGACTTATAATGAGAAAAATATGGTATATATGAGTGTTTTACTTTTTATAAATGCACAGTAATAAGCACATTTAATGATGTAATGTAAAATGTCACTTGCCAGTACATCCTGCTTTGAACAGAAGACAGCAGTTAGAACTTAAAGGGATTGCGCACTACTCAAACAACCACTCCTCCATTGCTATATTCCCCAATATAAAATAAAAACCACCTATACTCACTTATTGTTGTTAATACCACGTTGGCCTTGCACCCAAACAGCAGCTGCTTCACCCTCATTTTCTCCTTACTAAACAGACACCTGAAGAGGTGAGAGCTGCTGCTACTCCCTGAATTCCTCCAGATGTCAGTTATGTCTGAAGGAAATGAGAGTAAAGTGGCTACTGTTTAGGTGCAGGGCTCACTTGGCATAACAACGTCAAGCGAGCCCCGGGAAGCAAGGCGCAGACATTGGAGGAATGGCGCCAACATCGGAGGTGTTTTTATTTTATACTAGGGAATACAGCAGCTGAGAATAGGTTGTCTGAGTAGGGGCCAACTCCTATAGAGGCTTTCTCAAAAATCAAAAGCGGAGTTATATGAAATGCCCCGACATTACGGATGTGTGTCCGTGTCACCACTGTATTGTCTATGGACTGCTGTTTTTCACTTGGAGGAGGCTGATGGAAAGTTTAGTCACATGTGCCTCCATCAGCAGATTTGGCCAATAGTAGACCTGTGAGAAAACAGCTGCATTTTACAAAGCAGGAGAACGTGTTATGCTTTTATATTGGCAAATGCCAAAAAATCATGTTTTAACATGTTTGTTAAAATAAAGATAAAGTTGCCAACCCCATTAAATTCTGTCATTTTACAAATTTGTTTTTGATTTAATAATGATTAGAATACATTCAGTGAATTGACAGATTATGTAGGGAGTATGTACAGTTTAAGCCATATACGGTATATATACTTCTATAACCTGGTCTTCATTGCAGATTCCATCTTTAGTAAAACATACGCTTTTTTGGATAAAGTGACAGGCACCATGAAGTTAATGAGGTCCTTCAGGCGACAATTGTGTCCATCATTAGACTGATTTGTCCCCTGAATGAATTTAGTTTTTCTATTCCTATAACAGAAAAGAAAAATACCTTTCTGAATTACATGTAGACTCAACCTAGATATAGGTGAACTGGATAGAGTTTGATAACACTAAAAAATCACAGAAAGTCTGTGCTGACACTTTAGCTGTTTAGTGGTAAAAAATGCATTAAAACTGACAATCTACAGGGAACACTGATATTGACAATGGTCATTTGTCCAAATCACATGTCAAGGCCAGAGAGCCGAGAGCGCAACCTGGTCAGATTTTGAGCTTGACTAAAATATCTCTTACTAAAGACCCAAAGGGCACAACCATGCAACACAAGAAATTAAAAACATAGTGGAAATACACAAATAATTGAATTCAAGAATATCATCATTAAACTCCATATCACCAAAGATAAGCAGTGCTGGAATAATGGTACATGACTAAGTGCATAATGTAAAAGGTTTCCTTCCAAAAAGATGAGAACTGACGTTTTTGTAATACGTCTTATACGTCATCTCTAGCTTTAAGGGTGTTCAGTACTTCTTATACTTGGCCAGTTTAGTGCACCTTCCCAACCACTTGTTATTCATCTATGAACCCCTTCCTTGATTCCTCTCTTCTCTACCTCTTCCTTGGTTGACAGCACTGGCTTTACAGAAGCCAAAGGAGAGTTTAAATAGATGGAAAACAAGTAGGTACATTGAAAAATTTGGCACTGCCAAGGGCTCACCGGGTGCCTGTGCTTGGTTTGAACAGTCAGTTTGTACTCATAGACTTCTTTCAAAATAGTGATAAAAAGGAGACAATAACTGTGCAATGGCAAAAAGAACAATGATTTATCAGATCATCCATATAGGAAATCATCCCATACATATAAAAAATAAATTCCTCAAATTGCAACATCAGGAAGAAAAAAGTCTTGGAATTAAGGAAATCACAGAATTGATTGCTCAGCATTAGGCCATGTTCACATATTAAGTATTTGGTCCACTCCTGACTGTTCCACTCCTGATTTTGGCTTGCAAATACTGATGTATAATACTGGCCAAATATTGAACGTGTGAACGTGGCCTAAGAGCCAGCTGTCAGTCAGTGCCGGGACATGGTTACAGATGCTGCTTATGATGCACTGACAAGTGACTAAATCCTCTATGACTGAAAACTCGAGGCTACCGGGGGAATAAAGTTAATTTC
This sequence comes from Oophaga sylvatica, assembly GCA_033576555.1. NCBI lineage: Eukaryota > Metazoa > Chordata > Amphibia > Anura > Dendrobatidae > Oophaga > Oophaga sylvatica. The sequence goes on from JARQOD010000002.1 coordinate 208,593,669, forward strand.
CTTCCAGCAGGTGGACCCTCAGTGCTGGGCAGATTGAGAATGCTATTAATCTGCAGATTAACTCCACATCTGAAGGTTAACAGAATTTTTTTATGTGACCAGTTCCCTTTAAAACACATCCTATTATCCCACAACCAATAAGGAAAAATATTCTAAAAAGTGTTGTATCTTGAACGCCTGGCCATACCCTTTATGACTACATAATACAATACTGGTGATATAGTTACAGGGTTGTCTACAAATCTGGACATTATTTCCTATGTGTTTCTAATTATCACTATATGACTTGGGCATCACTCTGTTATGAAAGGTAATTTAATTTTGTGAATTCAGTGGGGATAACGCTCCTTGCTATCTGTTACTAATATCTATATTCCGGAGCCTAATCTGAAAATGGTGTTTTGATTATTAGATTTTGGTATCTGGTAATAAGATATCTTATTGCCTGAAGGAAACACTGTTTAGTTTTCACTATAATGCAAATCAGATCTTAAAAATTGCATTCCATTTATTATGAAAGACAAAACAGTAGTTATTTTTTCAAAAAAATGTACACATATTGAATACCTATCTACAAAGCAAAAAAATAAATAAAGCAGCATGAGTCCACTCTGTATTTCAATGCCAAGCCTCCTAGACAGATGCCAAACCTTCTGATTGTAAGAAAAATGGAGGCTGCACTTCTAAATAAAGTGCAAAGGACTTTATCAACCCATGTGGCAATATTTTGGATCAAAACCTTTTTCAAGCAGTATAACACTATTTTAACATTATGCTATTTTAGAAGGGTTCAGACAAGGGGAAAACACAGACAAAAGGGGGTCCCCGTGGAGCGCCCGCCAGGGCAGTGGGGATACTCAGTACAGGGCTGCTTCTGAAAGGTGCAGTGTCACAGCAGCAGTGACCCGGTCCGTGGCCCTGGGCATCCAATAAAAGGGGATATGATGAAAAGGGATAATAAAGAGTTAGTAATAAAGTGTTCGTGACACCACCTGTGGTACTCGGCAATAAAGATGTTAGTCGACGCTGCAGATTCAGTCCACTGGGACAGTTGTTGATGCAGCAGAGTTGGTTCAGCTCCTATAAACTTCCCCTGACGAAGCCGCCTTCGCAGCGGCGATACGCATGGGGTCTCTTTCCCACTTTCCCCTCGCTCCCCTGAGATCTTGCTGCCCTTATCCGTGTCATGCTGATCCATGCCTGGTGACTCTGTATTGATCGCACTTAGCACTTTTTTAGCTAACTTTAGCTACTCATTGGCGCCATTCTGTATTTGCAGCCTTATTCTGGCATTCCTACTTGGGTATACACATGCCTTTGGAGTTTATAGGTGCTTTTATTCTCTGACATGTTCTGTCCAAGCCAATATCTCGTTTGTTTGTATTTTTTGATCTCCACATTTATCTAAATGATTATTGACTTGCAATATTGTTTGACGTGTACTTTTTACTCTCATTGTCAGTTGATTGTTACCTATACAGGTCATTTGGGCTTGGGGTATTTTGGTTAGTGGTTCACTGTGTACATTTTAAATGTTTTTAAGTTCACTTTGTCCATTATGAAATAAAGGTCTTTTCATTTTTTATATATATGGATGTGCATACCCTTATTGGCCTGGTCTTTTTCTCTTCTTCCCTTGTTTTCAAATTTCAGGCCAGGTAGTGCACCCTATTTTTGAGATTGTTGTCAGATATTAGTGTGCCCTTCTCCACCATTGTTCATGCTACTTAGGTAGAACTCCACTCGCATGTCAGACAGCTGTAGCCTACTTCAGGGATCGCTCCTGTTTAGCGTCTCTGGCTCACACGTGCTGCTATGTCGTCGAGTATCAGTTGGGGACAGAGGATCTGCGGTCGTCTGCCCTCCAGATTCTGCTGCTGGGGCTTTAGTACCCACACAGCCTCGGGCTCCAGGGCCCGGTCTCTGGCGCTTAAGTCAGGGGGTGAGCTCAGCTATAGCTCCTGTCCCCAGCTCCTCTCCACATGTCTTGTCTCAACACTGTTCAGGCTCTAACTCCTCACTAACTTCCTGCTTCTGAACAGAGAGAGCAGTTCTCCTGAAGTTGGGTTAGAGCTCCCCCTGATGGTCTGAAGCAGGAACTGTGTTGTATGCTAAAACTACCTGTTAAGGGGATCCCTTCTTAGCTTCCAGGCATGATATCACTCCCGCCTGGAGGGACGCAAGGCCATTGTGGCAACCAAACTACTGGGGTGCCACATTCCCCCTAGTACAATTCAGTACTCCTCGACTGAGGAAACATAAAAGAAACAAAACATAACTTTTTACAAAATTTTGACAACAGATATATAAATTCGTCAAAGTCCTGAAATGGAGTGTTCTTTTCGTCTAACAAAGTACAATATGGAGGAACCCGTTTCAAACCCCCAACGTAGGCCCTGGGTGTGACTACAGGGCATTAGTGGTCACCAAGTTGGACTACTTCTTCGGTCATGCCAGACGGTTTTTGTTCTGTAGCCATCGGTGCTAACTATCTACAATTATTATCCTGGTCACTACGAGTCCAGTGACCCAATCGTCCATATAATCAAGAAAACAAGAATGCTCAAAAGTTCATACAGTAAGTCTCTGTAGGCTCATATGCTTAAAAATGGAAAATAAGAACATTTTTAACTTATTTACATTAGCATTACACTTATATTTTAGTCCTTATACCTGGCTGGGACCTGACCTCTGGTACTACGGTAGATCTACACGGTACAAGTGTCTGTAGTGATCTAGCCTGATCTATTGTGTTTATTGGTAAGCTGGGCAGTTGTCTGTGACTTCTTAGACTCACCATGGGTCTGACAGATTCACCGTTAGTAGGGGGCAGATTTTCGGGTTCCTAAGCAGATATGGCTTCTGTTACTTGAGCTTGCGGATCTTCAGGCTGGTCTTGAATCGCTTCTCTATTTGGCACTTCCAGCTGGGGAAAGGTTAAGAGAGGCACAGCTATGGCTTGGTTCACTTGTCCAATTTGAAGGGAACTCGCCGAGTACAGTGCTGATCTTTTCTTCTACCTCATTCATTGGCTGAAGAATGTGTTGGTTTATAGTTCTTTCCTTCAGTTGGTCAGGGCACAGCTTCAGATGATCCCTTGATACTGCTGCTGAGGTTTCTCCTCCATTCTTGCTGATGAGGCACACCTTGGTGTTATCAAAGTCTGAAGGCATGATGGTGTATGGTTCAGCCTCCCACTGGTCATCAAGTTTATGAAGTCATCATTTTCTTTTGAGTACCTGTTCTCCAGGTGACGGGAACTGCGAGGGCATGCTGATTGTAATTTCTTTCTTGCTTTTGTCTTCCTTGGGCCAGACTCTTCTCTACGCATTCTTGCACTTTGCGGATCTGCTGCTGCCACTCTATATCCCAATCTGCATCTGCTGATGTTACTTCAGGTGTTAAGACTCTCATGTCCAAGTCAATGGGTAACTTGCCAGGTCTTGCTCTCATCAAGTAGGCTGGAGTACAGTTGGTGGAGTTTACAGGGATGTGATTGTAGAGATCTACCAGATCTGGCAACTTCTCTGGCCACAGGTTTCTCTCTTCCAGGGGTAAGGTCTTCAATAGGTCAATTACCACTTGGTTCATTTTCTCGCGCATGCCATTTGTCTGTGGATGATACGGCGTCATCCTGATTTTCTTGCAGCCGTACAGGTTACAGAACTCCTGGACACTTCTGCTTCAAGGCGGACTGGTCGTAACATCTTCAGGTACTGTGAAAATTTGAACTGCTGCGTCTTGCTGTTTGGTCTACAGGCAGACGCAACTGGGTAGGTAGCACTAACGTCGCACGGATCGCAATAAGTCACATTTAGCGATCTGTCGTGGCTACGTGCATTAGCAACGCGTGCCCGCGTGATTCTGTCGTACTAGAGTTGACCGATTAGATCGTTGCGTCCGCTGTGACGCTATATCGCTGTGCTGGACTTTGGAGCGTGCGCTGTTTTCATCGCAATGACTTAATGTATGAACGCTACCGTTTGAGTCGTTACGAGTCACTAGTTGGCACTCTGAGACTAACGACACAAACGATCTCATTACTGCTCGTTATTGAGATCGCTACGAATCACTAGTGTGGCAGACCTTATGCAACGATGGTGAGGGCGTAGACATAGCCTGACCGGCTTGGGACCAGCTTCACATGGTCTAAGGCTACCAACTCAAGTGGCTGTTTGGTGAATATTGGTTGTAACGGGGCTCACTGGCTGTTACGGTCCTTCCTGCGCAGGTTGCATGGTCCACATTCCCGACACCAATCTTCAATGGCCTTCCTCATACCAACCCAGTAGAATCTCTCGCGAAGTAGGACCTCCAACTTCTTTCATCTGAAGTGTTCTGCTCCATCGTGGTACGCTTCTAGGACCATTGGTGTATCCCGCTTCGGGCTGCCACCTGCCAGACCAGTTCGTGAGTTCAGGCATTGACACTCCTCCAACACAGCTTTCCCTCCCTCGTAGATGAATAGCCTGCCCTTTTCCTTCCACAAATGTTGGGTCTCTTGTGGAGCATCTGGACCGGGGCACGAGTCAGCTTGCGCTAGTAGCTCCTTTACCAGGTGGACTGCTGGATCACTATCCTGCGTCTCTGCCCACTCATGGTGGGGCAATGGGTTTAACGTGGCCTTTTTCATGATGTAGCGCTTGTTTTTCACCCCTTGGGCGCGTTGGGCCGCAACTGGCCGGTGAAAGGCAGTTAACTCGATTTCTTCGAGTGCTTCCGGATCTTCTTCCCCATCTGGTAAGTTGGGCATTCTGGACAGCGCATCAGCATTGGCATTCTTATGCCCGCTCGGTACTTGATGGTAAACTCGTAGTTGGACAGCCGGGCCAACCATCGCTGCTCCAGCACATCTAGCTTTGCGGTTTCCAACTGAGTCAGTGGATTGTTCTCCATGAAGATGGTAAACTTTGCAGCAACTAAATAGTGTTTGAATCGCCCGGTCACAGCCCAGACTATTGCGATGAACTCTAGCTTAAAGGAGCTGTAGTTGTCAGTGTTCCTTTCAGTGGGACAAAGTTTCCTGCTGGCGTAGGAGATTACTCTTTCTTTGCCTTTCTGTACCTGCAACAGTACTGCTCCCAGTCCCACATTGCTGGCAACAGTATAAAGGATGAATGGTTGGTCATAGTCTGGGTAGGCCAGAACTTCATTCCCCGTAAGAACCAACTTCAACCGAGTGAAGGATCTTTCCAGTTTGTCATTCCAGTCAAAGTAGCACTCTTCTTCCTGACCTTTTTGGGCTGGCCGCAGGGGTGCAGCTATTTCAGTGAAGCCCTTGATGAACCTTTGGTAGTAGCCTACCAACCTGAGGAACTGACGTATTTCATGAATGTTGCTGGGTCTCTGCCAATCCCAGATAACAGTGACTTTGTTGGGGTCTGGTGCCACGCCTTCCGCGCTCACTACGTGGTCTAGGTACTGCACCTTGGGCTTCAGGAGGTGGCATTTGGATGGTTTCACTTTTAGGCCAAAGTTGGACAGGGCTTCGAATACCTCGGCCAGGTGCTCCAAATGGTCTTCGTAGGTCTTGGAGAAGACAATGACGTCATCTAGGTACAACAGAACTGTCTCAAAGTTCCTGTGTCCGAGGCAGCACTCCATCAACTTCTGGAACGTTCCTGGCACGTTGCAAAGCCTTAACGGCATGTAGTTGAATTCTGAGAGGCCCATTGGTGTTGCGAAGGCGGTCTTCTCTTTGTCCGCCTCTGCCACGGGAATCTGCCAATACCTACTGGGGAGATCTAAGATAGAGAAATAGTTAGCGGTTCTCAGTGCAGCTAGTGATTCTTCTATCCTAGGTAATGGATAGGCGTCCTTGTGGGTAATGCTGTTAATTCACCCGTAGTCAACACACATCCTCACTGTATCATCTTTCTTTCTATCGAGGACTAACGGAGCTGCCAAGGGGCTACAACTGTCTCTGATCACCCCAGCCTCCTTCATCTCCTGTAACATACTCTTGGCACATTGGTAGTGAGTTGCTGGTACATGCTGGTACCTCTCCTTAATGGGCGGATGATTTCCAGTAGGGATATGATGTTAGACCCCTTTTCCCTTACCAAAGTCTAAAGGGTGTTTGCTGAATACCCTTTCAAACTCTTGGACTACTCGTAAACCCCATTCTTTTGGTGTGGAAGGGTGGAGTCAGTGCCTAAGTGCAGCTGCTGACATCAATCCTCCAGCTGGTTTGCAGAGCCATTGTCCTCCACCTGGTTGGATGAGACCAAGGGTTCTGCTGTCTGAATTGCATTGTGATTGACAGTGAACAGCTTAGCAACGGTGGCATATCGAGGTAGTTTGGCCTCCTGCTCCCCACATTTTGAGATGCGTACAGATATCCTCCCCTTGCAGACATCGACTACCCCTCTGGCTGTCTGGACAGTGGGCCTACTATCAGAGTACAATGGTCCTACCAGGGCCTGGTAATCTCTTTTCCTGAGGCCTATGGCTGCCCAACACCAAATTAAAATTTACTCCTTGGGAGTATTGCAATGGGGAAAGAATCACTCACTCTGACACTGCTGACTTCTCCGCCAGATAGCTCTACCTGTTGTCTTTGCATCAGGGCCTTGATCTCCTTTTGCAGGACCCGTTGCTCACTGGAACCAGCAGTTTCGGCTATCTGTTGCAACAAAACAATAAACTCGGCAAGGCAATTTTCTATCACATTAGTACCTAAGGTCATTACTGGGTTACATTCTCATCGATCAAAGTCTACAATTATCAGACCTTGGGCTTTTAATTCTACTCACCCCAGCTTAATGGTCACCTCCATAGCCCACCTGTGGCAAAGGCTGACCATGGATGGTGTAATGCTCGCGCCCTGACTGGTTGGCGCGAGCTTGGGGTTTAGCCCCACTGTGCCACAGAGCAGACTACCCTGGAAGGGGTGTGACTAAGCAGCTACCTTGGTGTTCACTGGAGCCTCTGTTGGTGAGGTCAGGCTTGTGCGGCAGGTAGCTGCCAGGTACCACTCTAGGGTGGTGTCTGGCTGTGGCTGCTGATCCCACTGGGGAACAGAACACTATGAGAAGTGCAGACGAGTACAGACAGGCACGACTGGTACTATGGTGGGCAGGGCCGGCTCCAGGTTTTTATGGGCCCCGGGCGAAAGAGTCTCAGTGGGCCCCCTTAACACAGACCATGATTCATGATGCACAGATACTGCAGAGAAATATGGGTATAGCACAACGCCAAACACTTCTCTTCTTCCATTACATGACTGATACCTATTGTAAATTGTACAATAGCTCAAAAACCGCCAAATCCTCACAGCACAGTACAGACTGGACAGTACAGTCCTCCATACAATATTATGGGCACCACATAGTCTCCCCCTCATTACCCATATAATACCCCATGCAGGATGTCACCCCGCCATCCCCCATATAATGCTCTATACAGAATACTGGACCCAATATAATGTGTTGTGAATAGACTGGAAATGAGTTCTGAGCAGAAGCTCCCTCTGGTGGTTACAAACGGTACTGGACTGTCCAGTGAAGATTGTGAGGATTGGGAATCAGGTGTTACTGACTGGTCTTATATAAGGGAGTCACCTTCCCATCAGGGTTGCCGGTGATCAATTGTTCTGGTCTCAATCCTTGATTCCTGTTTCCTTGGTAGCCTGCTGTGTCGTGTCTGAATCTCCTGCTAACAGATAAGACATTTTCTTCTTTTTGTTTTTGTGCTTGATTTTTGCATTTTGTCCTGCACTTCTGTGGGGGCCTTCAGGGTCCCCTCTGGGGGCTTTTGCCTCTCGTTCAGTTCAGCCACTGATGTTTGTACATTTGCTTTTTCCAGTTTTTTCAGTGGCTGCTGTTTTGTTTTTGGTTACACCAGAGAACTAATTTAGGTGGTAGAGGTCGTGTGATCTCAGGTGTTTTTGAAATTAGTAGAGTTGGTGCTTTTCAGGGTTTTTTGGGATTGCAGTAAGTGCCCTTCCTATCCTTTTCTATTTAGTAAGTTTGGGCCCCAACATTTGCTCATACTATTTTCTGTCTGTGTCAGTATTTCTTCTTGTCTAACCGCCATTACATGTTTGGGGGCTTTCTATGTTCTTTGGGGATCTGCTCCGGGGCAGATAGCTTTCCTCTTTCTATCTTTAGGTGTAGTTAGTTTCTCAGGCTGTGACGAGGCGTCTAGGACCAACGTAGGAACGCTCCACGGCTGCCTCTAGTTGTGGTGGTTAGTCAGGGTACTGCAATCTCATAGTTTCCAACTGCTCTGGTGTATTTCCTTTTTTGCCTGCTCTCCTCAGCTACCAAATCATAACAATAATGCTCCATACAGAATACTGGACCACATATAATGCTCCATACAAAATATGGAGCTCTCCTCTACACTGTGCTGCGTTCTGCACTGTTACGGCTCAGGAAAGGGCGCTGTGGAAAGACTCCCCATTATCATCATCATTGCCTGCCCATCATCATCATCATCATTGCCGCCTCTCATCATCATTGCCTGCCCATCATCATCATCATTACCTCCCTATTATCATCATTGCCTCCCCATTAATATCATCATCATCATTGCCTTCCCATTATCATTGCCTCCCCATCATCATCATTATCATTGCCTCCCCATTAATATCATCATCATTGCCTTCCCATTATCATTGCCTCCCCATAACCATCATTATCATTGCCTCCCCATTAATATCATCATCACCGCCTTCCCATTATCATTGCCTCCCCATCATCATCATCATCGCCTCCTCACCGCCATCACTGCCTGCCTCCCCCACCACCATCACACATACAGCACCGCAGGCAGCACTCTCTCACATACACACAGGCAGACACACGCACACACACGCCTCACCTGTCCTGCATCCGCGCGCTCTCTGCCACAGCCGGTCGCTGAATGATGACGTCATTCAGCGGCGCTGCTGTGAGAGAGGAAGCGCCGGCGCAGGCACCCCCTGGAGCCCAGAGCTGCAGCAGCGGAGGCACGGGGAGAGGTGAGTATTGCACCGGCTGCCGCCGGGGCCCTGAGCGAGCGGGGGGGCCCAGTGGCGGCGCTGACACCGCTAACGGGTGCCGGGGTGCCTGACGGCGAGTGGGCCCCCCCGCCTGCTCAGGGCCCCGGCACTTGCCCGGGTGTGCCGGGTGCTGACGCCAGCCCTGATGGTGGGCACAGCTGGTACTCTTGGCAGACAGGCGGGCATGGGTGAGACACTGGCAGGCAGGCAAAGTTCATGGCTGAGACACTGGCAGGCAGGCGGGCATGACTGAGGCACTGGCAGGCAGGCGAGTACAGTACACACGGGAGGGGCAGGAACTGACTCGGTAGGGACAGGAACACAGACAGACATAAGTGGTTTATGGGAACAGATAGGGACCTGTTCAGACTGGAGAAGCTGGGGCTGGTCCTGGATGAACAGCGTCACCGACTGGAATGAGAGATATATGGGAACAGATAGGGACCTGTTCAGACTGGATGAGCAGGGATAGATAAAGAACTGCAGGAAGCGGAACGGGAGCGGAGCAGAACCGCAAGGTTACGGAGCGGAGAGCAAAACATAGTCACTGGTTGCAGTGCAGCGAGCTGAACCGCAAGGACTGCGGAGCAATGGCAGAACCACAAGGAGTGCGGAGCAAAGGCAGAACCGCAAGGAATGTGGAACAAAGGCAGAACCGCAAGAGTGCAGAGCCAAAGGCAGAACCACAAGAGTGCGGAGCAAAAGACAGAACCGCAAGAGTGTAGAGCAAAGGCAGAACCGCAAGAGTGCGGAGCCAAAGGCAGAACCGCAAGAGTGCGGAGCACTGGATGAGCAGGGATAGATAAAGAACTGCAGGAAGCGGAACGGGAGCGGAGCAGAACTGCAAGGTTATGGAGCGGAGAGCAGAACAGAGTCACTGGATGCAGTTCAGCGAGCTGAACCGCAAGGACTGCGGAGCAATGGCAGAACCGCAAGGAGTGCGGAGCAAAGGCAGAACCGCAAGGAGTGCGGAGCAAAGGCAGAGCCGCAAAAGTGCAGAGCCAAAGGCAGAACCGCAAGAGTGCGGAGCAAAAGGCAGAACCACAAGAGTGCAGAGCAAAGGCAGAACCACAAGAATGAACACAAGGGTACACACAGCAGGATAGGGAAGGCTACAGACAAGGATACAACAGACACAGAAATAGGACTGAATACAGACAGGGTCAGGTACTGGATAGGTACAGGAACTAGGATACTGTCCAGGATATGCAGCCTCCTGGAGGGCAGAACAAGTAAGGCGCAAAGCACAGAAACAGATCTGGGTACAAAGTCCCCAGAGAAGGCGGAAAACAGAACAGGACCTGGCAGCTCAGCAGCAAGATACTGACTGAGAGAATTGATTGCTCAGGCAGCCTCCAAGGGGTGGGGCTGCCTTAAGTACCAGAGGCTTCTTGACAATTGGCTGGGGACACCTTAGGAAGGTGCACACTGACTCAATAAGAACCAGGAAGTGCCGGCGCCGCCCCCCTATGCACACAGCCAAGAAGCATGCAGAGAGCAGACAGGAGACATGCGGCACACAGCATGGAACTGGCAACAGACAGAACTCACAGCATGGCCTGGAGTAGTGAGTAAGTTGGTGTGTAAGGCAGGTGGGGGATGGAAAGCCATGCAGTAATGCCGGCAGGGTTGTTACAGCTGTCGACTACTGTCTGCTCATCATCTGGTCCGCAAGTAATATCAGAGTCAGCCCAAAACCGTTTGTAAAGAATATATTTCATAGTCATTACCTGAGTGCCGGTGTCCTCCAACGTACTTGGCTCGCCAGCTTTGTCAGCCTGGTCATCCTACTTCTGGGGGTTGGCCCTCTGCCCAGAGGTTGCTTGTTTAAATGGCAGAATCTTTCAATGTGCACCGCTTTGCTGCAGTGGCAGCAAATGGGTCGTCCGTCCTGGTCGTAGTGATCATTGTCTCTCCCTCTGGTCGGTAAGATCCTCTTCCGCTGTCGCCACGGGACATCATCTGGACTGGAAGCCAACTGGATCTTCTTCGGGGGCACTTGCAGGGACTGCACGGTTTTGGCTAGTGCAGACACACTTTTGGTCAGCTCCTGGACCTGAAGACGTAGTTCTGCAGATGGATCATTATCCAGGGTCTGTGCGTCCGCCTCAACGGGGGGTCTGAGGGAAGGATGCCGCCTCCTGGTGGTATGTAATTGCTGGGCACCTAGGGGGCATTGGGTGGCTGACATTTGGTTCGTGCAGCACCCGGATAGCCCTATCTTAAAAGTCTGCAAAGTTCAGGTCAGGGTTTTGTAGGGCCATGATGCGCAGCTGTGTCCTGTGGGTGCTGGACAGGAGTCCCTCAATAAATAGCTTCTTTAACAATCTGTCTCCATCCTGAACACTGTCTGGGTCAATCTGCTTTATGGCCTCCTGAAGATTAAGGGCATAGTCCCGTATACTGTCCTGCATCCTTTGTTTGCACCCAAAGAACCTTATTTTTATTTCTGCTGTAGTGCGGGTGTCAAAGGTGCCCGTCAGCTTAGCCAGAATTAGCTTAACAGTCCCTTTGGCTTTCAGACAGGGGGTACATTTCAAATAAACTGCACAGTCTCTCCTTGAAATCGCTGAGGGTATGAGACTCCCGAGTATTGCGGTAGCCAGGCTGCTCCCGGTATATATGGCATTGATAGCGGCATTATAGGAACTGCAGCGGTTGTCGCCAGATCTTGCGGCGCTCTGGGGGCTGTGGCTGCATCAGCCGCTGGATTCTGCTGTCTTATGGGGGCTGCGGCTGCACCTGCCTCTGAATCTTGCGACGCCATGGGGGCTGCGGCTGCATCTGCCGCTAGATCTCTATCTGCGCTGGACATCCTCTTCCCCCCCTAGTGAATCTTAGCCAGGCTCTGAGTTTCCACTGGCCAGGCTGTTACTCCGTCGGCAGGATGAACTGTGCATGCCGGGATTCCAAGTTGGAGCGCCTGCCAAGGCAGTGGAGATACTCAGTACTGGGCTGCTTCTTAAAGGGGCCGTGTCATGGCAGCAGTGACCTGGTCCGTGGCCCTGTGCGTCCAATAAAAGGGGATATGCTGAAAAGGGAAAATAAAGAGTTTGTAATAAAGTGTTCGTGACGCCACCTGTGGTACTCGGCAATAAAGATGTTAGCCGACGCTGCAGATTCAGTCCACTGGGACAGTTGTTAATGCAGCAGAGTTGGTTCAGCTCCCCACAGGCAGAGCTGTGTCCCAGGGCAGTTAGGATATTAAAGATAATGTAGGTGATTGTGGTGCATGGCAGATGATGCAGAAAAGATTCAGAAGACACAGCAGGGTGCAGTTTTCTTTACCTTTTACTGAGCAGTGCAGTTACAGTCCGGGGCTCAGGTTACAGATGGTTCTAGAGCCGGTCAGCCTGAAAGCAATTTGGGAATCTCCTTAGTCAGATAGGTTGTGAGGCCTCCTTTCTAGCGCTATTCTGTGAAGTACTTGCTGCTGTAAACTCTATTCAAGTTCCTTTCTCTGTCTGCTACTTAGGTAGAACTCAACTCGCATGTCAGGCAGCTGTAGCTTACTTCAGGGATCACTCCTGTTTAGCGTCTCTGGCTCACACGTGCTGCTGTGTTGTCGAGTATCAGTTGGGGACATAGGATCTGCGGTCATCTGCCCTCTTGATTCTGCTGCTGAGACTTTAGTACCCACACAACCTCGGGCTCTGGGCTCCGGGGCCCAGTCTCTGGCGCTCAAGCCTGGGGGTGAGCAAAGCTATAGCTCCTGTCACCCAGCTCCTCTCCACATGCCCTGTCTCAACTCTGTTCAGGCTCTAACTCCTCACTATCTTCCAGCGTCTGACCAGAGAGAGCAGTTCTCCTGAAGTCGGGTTAGAGCTCCCCCTACTGGCCTGAAGCAGGAACTGTGTTGTATGCTGAAACTACCTGTTAAGGGGATCCCTTCTTTACTTCCAGGCATGACATCACTCCCCCTGGAGGGAGGCAAGGCCGTTGTGGCAACCAAACTCCTGGGGTGCCACACCTGTGCAAGGGCAGTTAATGGGCCCTCTCCAGTCCAATAGTTCATTGTAAAGCACCTGTTTATGTGTCTGTGACATAACTACATGCTGCCATAGAGTGAAAATGAGCCCTCTTACCACCCGTGCCAAATTGCACCAATGATGTCTGCCCCTACTTGATACTAGGAATCAAAATGTCACCACATGGGTAATAGAGTCATATAACTGTACATTTAATTTTTGGAATGCTGCCTTCATTTTTCTTGTTTGTATATATCTAGGCATCCACTTGCCAATCTATTTTAACCTTGGTTTCCTTTTTTTTTCAGTTGCCATGTACAGAGAACCGTCTTTGCATGATGTTGGAGAGACAGTGCCAAAGGCCCGTGTGACACCAAGTAAAAGCACAAGTGCATCTGCAATAATGAATGGGGGCAAACCAGTCACTAAGAGTAAGACATCATAGCCAGACCCCCCAAGGTTGTTGTGACTTTCTGAGCCCTTGGCACACTTGAGCATTTATCCACACCAGACTGTCCACTCTCCAGTGTTTGTAGACAAAAAGTGAACTACGCACTGGCTCTTTTGCGGTTTCAGAATCAACGTGTTGCAGATGGATAAAACTCAGTGTGTATCTCCTCCCTCCACAAGAAGACACCTGGGGAACCAGCGAAACTCAGACCATGGAATGCCCTACCAGATATGGAATGCCTTTTTAATATCTTATCTGTGACTGTGACACTTCATGTGAATGACATACTTCACAAGTACACTTGATACCTTGCCTGCTGCCAATTACCCTTACCCTCTTTTGAGTCCAATTACAGCGAAATCCATGTTTTAAGTTCTATTTTGTAGCACACAAATATTAAGTAATTTCTAGTTAGACGCTGTAAAACTGCGCTATAATGGATTTCTCTAACCTTTTTTACGAGGCTGCTTGCAACAATGTCTGTGACCTTTTGCAGGGATTGCGTTCCTCTAGAACTTGAATGTTTCAGGTGGCTTAGTTCTGAAAGCAATCAGGGAATCAGGAAGCCTTCAAAAAGCTCTTCTAAACCACGTCTATATTGAGTAGGACATATTAACTGGTCAAGTGTGGCAACAGGTTTTGTGCTCCGCAGGTTGGCGTTATATACTAGAGGGAAATATGTCAAACACACTCAGTGGGAAGTAGGCTGCGAGTAGTGTTTGACACTCCCTATACTTTCCTTTTGTGTGTGTTTTATACATATCACAGGCTTGCTGGTAATGGTAACATTTGCCTTAGCCAGTAAGCAAGACCCACTTGTTTTTTAAAATGGTGGGTCCATAGAACTCTGTAGGCCTTGTAGGCCTGAATTAAGGCTCATTTTTCATCTATAGTTCCTCATGATAAAATAGATATATATATACATATATATCAATACAATTAACAAATGTTCCGCTACCTACAGTAATTCTCTTTTGAAAAATGTAGCCCTTCCTGTTTTTAATAAGCTCAGATTAAATTGCACCTGTAGCCCACTCACAATGGAGGCAGATATTTCATGGGCTAAGCCAATACTTGAGGACTGGGCCTATTAATTCACTAGGTGCCTCAACTGCAAGTTGCTAGTGACTTTCTAGGCCAAATACTGGTTCAGCTCACCAAATGACTGTCTCATGTTTAAGGTCATTCCCATCTCTGGCAGTTCCTGCAGTTTTCTTTCGCTTAGCATGGGCACGTTGTTTGTTGTGTCCCTTTTTTGCAACAGCAATGCAAGTTCTGTACTAACTTATAATCATTTCATATTCCTGTTTGATAAGACTGGACCAGTAAATTAAATATTTTAGGTAAGCATGCAAGGTCCAGTCATATTAATTTCCATACCAAATCGAACATATTCTTAATACCTTCAGGAACCAGAATTTACACAATAAAGGTGCCTTGCTTAGGTTGTGGCATATTTTACTCTAAACCACTTTATGTGGAACCAGAACTTTCAGAAGAACCAGAAGTCATAAGGTGCCTATGTATGTCTGTCATGTGAAGTTTTTTTCACAATGGCATTTGGTTCCTCATATATGACACTTACTACACCTAGTAGACTGTCCATCCGATCAGAGATATTAGCAAGGTCATTCTGTAGCATAGGTAGGACATGCTTCTGTGAGAATTGCGTACAGGACCAAAATGGCCTTCACGCCTGGACGTCTTAGGTGGAGCAAATTTACTAATCTGTTTTTCTTTCCTAATTGGCATAAACGGGTATACTTTGCTTTCTCTCTCAGACCCCTTTGCACTGTGTCTGCAAGAAACACTGTATTATAAAATTCTTGCCTTTTTTCTTTCTTCACTCATGATGTCCTCTACCTGTTTATGGAACCAACATATTGGCTTATGAAAGATTTATCACGTCCTTCGTCGAATTCTGATATATTCACAATGATTTAAGAGAGAGCTGCTCCGACTGTTCAGAAGAAATTTGCTGTGCTGCTAGTCACAATACACCAAGCCTAATTACCACTTTTACATCATTTCATGTCGAAAGAAATGCTTGTCCCCGTCATGATAGTGAAGCACATTAGCAGAAATCCTCTTCTATGTTCTTACTTAGCAACATGAGTAAAATTGCACAACATATTTCAATATAACCCGTGTGGGGCTGGTGTCCCGACGTCAGACACACATTCCTACTTCATTGTCATTCAAAAAAAACTATATGTGATGGGCCGTGTGCCCAGAAAACCAGTTGACTGGTTAAAATCAAGGCTGAATTTATTTTTGTAAATGACTAATATGTTATGTGTGTACTCCTGTTCTTTTCCTTGTTCATTATGTTTATACGGGTTGTGTAAGAGATTTTTTTTTCCTGAATGACTGTCCTATTGGAGTTTTATTTGTTGTCTGTGTGTTTATTCTCTTATTTTTTTTACCTAATTTAATGTCTCATCTGTTGCATGGAAGAGGGTGATGATGAACTGCATGTAGTAAGCTATGTGTATTAAGAAACGTCGGTATGTATTACTAAATTGACATACATACAGTATATGCAAAGCGTTTGTCTGCATTGTACAGTTTATGTGTTTACTATCATTTGTTGTCTACACAAGTGCAACATATTTAATAAAATGATTTATACAAAGATGGAACAAACCAATTCACCAATTTTCAGACAGTAGAATGCTCATAAAGGGCTTACACCGGACATAATTAAAAGCTTATCACAGGCAAGTCATATATATTAGAAATACTGTTTCCCAAAGCATACCAAAGAGTGTATTAAAATGATGTTTATCCCTCATGTTATGTGTCATTGAGAAGATGTCATTGCAGGTGAGAAGACATTGACCACAATTGGAAATACAAAGCAACTACAAGAAGTATTGTGTATCAAGTGCTAAATAGTAGAATTCTATTGTTCATTTTGTAATTACACATGGAACCTTATATCCTTCCAGACATGCATGTCAGTGCACACTCCCGAATGCACTTACTTTTTGTCATGTATGATTCTAACTGTATTGTTTTTAAAACCCCGACTCATTGCAACAGAAGCCTAATTTCCCTGGCAGAGACGTTAGAATGGGATAACCGGGTATAGCTGAGGAATTGAAATGTTCAACAATGAAATGTTATCGTTATACATCAATAATTATTTTCTTATTAAAGTTTTTTTTTCTCATACATCCGTTCACATTTAGAATACTTTATTCAGTTATTGACCACGTTGTTGTCTGAGATCAGGAAAAAACTTTTTTCACTTGCTGGTAATGTAGCTCAGCCATCTTCGTACGAAGATGGCTGAGCTACAATATCTGGCACAGCCCAAAAGTAAGAGTGATGCATAAATAAAAACAGACCTTTTCCAATGTCAATCTACCATTTTATTTAATCTTTTTTTTTTCGCAAAGGAAATTAGCATGTCCATTTAGTGTTTGCTCTGCTCATTTCTTTCTCCTTCATTTAGAGCATTATGCCTGTTCTCTGAGGAGGGCGCTAGCATTCATATCTTCCTTCTGCGGATGTGAAACATGTTTCCATCACACATTATTAATACATCTTCACCAATGAGGGCTGCCATGAGGGTTTTGTCCTAAACCCAAAATAAAGGGGTTGGCTAGTCAGAAGAACTATTTACAATTCTCTATTAGAGAGTGAAACATAAATTAAAGGGTCCCCCATCCAGCACCTAATGCTGTGGAAGACATGGCCTATCTGTGCATTACATGTGTAGCCAATGGCATAGCTATAGCAGGTGCACCCGGGCCCTGGTACTTGAATGGGTTACAAGAACCCTCTGCCATATTGGAAGAAACTAATATTATAAAGACGCAAAAATGGGGCCCTCTTACATATTTTGCAGATCATGCCTTTAGCTATAGCCCATTGATATAGCCCATCGCTATAGGGTAAATCAACTTCCTCTGTAATCTATGGGTAAACCCAGATGCCAAACGCTGGAGGCTATACAAAAGAACACCCTATAATCAGCTTGACATCAAGGGACCCTTTAACGAAAAAAAATGGTTTATTTGATGCAGCTAACCCCTTTAATTAATGGTCTATGCATATCAGATCTAAATATACAGCTAAGACAAGTTTACACTAAATTTACAGTGTAAAAGTAGCTCAGCAAAAGATATGGCACCATTATCAAAATGATAGAATATTTACAAATATCATACTAATTATTATAGTGCTCATATAGGGGACACATAGAAGGACCAATCGCCAAAATAGACATAACAAAAGCAAAGGAGAAAAACGATCAAACGGTCCAATATGTTATAAAGATGTAAACACTTTATTAGATTTATAAATCAGGGAACAGGTGAATTGGGGAAGAAAAAGTGCATAAGTGCATCAAAACATGCCAGGACGTAGAGTGCAAGCTGATGGTCTTATAATACATGAGATGAAATTGGCAATCAACCATCAATTCAAATACTCAAAGAAAAGACCAAATGTCCATATAAATATTTACAACAATTAACGGTCATGGGTATAAAAGGTATGCAATGTAATAACTGACGTATTCAGCCTAAAGAAAAACCGCTGAAGCTATAAATCCGAATCAAGCATATCTTACCCAGAGAAGTATAGAAGGGCACTGCAGCACCTGCATCCTCCCCAACGCGCGTTTCGACGTTGCCTTCACCAGGGGAAATTTACAGTGTAGGTATCATTTCTGCATAAAAAATAAATATATTAAAATGTGGAAACACATACAAAAAATAATAAGAAAACAATATTGGTTACACAATTTTCAATTTTTAGTTATTATTTTACATTTTGTAGGCAGATTAGTGGGCTTGTGTAAATTGTTTTCACATTGTAAAATAAACTATTCAAAAAAATTCTTAGTTTGCAATAGAAGAAATACAAATATCAATTTAATATATTTTTAAGAGCCCTATTCAAGAGAAAGACAATATATTGATTTATTAAATAATTATAAAAAAAATGATGAAATGAATAAATACATTTAGCCATAATTTTCTCTGGTATTTTGCTATTGGATTAAATAAAATCCCCTTCTTATCTAAGATTAGTCAATGGTAATTTATAAAGCTATATTAGAAGCCCTTCTCTATATTATTACATTATTAAAGGCAATGATCTAAAATATTTCTGAGCATAAATAATTAAAATATAACACAATCAATAACGTAATCAACGCTGAAGTGAATTTGCTTTCACTTTGGAGAAATGATATTCCTCTTCTCTTACCTTTAGGCATATTGTGAGTGATCATTGGCATCAGGCAGAGTTTTTTATGTTTATCTACATTGCACGTAATTGACTTCACGTTCCTTTCCGGTTCCTCTGGCTATGTCATCTCTGGCTGGATGTGGCGCTGGCTTTCCTCACTGAATGATGAAGCCCTGAAGTGAAGTTAGCCCATCTCATCATTGATTCATTGTGAGAATCGCTCCCCTTTCTCACTGCCTATGCACCAAAAAGTTAACTTAGGGTTTACGCTTACTTGAAAGATAATGTTCATCCATATGAAATAAGTGATACATCACTGCAGTTGTCACATTTGCTAACATATGGGGCTCACACAGGCTATACCAAAACACTAAAGGAGAAAGTATCTCTTTTTACAACCTACTATGAATCTGTATGTTGCCACCGGTAGAGGGCAACCAAGAAAATAAAATAGATATAATTTACTGCCAGGACAAGATAAGCAGCTGTCACACTGATAATCGTGGCACAGTAAAGATAGTAGTAGAGATGACATGTGAAGAGGCAGTGAAGATGACTGGTGGTCAAGGGCCCCCTTACACATTAGACTAAAGTCTGCCAAACTAACCGATATTGGCAGGATCGGCTGTCAGTCCGGGGTGTCCTGATGGTTCCTTAATAAATGATGTCAAGTAGAAAAATATCTGGCCTGCTGAATTTCAGCTGCAATTTTTTTGCTTCTCCAGGGAAGATAGCTGCCTGATGAATGATCGTTTGACTGACAGTTATATAATGTTTATGGGGGCTTTTACTTACAGATCATCTCAACTACCACACTGTGTTGACTCTCCTGTGATATATACTACTGTATCTCATGCTACTAGAGGGAACTTGTTGCCAGTTTTTTGCATCCTAATTGGAGACTAGCATAATATAGAGATAGAGATCCTGATTCCAGCGATGTGTCATTTGCTCGGCTGCTTACTGTATTTTTTATAAAATCATTGCATTATCAGCAGG
>JARQOD010000002.1:208613377-208737800 GCA_033576555.1 Oophaga sylvatica
TCCTGCCTGACAGGAGAGTAAAGGCTGGGTGTCACATAACATACACCAGCGATCCCGACAACGATATGCACTTGTCAGGATCGCTGGTGTATCGCTACATGATCGCTGCTGAGCTGTCAAACAGGCAGCTCAGGCAGCGATCTGGGACAGCGACACTGCGGGTAACATCGCTTAAGGGCCCGTCTCACATAGCGATATCGCTACCGAAATCGCTGCTGAGTCACTAGTTTTGTGACGCAGCAGCGAGCTCACCAGCGATATCGCTGTGTGTGACATTCAGCGACGATCAGCCCCCCTGCCGGGTATCGCTGATCGTCGCAGAAATGTCAGGACCTTTTTTTGATCGCTGGTTTCCCTCTGACAGGCACGCATCGCTGCGTGTGACAGGCGGGAGACCAGCGATCCGCTGGTAACCAAGGTACACAGCGGGTTTCCAGGCACCGCGCAGCGCTTGGAAACCCGCTGTGTACCTTGGATACCAGCTCCCTGCATCAGGGCGCTGGTATCCAAGGTACACAGCGGGTTTCTAGGCACAGCCCCGCGCCTGGAAAACCGCTGTGTACCTTGGTTACCAGCGGATCGCTGGTCTCCCGCCTGTCACACGCAGCGATGTGTGCCTGTCAGCGGGAAACCAGCGATCAAAAAAAGGTCCTGACATTTCAGCGACGATCAGCGATACCCGGCAGGGGGGCTGATCGTCGCTGAATGTCACACACAGCGATATCGCTGGTGAGCTCGCTGCTGCGTCACAAAACTAGTAACTCAGCAGCGATCTCGGTAGCGATATCGCTATGTGAGACGGGCCCTTAAGTGGAAAGCTTAATTGATTGCTTTCCACTTTCACTTCAGGTCAGCCAGGGACACAATCAGTGACGTCAGAGGGAACTGATTAACAAAAATAGGGGTTCCCTTCGAAAAAAAAATGGCGTGGGGTCCCCCCTATTTTTGTTAACCAGCCAGATGAAGCAGACCGCTGAGGCCTGGATTTTCAGGCTGTTAAGGAGCCAAGATCCATGGACCTTGCCAGCCTGATAATACTAGGCCACAGCAGTCTGCATATCTTGGCTGATTAACAAAAATAGGGGATCCCCTCGAAAAAAATTGGCGTGGGGTCCCCCCTATTTTTGTTAACCAGCCAGATGAAGCAGACCGCTGAGGCCTGGATTTTCAGGCTGTTAAGGAGCCAAGATCCATGGACCTTGCCAGCCTGATAATACCAGGCCACAGCAGTCTGCATATCTTGGCTGATTAACAAAAATAGGGGATCCCCTCGAAAAAAATTGGCGTGGGGTCCCCCCTATTTTGTTAACCAGCCAGATGAAGCAGACCGCTGAGGCCTGGTTTTTCAGACTGGTAAGGATCCAATATCCATGGACCTTGCCAGCCTGATAATACCAGGCCACAGCAGTCTGCTTAGCTTGGCTGGTTAACAAAAATAGGGGATCCCCTCGAAAAAAAAACGGCGTGGGGATCCCCCCTATTTTTGTTAACCAGCCAAGTAAAATGCAGACTGCTGCGGCCTGGTATTAAAAGACTGTCAAGGCCCATGGATTTTGGCCCTCAACAGCCTGATAATACCAGGCTACAGCAGCCCCACATTTGGCGCATCAAAAGATGTGCCAATTGTGGCACTTTACCCAGCTCTTCCCACTTGCCCTGTAGCGGTGGCAAGCGGGGTAATAAGGGGTTAATGTCACCGTTGATTGCACGGTGACAATAAGCCCGGTTAATAATGGAGAGGTGTCAATAAGACACCGATCCATTATTAATCCCAAAGTTTTTAAATGTTTAAAAAAAAGACAAAGCAAGAAAAAAGTCTTTTAATGAAAAAAAGAGACAACACAGTTTTCATTAATTTTATTATACTCTCATTCCTGCGACGCCATCGATCTCCTGTAAAAAAAGAAAAAAAAACAAACCAACAGTATACCACCTGTCCGACGCAGTCCATAACGACAGTCCCACGACGATCCTGCTCTGCTACATCGCAATGACAGGCAGAGCCTGTCATCGCGACGCAGCACAGCTGATTACCTGCTTCCCCGGCGGTGACGTCATCGGACTGACTGCTTTACGGCCGGGATTACCCAGCAGTCACTGCAGTTATCGCGAGAAACTGCATGTGACCGCCGGGGAAAGAAGATTGCGGCCATGAAGCAGTCCAGGACGTGACCGCCAGAGATCTTCTGCCAGGTAAGTGCCGCTGACTCCTGACAGACCCGACCGACGGACACTGACAGTGACAGTGACAATCCCGATTCCGGTATCCGATATGACGAAAATATCGGAACTCGGAATCGGAATTCCGATACAGCCAATATCGGCCGATACCCGATATTTGCAGTATCGGAATGCTCAACCCTAATGATGACGAGTATAATTCATTAAAGCTTATGATTTTAGTAGAGAGCAGCTGACGTCTCAGCTGTAATGTTCTCCCTGAAGAAATTTGCATAGTAAACAAAGCTCAACTATCTCTGTCATTGCACGTAAAATATGAGTCTGACAATCTAAACCCTGAGCTGGACCATGCAAAGTCAGTAATAAATATAACACTAATTTATGGCATAGACCCAAGATATATCACCAATAATGCCATATACAGGGTGGGCTATTTACATGGATACACCTAAATAAAATGGGAATGGTTGGTGATATCAACTTCCTGTTTGTGGCACATTAGTATATGAGAGGGGAAAACTTTTCAAGACGGGTGGTGACCATGGTGACCATTTTGAAGTCAGCCATTTTGGATCCAACTTTATTTTTTCCAATGGGAAGAGGGTCATGTGACACATCAAACTTATTGATAATTTCACAAGAAAAACAATGGTGTGGTTTGTTTTAACATAACTTTATTCTTTCATGAGTTATTTACAAGTTTATGACCACTTATAAAATGTGTTCAAAGTGCTGCCCATTGTGTTGGATTGTCAATGCAACCCTCTTCTCCTACTCTTGAAACACTGATAGCAACACCACAGAAGAAATGCTAGCACAGACTTCCAGTATCCGTTGTTTCAGATGCTGCACATCTCGTATCTGAAGGCAATTATCTATGCTGTGAAGATACGAGATGTTCAGCATCTGAAACAACAGATACTGGAAGCCTGTGCTAACATTTCTTCTGCGGCATTGCTATCAGTATGTCAAGAGTGAGAGAAAAGGTTTGAATTAACAAACCAACACAATGGGCAGCACTTTGAACACATTTTATAAGTGGTCATAAACTTGTAAATAACTCATGAAAGAATAAAGTTACATTAAAATCAAGCACACCATTGTTTTTCTTGTGAAATTCTCAATAAGTTTTATGTGTCACATGACCCTCTTCCCATTGGAAAAAATAAAGTTGGATCCAATATGGCCGACTTCAAAATGGCCGCCATGGTCACCACCCATCTTTAAAAGTTTTCCCCCTCCCATATACTAATGTGCCACAAACACAAAATTGATATCACCAACCATTCCCATTTTATTTAGGTGTATCCATTTAAATGGCCCACCCTGTAGTATAGGTCATATAATACAAGGGAACCTGCCGTCACATCCGCTAACTGTTGGAAATCACCATTATAGCTCAGTCCAGAGCCTCTCATCTAGACAAATCAGTTCTCATACTTTGCATTGACGAGGGCCAATAGCCCGAAACACCATGTCTGCAAATTGAGATTCTGATTTGGCTTTAATCCTAAGTCAAATTGCAAGACTCGATAAAGGGTTGATTGTGACTTGTAGGATCGCTGCTTCCAACAGGTGGCGCTATAGAGTTGGAGTCCTCTTTCTCTCTGAAGAGGCAATTTGCACATGATTGACATCTTCCATACAATCTACTTCATGGCAAAACTGCCTGAAATAAGCCATCTGCACACAACTTTCCTTCAGTCTTACCATGCAATGCATTGTATAAAAGACTCCACTTTATCTGAGATTTTTCTTTAAACATGGAAATATTAGATTGGAATTTCAAAAGCATTATTATAATGTTTTACTGTACTGTATATAGCTATAGATATAATGGAGGTTTACAACACTTAGCGGACCTGACAAGTTCCCTTTAATTAACTTTGACAGTCTATATAAAAACCTGTCATTTACATATAAACTATTGCAAGGCCTCCATCACAGAGGACTTTTCCAGCATTACCAACCTTGCACCCAATCAACGCTGACCTCACTGTCCCCACCCTCGGACTTATTGATCATCAACAGGAAGTTGGGGCTGTGGCTGCTCTCTGACTTCCTCTTGATGTTCGATAAGTCAAAAGGCGGGGACAGTGACACCAGCAATGATTGGGTGAAAGGCTCACTTGACATAACAACCTCACACAAACCCCGGGAACGCAAGTGCCAATACTGCGGCATCGGCACAGAATTTGAGTATAAGTATTGTGGCCAAACACGAGGAATGAGAAGGCGTTGTCAAAGTAGTGGGCAACCCCTTTAATATTTTGGTCCATAGTGTATTACTGTGTATATGAGGCATGAGCAATTAGAGCAATAAATTGAGGCTACATGTCTCAACCTAAGGAACCATAGTCCCCATGCACAGTTGCTCGCACTAGAGCCATATTCATATCCGGAACTTTCTTTTGCGTTAAATTTTACTTATAACAGTGAATTAAGACAAGAAACCAGAACAAGGTACACATAATGTAATATTTATAAGAAAAGCAATACATATAACCATCTCTTTATTACAGACAGTAGAGTTTATTGTACATGTTCTATTATAAGATTAGTGTGAAAACATCTAATACAGACGACTACCTGAACCAAAGAAATGACCCATTGAAAGAACAGAAGTGTCACGGATGGGACTGGTCATTATCATTACTCCTGGGCTGAATACCCTACACCTGGTATTTGTAATCGCGTATACCTATCATACTATGCCAGCTGGCTACTTATTATTCATTTAGCATGGATTGATGATATGATATTCTGGCAACCATGTAAATTATGCAATAAAGCAATCTCTTCTAGTCCCTGTGCACATGAAAATATCTCAAAGTTTGGCCAGACTTAGAACAGTCGGATTAAGCCGGTGAGATGGTGGGATATATATACTCCACTATTGTGTATGTTCAATAGCAGGCTATAATAAAATAAAAGAACACTTTTTAAACAATTTTTACATCTTGCTTTAGGGGTTTTCGTTTCCAAGCCATATCTCGCAGGCATTTCCATTCCATCCTTCCCAGCATTCACAGTTTCCACAGTTACATATCCCGTTGCCTAAAAACAAATTGAATAGGAGTTTAATTGTCACAATCAAAATGTACTACTTACAATGTCTTATTAAAGACTAGCAGGTCATAATCAAAACCCTATAACTGGTCTCTTAAATATTCCTTTTTTGTGTGGAGCACTTTGCATTTGATTTAGCAGCAACTGGAAATATAGACTTTCAGACAACTAATAGCATCTTTTCAGCAGTGCTCTTAGCAAAGTGCTATACACTATAATCATGCTGTCTTTTATTTCTCTCAGGCTTTATAGTGTGTTAGATGGATGCATAACTGTACTCATCTCCACTGGCTGCACCTGAAGACCAAAAGTAACCCTTTCCATTCCCTTACACTATGTATCATTTATAGCACCTACTTTATACATGTACATACCGAACTCATACATAGACTTGTTCTATCTGTGTGGGATCTAAACTGTATACATTGCCATGCATAAGGTGCTGGAGATGTTGGAAAAGCATAAAATACATTTCCAACATCAAAAGTTTTTTTTTTTACCATTTCAGTGACACGTGAAATCATGGCACTTAATAAAATATAGCTATGTCCATCTTTATGAATTCAGCTCTGGACTATAAAAAAGGATCAGTACAAGGAGTGGTGCTGTACTATAGGGAGCTTCATTAGGTGAACATATAGGTGAGAGAACATAGATGGAGTAAAATGCTATTGTGTATTTTCCATTAGTTTCATGCAGAAAATTATAGGAAAAAATCTTCATATAACTACAAATAAAAGTTGATGGTTCTATGCACCTCTTTGATTGAGAACATCCATACAAATAATAATTTAAACAGAGGCTATCATAAGACCAAGACATATTGATTAAACATGTTTTTTATGTTAAATGTATTTTTCAAAATTTTTGGAAATGCATTTTTCCCATATCGCAATAGTTACAGAAAAAAATAGAATTTTCATACTGGCCACTGTGGCTTTTTTTAGACTCTTTTTAAGACTCTAACTTTCCATTGTTTCAGGAAACAACATATGCACATAGTTATAATAGTTAGATCCTATCTTTTGTAATGAAATGTCCACTGAGCCTGGGCAGTGTTGTGACATCACCTATTGTGAATGGTGGATCTTGTGTTATCAGCTGTCATTGTAATCCTGTCTCTGATAATATAAAGTTTTGCTGATATCTTATCCTGAAAGGTCAGAAAATATGAGTCTAAAAAAAGTCACAGTGGGCATTGTAAAAATGACAAAATTATTAATTTTGTTTATTTAATAAAGATCATAACATGAGGAAAAAAACATTGCCAGAAACATGTCATACAAAAACCTGATTTAAATAATAGTTAATATCTCTGATGATAGCTTTCCCTTAAGAGAAAGGTAAGTGACAAATATTCGCTTTATTGGGTTTTGTCTCCTAGAACTTAAATTTCAAAGATAGCTACTGTGATAACATTGTTAAATTGGGATGAGCAAATTCCTTGAATAATACAATATACATGAACACCTGTATTAATGAAGAGCCTTGATTTATGGATGGGTCTGTAGGGATCAGTAAAGATCTGTACGCCTTATGGTTTATGCCATTTAAAAATCTGACCTTTGTACAACTTATTATGTATTAGTGATACACTGTACCATAAGCCAAGTGAATCATTCTATTCTATTGCGAATTGAACATGCTCATAAGTTGTACATTAAGTACCTAAAAGGGGTAGTTCGATGAAGACTTGTGTTCAAAACACAATAGAATAAGTTGAAAGGATCAATATACAACGGTTAAAAATACTGTATGGTTTTTATCTAAACATTACATTTTTATTTTCTAGTAATGTCATCAGCCGTGTCTCATGTGGCTGGAATGGTGGTGCACCTTCAGCGGAGGACCCACATGCTCAGGAGCTATTCTGCTCTGTCCTTGCTCATAGTCTGTAGTAATCTAACAGAGAAGCGATCAATAAAGTGATTGTGAAATGGAGCATTTGCAGTAGTGGGGAAGAAAGAGAAGATAGATAGCTCTAGAGTCATGAGAAAACAAAGTACACCCAATTTGAATTTTATGACTTTGTGTATCAAAACATAAAAACACATCTGGTCCTTAGAAAAACAAAATATGACAAATTACAGTTGGTCATTAGTAATGACTCATTACTTATTTAATATAGGAAAGATGTGTATCTTCGTACCGTGTTAGCCAGTAGATAGAAAAATATTTAGACTTGAGAGTCCTCAGTGGTTGATACCTTTTAATGGCTAACTGAAAAGATGGTAACAGATTGCAAGCTTTCGAGACTACTCAGGTCTCTTCATCAGGCAAAGACTAAAACAAAATCTGAAGAATCACATATTTATACACAACACAGCACAGAAAAAATGCAATAAGATAAGACAAGTGACGTGAAGCAGAACTGTCATTATGGCAGAGGGATGAACATAAATATTGGAACAGTTCATAGATAAGGAGTGTGAAAGTTTTATTGCCCTCTGATTGGGGTCTGGTATTGTGTTTTGATGCCCCTAGAAGGTCAGAGAAGCAGATTCCTTAATTGATGTAGAAAGACATGAATCCATGTGACAGGTTCATTCCAGCACTAAGAGTGTCAAAGGTCATCATGAGCTAATATTCCCAAACCTTTCTATCTCTCTCACATTTAAAGTTAGATTTTAATACAAGTAATTTCATGTCCATCATGCTATGACCGGGCATACAAAAGTGTTTTGCCACAGGTAGATCCATTCTTTTTTCTCTTATTGCGTGGCGATGAGAATTCATCCTTGTTCTCAGTTTTTGCCTGGTCTCTCCCACATACAGACCCCCAGTTGGACATTTAGTACATATAATTAGGTACACCACATTAGATGTGATGCAGCTGAAAGTACCTGGTATCTTGTAGTCCCGATGGGAGTTGGGGATCTTTATCTTGTCCGTGGTCATTATAAATGGGCAGGTTTTGCATTTCTTCTTGTTGCAAGGAAAGGTTCCTGCAGCTGTTGGGGAGGACAGGGAGCTTCTGACAATGATGCTTCTTAGATTTGGGGCTGCCTAAAACACAGTAGTGGGGGGGTCTGGAAATATGGATTGTAATCGGGCATCTTTTTGTAGTAGAGGTTGTAGTTTCCGTGCAGCTCCCCTTAGCACCTCCAGATTTGGATTGTAGGTGACCACTAGAGGCACCCGGTTATTTTCTTCTTTAGCTTTGTAATGTAGCAGGTGATTCCTTGATATTCTGGTGGCTCTTGTAATTTGGTTTTCAATTGTTCTTGGATGGTAGCCCTGGTTCAAAAAGGTCTTTCTAAGGCGACCAAGGTGTTCATCTCTATCCATGGGGTTGGAACATATACGGTTGTATCTGATGGCTTGGCTGTAGACAATAGAGTTTTTTATGTGTTTTGGATGGAAACTGTCCCATTTAAGGTATGTCGGACGGTCGATTGACTTCTGATACAGGATTTTTTCCCCAATGTGAAGCTTACTGTTTGCCACTTGGTTTTTTTTTTGCCTTCCTCTGGATCAACATGTTAGGGCAGGTTAGGATAGGATATGGGTTGAACTAGATGGACTTAAAGTCTTCCTTCAACCTTAATAACTATGTTACTATAACTATGTTACTATGTCTCTATTTCATTGTTCTTTAGCTTAATGGTGGTGTCTAAAAAGTTAATTTTAGTGCTGGAGTAGTTAAGTGTTAAGTTGATGGTGGGATGAAATTGGTTGAACTGTTCATGGAACGTCTTTAGCTGTTGCTCAGACTCCGTCCAAATGATTAAAATGTCATCAATGTAGCGGTAGTAGGCCCGAGGCCTGATGGGACATGAGGACAAAAAGTCGCTTTCAAGCTTGGCCATGAAAATATTTGCAAACTGTGGAGCCATTTTACTTCCCATAGCTGTGCCAGTCTCCTGAAGATAGATCTTGTCGTCAAATTCAAAGTAATTGTGGGTGAGGATGAATTGTGTGAGTTTCACCACAGAATCAGCATCATTCCCAGTGTTTCCCATGAAGACTTTGCAGGCATTTAATCCATCCTGGTGTGGGATATTAGAGTACAAATATTCCACATCCATGGTGGCCAGGATGGTTCCTTCTGGTAGAGGACCTATTGCTGCTAGTTTATTTAGTAGGTCAGTTGTGTCCTGAATGTAGCTGGGTGTATCCTTTACCAGAGGTTTAAGAATACCCTCTACCCATCCAGATACCTGCTCAGTAAGGGTGTCCACACATGAAATAATCGGCCTCCCTGGATTCCCAGCTTTGTGGATTTTGGGAAGCATGTAAAATGTCCCTGTTGTATTAAATGTATTAAAATAAACTTGTATTAAAATCTAACTTTAAATCTGAGAGAGATAGAAAGGTTTGGGAATATAAGCTCATGATGACCTTTGACACTCTTAGTGCTGGAATGAACCTGTCACATGGATTCATGTCTTTCTACATCAATTAAGGAATCTGCTTCTCTGACCTTTTAGGGGCATCAAAACACAATACCAGACCCCAATCAGAGGGCAATAAAATTTTCACACTCCTTATCTATGAACTGTTCCAATATTTATGTTCATCCCTCTGCCATAATGACAGTTCTGCTTCACGTCACTTGTCTTATTTATTGCATTTTTTCTGTGCTGTGTTGTGTATAAATATGTGATTCTTCAGATTTTGTTTTAGTCTTTGCCTGATGAAGAGACCTGAGTAGTCTCGAAAGCTTGCAATCTGTTACCATCTTTTCAGTTAGCCATTAAAAGGTATCAACCACTGAGGACTCTCAAGTCTAAATATTTTTCTACTTATTTAATAAAAACTTGAAAAAATGCATAACCAATAGTGTTGAGCGATACTGCTCGATATCTAAAAATATCGTATCGAAATGGTATCGCCGATATCACTAAATATCGTCGATATCCGATTCCGATACCGGAAGTCCAATGTAAGTCTATGGGAACAAAAAATCGCAACAAAAAAAACCCTTTCTTTCGTTGTAAACACAAAATATACACACATAGAATACATATAATATATATATATACATGTCATTGTGACATATATATATACATATATTTATAGTTTATACACTTCTACATAGTAAAATAGACTCTGATTCAATTGCCGGGTAAAGCCGTGACATACCCCATAGAAGTCGACGGGCTCGGTGCCGAGTACCCCCAAAACCTCTGGCTCTGTGCGACTCAACTTGGGCGTCACGAACAGGATTCTGTAGCTCGCTATAAGCGAGTCCTGTGTGCCTGAATTGAACTGGTTTTGTGCTTGAGAATTGCTAAAATCATCAGAGAATGTATTTGCCATTTTTCCGCCATATCTGCGTCACGACGAGGCACTGGTGAAGAAGAAGGGCATGCTCTTCGTGGGTGTACACTCACTCAGTGGTGTGAAAACGATGGCCGACCACTCTAAATGGTACTGCAATGTAAGATCGTGCCCCACAGCTCTTGAGTTCCGCCTCCTCATCCTCCTCAGTGTGCGGAAACTAACACGAAGGTCCCGCCTCACTACAAAAGAGGGGCCCTCTCCAGATGCTAATGACACATGTGACTTGGCAGAGATGGCTAATGGACACGAGCAGAAGTGTGAAGGGATGGAGCAGTCAGAGCTCTCCCCCCACGGAAGCGACCCGATCGCCACGGAACCACCGTTGGGCACCCGGCCTGGAAACCCTCCTACGCTGCAAGAAGCGGAGGATACCCTAAGAGGCCTGGCCCGGCACCGGGAGGAGGTCGCCAGGATGGAAGCCAGCTGGCGTGCCCTAAAACTAAACTTGGAGCGGCGCCAATCCCTCTTACCTGAAGTGTCTGTACCGGAAGGTGAGGCACCTGTTCTAGTAGAGGAGTCCGTGCGGGCATCCCAGCCCTTGCAATGTGATCCGGTTGACGTCGCAGTGGAGGCACCCGTTCCTGCAAAAACCTCTGCACCGGCAGCACCCCAGATCCCGCTGTCTGCCCCCGTCGCTGAGACAGAAGAAGCGACACCCGTCCTCATGGAGGAGGCCGCGCAGGCACCAGAGGTCTACCTGTCTGTACTGGAGCCCCGACTGTCATCTGTTCCAGAGCCGGCTGCTTCCTCTGCAGGTGAGCGCCGCCAGGACTGGGGGGCGCCAGGAGAGCTGCCGCAAACCGGACAACGTAAGCTGCAGTTTGATGGTGGAGACATGGAGATGCTGGAGGAGAATTACAACCGCGTCAGGAGGAAGAGTGGAGACGTTGGGAGAAGGAAGCAGAGCGACAAAGGGAGCAGCGCGAATCCCAGAAGCTTCGCCAACGTCACATCGAGAAGGACCGGGCAGATAAGGACCGGATGAGAAAAGATAAAGGTACCCTGAGGGAGCCGCGGCGTAAGGGTGCAGTACGGAGCTTTAAATTGAAAGGTGGTTGGGGCTTCATCCAGGAGCCTGGACTTTATTTAGAAGTCTTTGTGACCCGGCGGGACGTGGAGACTCACCTCCCAGAAGGACACCCGGGGAGGGACCTGTTGCCAGGAGACTTGGTGACTTACACCCGACACTGGGGTTACAATGGATGGTACGCCCTAAATGTTACCAGGTGCGACCCCTACTCCCCAGAGTGTCAGGAACCTGTGAGACCCTCGGAGCCTTCAGCCTCCCACATCCAGGCCTCTGCACAAGTGCCCACCCCACGCCGTAAATCTCCCCAGCCTCCCTCAGTGGTCTCCTCAGCAGCCCCAGCTATGGACATGATAACTATAGCTGGCCCGTACCAGGCACCTGTTAGGCCCCCTGGGGTTCGTTCAGTCCGGGACATAGGGGTCCAGACCCGGAGGGAGATGAAAGAGGTGGCCACACAGACCCAGATAGCGGGTCACGACTTGACTGTACAGGCCACACGACGTCATCAGGTCCTGGTGGTCCTTGGTGTCTCGGATGTTTGGCAAGCATCAGAAGAGTACCAGGTGGTACCTGGAACACCCCTGCCAAAGAATTATAAATAACCCGGACAGGGTCCCTGTATGTAAATAGTTAAATTGTTGATGTACCCGGACGGGTGAATGTTCATATAAAAGTTTTTTAATTTAATAAAAAAAACAACAACACAGTTTTCATTACTTTTATTACAGTCTCATCCTGCGACGCCATCGATCTCCTGTAAAAAAATGAAAAAAAAAAACAGCAGTATACCACCTGTCCGACGCAGTCCATAGTAACGAGTGTCCCACGACGATCCAGCTCTGCTACATCAGAATGACAGGCAGAGCCTGTCATCCCAGCGCAGCACAGCTGATTACCTGCTTCCCCGGCGGTGACGTCATCGGACTGACTGCTTTACGGCCGGGATTACCCAGCAGTCACTGCAGTTATCGCGAAAAACTGCATGTGACCGCCAGGGAGAAGATAATGGCGGCCATCAAGCAGTCCAGGACGTGACCGCCGGAGATCTTCTGCCAGGTAAGTGCCGCTGACTCCTGACAGACCCGACCGACGGACACTCACAGTGACAGTGACAAATCCGATTCCGGTATTCGATATGACGAAAATATCGGTATTCGGAATCGAAAGGTCGATACAGCTAATATCGGCCGATATCCGATATTTGCAGTATCGTATCGCTCAACACTAATAACCAATGTGTGAAATATTAAACATACTTCTCAAGAAATTAAGAGGCTAAGCAGGATCCAGGTGCTGCTAACCAAATGCACTTGATTAATTGTCAGCAATTGTGATCACCTCTATAAAAGTCAAAGTTTTTGAAATTTATTGGTCTGAAGCATTCAGGCATGTGTTACAAAGGTTGTCCACAGTCCTAACTCAGTTACTGACTGGTTTTGCCACTAAGGCCTAAGAATAATGCTCCTATAGAACCCCATATACAATTTCTGCCAATTTTCATGTTATGTTGTTTTATGCCCTTCTGCTTTACTTACTGTACTCAGGCATCAGTTCTGGTGTTCACAGCAATCACTTCCTCTTCAGAATCCTCTGCTCCCTTCTGACTACATTTGCTATCAGCTTTTGTGCTGGTTTGCAAGCCAGGAGAGAGCAAACCCCCTGCAATTCCACATAACCACACTACACACACTCCTCCTTCAGCATTATCCACAGGGTCAGTATAACATCCTTTCCAGTACACTGCTGCAGCCAAGTCACTGATATGGGGAACTGAAGTAATACAAAGCACCAGAACATCGGCACTGGCAATAAAGTTTGTCACCTACTCCCCTCACTGACTAATCATGTTCTATTCTAATAGGATGAATAATAGGGAGAAATATGTAAGAATGTGTGTATGTATGTATACACATATATATATATATATATATATATACATATATATTTATATATATATATGTATACATACAGTACAGACCAAAAGTTTGGACACACCTCATTTAAAGATTTTTCTGTATTTTCATGACTATGGAAATTGTACATTCACACTGAAGGCATCAAAACTATGAATTAACACATGTGTAATTTTATACTTAACAAAAAAGTATGTAACAACTGAAATTATGTCTTATATTCTAGGTTCTTCAAAGTAGCCACCTTTTGCCTTGATGACTGCTTTGCACACTCTTAGCATTCTCTTGATGAGCTTCAAGGGAGAGGTACAAGGGAGAGTTCTGGAGGGAGAAGTGTGCAGGTAGATGGTAGAGCAGTGTCTGTAGCAATATGTAGAGAAGCAGTGATTGAGATCTAGCGTAGTAGCAAATGTGGTATGATAAAACGTTGCTTCTAATATTACTAAGAAACTCTTTATAACCAAAAAAGTCCACTTGGACTGAAAGTGCAAACAGTGCAACACCACACAACAAAAACTATAACATATACATATACCATGTCACCAGCACTGACCAACATATAGGACCGCTGGTTTGGCAGTATAAGACCGGCAACAAAATGTAAAAAAGGACCTAATTGAAGTCGGTTAGTCAATCAAAATATGTCTGTAATAAACGATAGCACATCTCTCTATACACACAATAGCATATCAGGACATATAGACTGCCCTAATGGTCAGAGAATAATCCACATAAACAAAGAGGCATCACATAAAAAGCAACCTTCTCACCCAATCAGTAGTATGGGGTAAACGAAGTAGACCCATATAGTGATGGCTGGAGATGTAGGATTCATAAAGTTGCGCTGCTCCCAACGCGTTTCCTTTCTGTAGAGTTCTTCAGGGGAGTCATCCCACCATAATGGCTTAGATAGCGCACTGTTACAATATCAAGATACCACAAAGTGGTGGATGCTATAAAGTCATTTTCAAACAGTTGACAATCTTCCAAGGTGTAAACATCCAGAAAAATCAACCCAAGGTCAGACCATGCAATGCTCAGAGAAATTGCAAGAAACCCAAGAGCTACAGATCAGACTCTAAAGGCCTCAGTCTGGCTAAAGTTTGCAAAGCTGCATCTGAACAAACAAGCATTCTGGTACAAAGTGCTTTGGACAAGCAAGACCAAAGTAGAGATGTTTGGTCATAATGTCCTGCACAACGTTTTGTGAAATCCAAAACCAGCATATCAAGCACAAACACCTGTCAGGCATGGTGTTGGAGGGGTGAAGCTTTGGGCTTAATTTTCTGTTACAGTAACTGGGCACCATGCCGTAATTTAGTCGACTCTGATATCTTCTGTATAACAGTATTGTAGTGTCAAATGTGAGGCAATTTAATAAAAAGCTAAAACTTGTCCAAAACTGCAACATACCGTACATAGAATAGTGATTCCAACTATACCAGCAAATAATAAAATAATAATAAAATAATAATCTAGGAGTTGTTAAAAGTCTAATCTAGGAGTTGTCAAAGTCCAAACCTCAACCTAACTGTAATGCTGTGGAGCTTGAGAGCTCAGTGCATAAACAATTGCCTACAAGTCTCAATGAACTTAAAGAGAACCTTTACGATGCCTACAGATGAGTGTATAAAAAAATCGTCCGAGATTTATCCAGAAAACCTGGACGATTTTTTCTAATTTTCATCAGATTTTCATTCAAGTGCCATCCGTTGTTTATGTTTTTTACTTCTGTGTGACATCTGGGTAATAACCATTTTCATACAAGTACACTAAAATATGTACATGATCACATACAGTTTCCTATTTTGTTAATATAAATCTATCAGTAAATATTAGACTTTGGAAGAAAGTCGTGCATGCTACAATTCTTTTTTCACAGACACTGTGGCTTAGAAAGAAATTATTTATCTGAACAGCACTATTGAATAACACTGGTCAGTGTTCTGTCCGATAAAAAATAGGATAGCACATATTTGATTTGTACACTCATCTGCATGAGCCCTAAACCAATATTTTCATGCTGCACTGGATACTCACTGTAACAAGCACTGCTGAGCAGAATAAAATGTTTTGTTTTTGTTTTTTAAACTTCACCTCTCCATTGTGGAGAAATTAGCAATCAAAGTATTTGGCACTTAATAGGTTAATTTACGTTAAGTCCAAGTGCAAAGAGGCATTAGTATTTATTTTTCAGTGGGAGAATTTACTTTCACACCTGTATGATGTTTATCTTTCATAAGCAGGTATAAACAGGGGAAAAAGAACACGCCCCTACAGTAGCATGGTGTGCCATGTATTTTATTTATCACAAGTGAGTCTTGTAATTTATTTTATTGATTTATTTGAGATATGTAACTTATTTTATTTATCTATTTTACTCCACTTATGGTCACATGAAACAAGTTGCTGGGCACCAACAGGGAAAGAAAAAAACAGAGCTGCAGAGGAATATGTAAAAATGCTAAAATGGCTAAATAAGAATGACACTGGAAAGTGGTGTTTTTGGTATTAATATGGCTAAACTAATAGTGTGTACTACTCCAGAAGGTTTTTTTTTTTTCAAAAATCTGTCAAGGGAATCTGTCAATAGGTTTTTGCAACCTCATCAGAAAGCAGCTTGATGTAGGGAAAGAGACGCTGAATCCAACAATGTATCCCCTAGTTTATTGGGTGCAGCCATTCTGATTCCATCAGAGCTTTTAGATGTAGAATGAAGCAGGGCTGAGAAAGCTAGCCCCACCCACACCACGCTCTGTATGCACAAAGTCCATAGACGGTGAGGTGCTTAGCTGCCATCAATCAAATCCTTCACAGTTAGTAAACAACATCCCTGAATTCAGTGTTTCAGCCTTTATCTCTTGCTGTCTTCAGATTAAATAGCAAAAACCTGCTGACAGATTCTTTAAGCTGTGTCACACCTTTGCCAAAGTCTACTGTCTATATACCATATATACTATAGGTCTCTTTTCTCTGAGGTAACAAAAGCTCTGCACCATAAACATTGATACTTGTCTCATAAAATAAATATTATTAAAATGATAAAAATGTATGTGTTTCTAGAGCTATAATTGAAAACTATTAACATATACACTACCGGTCAAAAGTTTAGGGTCACTTAGAAATTTCCTTATTTTTGAAAGAAAACCCGTTTTTTTTTCCAATGAAGCTAACATTAAATGATTCAGAAATACACTCTATACAGTGTTAATGTGGTAAATGACTATTCTAGCGGCAAACGTCTAGTTTGTAATGCAATATCTTCATAGGTGTATAGAGGCCCATTTCCAACATCCATCACTCCAGTGTACTTATAGTATTTTGTGTTCGCTAACTGTGTAAGAAGGCTAATAGATGGTTAAAATACCCTTTAAAACCCTTGTGCAAGTATGTTAACACAGCTGAAAACCGTTTGTTTGATTAGAGAAGCTATAAACCTGACCTTCCTTTGAGCTTGTTGAGAATCTGGAGCATTACATTTGTTGGTTCCATTAAACTCTCAAAATGGCCAAAAGAAAAAATTTTCTTGTGAAACTTGACAGTCTATTCTTGTTCTTAGAAATTAAGGCTATTCCATGCGAAAAATTACCAAGAAACTGAAGAATTCATACAATGGTGTGTAGTACTCCCTTTAGAGGAGTGCACAAACAAGCTCTAACCAGAGAAGAAAGACAAGTGGGAGGCCCCGCTGCACAACTGAGCAACAAGACAAGTACATTAGAGTCTTTAGTTTGAGAAATTGACGCCTCACAGGTCCTCAACTGGCAGCTTCATTAAACAGTACACATTAAACGCCAGTGTCAACATCTACAGTGAAGAGGCGATTTGGGGATGCTGGCCTTCAGGGCAGATTGGCAAAACAAAAGCCAATATTCCTCTGTCCAATGTCTGTGTTCTTTTGCCCATATTAATCTTTTCCTTTCATTTAAGCCAGTCTTAAATATGGCTTTTGTTTTGCCAATCTGCCCTGAAGGCCAGCATCACCAAATCGCCTCTTCACTGTAGATGTTGACACTGGCGTTTAATGTGTACTGTTTAATGAAGCTGCCAGTTGAGGACCTGTGAGGCGTCAATTTTTCAAACTAAAGACTCTAATGTACTTGTCTTG
This sequence comes from Oophaga sylvatica, assembly GCA_033576555.1. Taxonomy (NCBI): domain Eukaryota; kingdom Metazoa; phylum Chordata; class Amphibia; order Anura; family Dendrobatidae; genus Oophaga; species Oophaga sylvatica. The sequence continues at coordinate 208,630,965 of JARQOD010000002.1, forward strand.
TTGCTCAGTTGTGCAGCGGGGCCTCCCACTTGTCTTTCTTCTCTGGTTAGATCTTGTTTGTGCACTCCTCTAAAGGGAGTACTACACACCATTGTATGAATTCTTCAGTTTCTTGGTAATTTTTCGCATGGAATAGCCTTCATTTCTAAGAACAAGAATAGACTGTCGAGTTTCACAAGAAAGTTCTTTTTTTTTGGCCATTTTGAGAGTTTAATGGAACCAACAAATGTAATGCTCCAGATTCTCAACAAGCTCAAAGGAAGGTCAGGTTTATAGCTTCTCTAATCAACCAAACGTTTTTCAGCTGTGTTAACATACTTGCACAAGGGTTTTAAAGGGTATTTTAACCATCTATTAGCCTTGTTACACAGTTAGCGAACACAAAATACCATAAGTACACTGGAGTGATGGTTGTTGGAAATGGGCCTCTATACACCTATGAAGATATTGCATTACAAACTAGACATTTGCCGCTAGAATAGTCATTTACCACATTAACACTGTATAGAGTGTATTTCTGAATCATTTAATGTTAGCTTCATTGAAAAAAAACTGCTTTTCTTTCAAAAATAAGGAAATTTCTAAGTGACCCTAAACTTTTGACCGGTAGTGTAAGTGTGGTAGGTCTAATGTCTTTGGAATATTGACATCTCCCATCTTTTTTTTCTCATTTTCTAGCACAAAACATATAGTGACATATGTCTATAATAGCGGAGAGTGTTCTAATACACCTTTCTTAGTCTTGTCATGTCTCTGAATGTCTACACTGAACAATACTAAAATTATATACTGTCAAACTCAATGATATGTTTTCCGGTAAATCAAGAAAAGACAGTTTATCATATGACATAAAATAAAGAATCTCAAACACCAAAAATCCTAAATAACGGAAAAGAGGAAGTTTATAGATTTATCTATCAATCACACTGGGAGCAGATACATAGAAAATATGGAAATACTTATCATTGTCACAGTGCACACAGAATACTCAGCCAGCCATATTTGCAGGAGATTCAGCATACTCATATAACAAAAAATGTAAGTAGTGTTTGCTCTAGTGCAAGTAAAAAGTAAAGAAACACTGAATATAGTAATGATTAAATATCTATTCCTATTTTGTGTATACAGCTACTGTGTGTCTTAAAGGGAATCTGTCAGTAGGATCAACCCTCCTAAGCCATCTATTTGGGTAAGTAGGTCATAGTTACCTTAACAAAATGATACCTTGATATCTGCAATCCGATGTCTTATTCCAAAAAAATCCATGTTTTTCTTACATGTACATGAGATGTTAAGATCTATGGGTGGGACACTGATTTGCGTAAAAAGCTGCATCCAGAGCTTATTTTAAGTAAAAGGGGACATTACCAGGGTGAACCAAGTAATGACTGACACTTTGCTTTCGTGACACACAGCTCTGCAGTGAAATCAGAAATAACATAGTACAGCAGCAGTGAACTTTGTCTCATTACAAACACATTTGCAGTAGCACTTGTCATCTCATAGTGCTGTCAGCTCTGCTGCAGTGCTGTGCCTTATTATAACTAACACAATACAGCTGAGTTGAACCTTGTCTGGTTACAAACAAAACAAGCATATTTGCAGTTGTCATCTCGCAGTGCTGTCAGCTCTACTGTAATGCCCTTCCTCAACACTGGCTGCTTTTGAGATTCAAGCTGAAGCACTGAGAGAGAAAGCCAGAAGCTGCAAATGTTTTTGTAATGAGACAAACTTCATTTCTGCAGCTCTGTGTTAGTGCTTCTGTACTGCGTTAGTTTTGTTGTTCTGTATTAACTCTGCTGTACTGTGCTAGCTATGATCTCACTGTAAAGTTGGGTATAATTATGAGAAAAAAGTGTCAGTCATTACATATATCACACTGGTAACACCCCCTTTCATATAAAAGTTGGGTCCATAGATCTTAACAGCTCATTGTCTGAGTTGGGTTCTTAGATCTTAACAGCTCATTTACATATAAGAAAAATATGTGTTATCTTTGGAATAAGACATCAGATCAGAGATATTATTCAGCTTCCTATGGCCTATATATCCATATAAACGGCTTAGCAGGATTCAGCCTACTGATAGATCTCATTAATGGTTATAAACCACAAACAAGCCCTCTGCATAGTCAGATTGTCCTCAATAACTTCTGTTTTAAAAGCAATTAACTGTAATTGATAATTTGTTGGCTGAAGCTGTGTTCTTTGTATGTTCATAATCTGTATATAAATGCATTACCATTTACCCATTCGCTCTAGAGACATAAAGTACATCACAGTGAGTGGGTATTTTCCACATCAGGATGGTTGCATTACGGACACATACTCAGAGGCTGTGTAAGTGACTTTTACAGCATATTTCAGCTGTAAAATACAGCTGACATCATGCTTCAACTGCTTGGTGCTGGTAGATAGGCTGACACATTGCTCAAATAATCAAAGAGTTGCTATAAGAAGAAGGGGTCTAACAAAGGCCCTGAGGTCTTACCATGTATGACAGCCTGGTGCCCTACTAACTCCTTCCAGTGGCAGAGCCTAATAGGAAACTTATTAGTTTACATTGATAGACATAATATTATGCAATTTTTTGCAATACTGATTTTAATTTTTGACAAGCAAATATTATGGCTTGTTGCTCCCGGTGACATCAGTATTGCCATCAAAAGTCTACGTGAGACAGAAAAGAATACTGCACCACTTTGGATGCCGGAAAGGTACACAAAATTGTTATCAGTTACATCCAGCTCAGGTGTAAAACTTGCCAGGCCCAGGAACAATTGTTAAATGTAAACCAACCCTAGGAGTGCAAAATCTCTACAACTATGGCCAACTTTATGGCAGTCATGCAGTCTATAGAATCATACAATATAATACTGTAATTTTAGGATGTACTGGTAATAATATTATACATGAGAATATATAAAATTTGCTGATGACTCAAAGCTAGGAGGGGTAGCTAATACTAGAGAAGAGATAGAGGATTTAAAAAGACAAATAAACTGGAGCAGTGGGCAGCAACTAACAAAATGGTTTTTAACAGGGAAAAATGCAAAGTACTACATCTGGGCAATAAAAATGAAAAAAACGTATACAGAATGGGAGGAATAGGACTAAGCAACAGCACATGTGAAAAAGACTTGGGTATACTAATAGATCACAGACTGTACATGAGTTAACAGTGTGATGCAGCAGTAAAAAAGACAAATACAATTCTGGGATGTAATAACAGAAGCATACAGTCTAGATCACATGAAGTCATTATCCCCCTCTACTCCTTTTCAGATCTCATGTGGAATACTGTGTCCAGTCTTGGGCACCACATTTTAAAAAAAGATATCAACAAACTGGAGCAAGTACAGAGACGAGTGACCAGAATGCAAAAAAGAAGACTGAGAGGAGACTTAATAGCTGTCTACAAATATCTCAAGGGCTGTCACATTGTAGAAGGATCATCTTTATTCTCATTTGCACAAGGAAAGACTAGAAGCAATGGGATGAAACTGAATGGGAGGAGACACAGATTAGATATTAGAAAAAACTTTTTGACAGAGTGATCAATGAGTGGAACAGGCTGCCATGAGAGGTGGTGAGTTCTCCTTCAATGGAAGTCTTCAAACAGAGGCTGGACAGATATCTGTCTGGGATGATTTAGTGAATCTTGCTTTGAGCAGGGGGTTAGACCAGATGACCCAGGAGGTCCCTTCCATCTCTACCATTCTATATATTGGTGGGATTTTTGCAAAAACAGCAAAGATTTATTTGCATTGAAAGTCTTGGCCTCATTTTGTGTGAACTGTTGTAAACTGTTGAGAAGAAATGAAGAATATTCTATCGGTATGTGCACACGTTGCAGATTAGCCTGCGGAATTTTCTGCACAGAATCCACACCTCTTGGCAGAAAACGCAGGTGTGTTTTTTATGCGGATTTGATGCATTTTTCATGCGTTTTTTTCATGCGGATTTGAATGCATTTTTTCATGCGGATTTGTAAGTGTTTTTGTAAGCTAAATAAAGATCTGTTATTTAACAAAAAAAAGATTTGTGATGTCATTTCTTGTCCAACCTCCTATATTACATTTGTCCAACCCACACACACAGATAGATAGATACATAGATGATAGATAGATAGATAGATAGATGATAGATAGATAGATAGATAGATAGATAGATAGATAGATAGATAGATAGATAGATAGATAATGGGATAGATAGATAGATAGATAGATAGATAGATAGATAGATAGATAGATAGATAGATAGATATGGGATAGATAGATGATAGATAGATATGGGATAGATAGATAGATGATAGATAATAGATAATAGATAGATAGATAGATAGATAGATAGATAGATAGATAGAAGATAGATAGATAGATAGATAGATAATAGATATGGCCTTGGATAGATAGATAGATAGATAGATAGATAGATAGATAGATAGATAAAATGGTACATAAATAGTTAAAGACACACACACAAAATCTTCATAAAATATCTTTAATTTAAAAAAAAATGGGAAAAAATGGTGTTGGCTCCCACACAATTTTCTGTGCCAGATGGGGAAAGCCGATGTCTGGGGCTAATATTTCTAACCTGGAAAGGGGTTTATACCCATGGATCTTCCCAGGCTATGAATATCAGCCAGTAGCTAGGCTTTACTGGCTCTTAAAATAGGGGTACGCCCCCAAAAAAATTATGTGGGGTCCCCCTATAATTTATAGCCAGAAAGACTACGCAGACAGCTGCAAGCTGATATTCATAGTCTAGGAAGGGGCCATGGATATTGGCGCCCCCGGCTAAAAATAACAGCACCCAACCGCCACAGAATTGGCGCATCTGTACGATTTGCCAATGTCGCACTTAGCCCCTCTCTTTCCACTGCCGTGTAGCGGTGGCATATGGGGTAATAAGGGGTTAATGTCACCTTGCTATTGTAAGGTGACATTAAGCCAGGTTAATAATGGAGAGATGTCAATAAGAAAACTATCCATTATTAATCTTATAGCATCAAAGGGTTAAAAACACACACACACATAATAAAGTATTTTAATGAAATAAAACACGACATGTTTTTCATAATTTTTATTGTACGCCTAAATTCATTTGAATCCATCCATCACCTGCAAAAAATGTAAAAAAAAAAAAAGCAGTATACTCCCTGTCTGTCGCAGTCCCTCTTTAAAACGAGTGTCCCATGATAATCTCCCCTATAGAGCGGTCATATCAGCAGATGTGACTGCTTTATAGGCCTCTGATGACACGCTGACCGGAGATAACCCTCCCGCAGTGTATCATCGTAGTTCACTTTACGGCACTACAGCTGTGAGAAAATTCTCGCAGCTGTAGTGCCGCAAATGACAGGTGAACGCCGGTGACCTGCCGGCGGCGGAGTGATACAGTGCGGAGGATTATCTCCGTCACTGTATCACCTGAGCCCCTGGAGTGCGGTCGCATCTGCTGATGTGACAGCTCTCCACAGGAGATCGTCGTGGGACAATCGTTATTATATGGATTACGTCAGACACAGGCTTCGGATGATTAGCAGATTATGGTGAGTATGGACTATATATGTGTGTATGGTTTTTTTTTTTTTTTACATTCAACACATTAGCCGGATGATGGAACTACTACTGTCCCATCATTGGCTAATGGTCTCACTGTAGCAGGCATAGCCGGATGGGACTAGTAGTCCCATCAGACGATGCCTGCAAACACACACAGCCACGCACACACAGGCCTGCAGACCACCACACAGCCCCACAGACCCCCACATAGCCTCGCAGAACCCCGCCCATACACAGATCACGCAGACACTGGCACACACCTTACATGCACAGTCACCGCCCACACACTATACACGCACACAGTCACCACCCACACTCCGCCCACACACATCCGTTCTCTCGATCTGCAGCCTTTCACCCACAGCAAAACCGCAGATCTTTTTTAGACCTGCGGTTTTGCTGTGAAAGTGCCCGACTCAATGCAAGTCAATGGGTGCAGAAACGCTGCAGTTCCACACAAAGAATTGACATGATGCGGAAAATAAAACGCCACGAATCTGAGCATTTTTTCCACAGCATGTGCACAATAAACCTGCATTTCCCATAGACTTACATTGGCTGTGCACTGCACTGCGGATCTGATGCGCTTCCGCACATCCAGAAACGCTGCGGAAACGCATCTAAATCTGCAAAGTGTGCACATACCCTACAAGTATTGTTTGGAAATGTTCCATCCAATGGGATATGTAGTGAATAATCACTATGGGTTAGAACCACCCAATTGACTGCATTATCAGATTATTATTGCCACCTTATTGTTCATGCTGTGAGTCAGAAAAGAAGCCATAACTTTGGAGTCTTTGATAGCAAAAGATGCACTTTTCTGATGGATCTGCCTAAAAGTTCTGCACACTCATATTTTATTCCATCAAAGTTGTAAAAAGAAAGCAGGGAAGGGTTTGGTCTGGAGAAAAAGGCTCATAAAAGCAGAATATTATGTCCTGGTAGGGTTACCAAGCTCAACAACATGAGGATGAGTCTTTCTTGACAAGAACTGTGATTGCATTTAGATTTCTGTTTACCTGTGCAAATAAGGCCGTCGTGTTTGTCGCAGTCCCTGTCATCGCATTCACAGAATTCCCCTGAAACATACAAGTCCTGTGGTGAACAGATGCACTTTCCACAGTGGCAGGAACCTGGAAATATAAATGGCCATTATTTGCAGCAACAGACATACTGGACACAATAAGACAACACATGTTAAGTGGTACAGGGTAGAATTTTCCATTTACTGAGGGTAGTTTCAATATAATAAGAAATAATTATATTACATTTTACATTAAGAAATTAAGATATAGCTGGATTTATTTCTGTTTCCTAATCTTACTTCTGGTGCAGCAATACAAAGATTTTTTTTTAATGCTTGCTCTGGAGTTTGCCATGGTAACCTTAGCAAGTAGGTCTCATCTAATCTAGTCAAGTGACCTTCACTCTTACAAATATGTTCGTATGGCCAGGGTCACACAAGCGTATAAATCGGACAAGTGCTAACTGAATTTTTATCAGATACCACTGGGACCAATGTTATTCAATGGGCCGTGCTGATGACCGATTTTGTTCTTTGACAGAATCTGTCTGTGAAAAAAAAAATCGCAGAATGCTGCAATTTCACCTTGAAATCGGAAGACACCCACCTATTCAAGTCTATGGGTACGTGGACTGCACTTGGATGACATCTGACAATGGAGAGAATCAGATCACACTATGCTGACACTTTGATCAAACTTGGGTCAGAGTTCGATTAGCATTATCGGCCCAAATCTCTCGGACCCGGGCCTATGAGTGAAGGACACATGGCAAGATCTCCATGCAGAGTAAGGAAACAATACAGATCAGAGAGCAATTATTTGAATTCATGTGCAGCTGTTCGCAATGACTCCTGATACTGCCATAAAAATGCAATATAAAATTCTAGTTTTTAATTCTTCCCCACAATTTGGAGAATTTGAAAATACAGAAAATACATTTTATAATTTGTACATAGATACATTGAAAAGCTATAAAATAAAATGTGATTTTATATCAAAATGCTGGCTGGCACCACTCATTTAGTTTTTGTGTCAGGTTTTGAGTCACATGTTGTACAGTTGTTTGAGCTAAAGCCAAAAGTGGATTCAAAAATAAGGGGAAAAAGAATATATAAGAAAATATACACTCTATGTATCCTTCCTTACCTGTACTCCGGGCTCAATATATCCAAACATATATGGGGCTAGATTACCTTAGTTGAAAAATATGATTTCATGAAACTCTTCCGGGAGATGTCTGTGCTATGTGTGGACACCCAGCAGACATGATGTGTGTTGTTACAGCCTGTCAAGGGTTTTTCTAGCATTGCACAATATTGATTGCATTTACATCATGAGAAATTGCACTTACCAAAATGTATTTAAAGTTAAAGTGGTTGTCCACTACTTGGACAACACATTCTTGATCTTAATGTTTGGCCCTGATAAAATAAAAAACCTATACTCACCTCCTGTAGTGGCGCCGTTCCAGCAGTGTCAGCACTCACGGTTAGTGTTGAGCATTCCGATACTGCAAATATCGGGTATCGGCCGATATTAGCTGTATCGGAATTCCGATTCCGAGTTCCGATATTTTCGTCTTATCGGATACCGGAATCGGATTTGTCACTGTCACTGTCAGTGTCCGTCTGTCGGGTCTGTCAGGAGTCAGCGGCACTTACCTGGCAGAAGATCTCCGGCGGTCACGGCCTGGACTGCTTCATGGCCGCCATCCTCTTCTCCCCGGCGGTCACATGCAGTTTCTCGCGATAACTGCAGTGACTGCTGGGTAATCCCGGCCGTAAAGCAGTCAGTCCGATGACGTCACCGCCGGGGAAGCAGGTAATCAGCTGTGCTGCGTTGCGATGACAGGCTCTGCCTGTCATTGCGATGTAGCACAGCTGGATCGTCGTGGGACTGTCGTTATGGACTGCGTCGGACAGGTGGTATACTGTTGGTTTGTTTTTTTTCTTTTTTTACAGGAGATCGATGGCGTCGCAGGAATGAGTGTATAATAAAAGAAATGAAAACTGTGTTGTCTCTTTTATTTCATTAAAATACTTTTTTCTTGCTTTGTCTTTTTTTTACACATTTAATAACTTTGGGATTAATAATGGATCGGTGTCTTATTGACACCTCTCCATTATTAACCGGGCTTATTGTCACCGTGCAATCAACGGTGACAATAACCCCTTATTACCCCGCTTGCCACCGCTACAGGGCAAGTGGGAAGAGCCGGGTAAAGTGCCACAATTGGCACATCTTTTGATGCGCCAAATGTGGGGCTGCTGTAGCCTGGTATTATCAGGCTGTTGAGGGCCAAAATCCATGGGCCTTGACAGTCTTTTAATACCAGGCCGCAGCAGTCTGCATTTTACTTGGCTGGTTAACAAAAATAGGGGGATCCCCACGCCGTTTTTTTTTCGAGGGGATCCCCTATTTTTGTTAACCAGCCAAGCTAAGCAGACTGCTGTGGCCTGGTATTATCAGGCTTGCAAGGTCCATGGATATTGGATCCTTACCAGCCTGAAAAACCAGGCCTCAGCGGTCTGCTTCATCTGGCTGGTTAACAAAAATAGGGGGGACCCCACGCTAATTTTTTTCGAGGGGATCCCCTATTTTTGTTAATCAGCCAAGATATGCAGACTGCTGTGGCCTGGTATTATCAGGCTGGCAAGGTCCATGGATCTTGGCTCCTTAACAGCCTGAAAATCCAGGCCTCAGCGGTCTGCTTCATCTGGCTGGTTAACAAAAATAGGGGGGACCCCACGCCAATTTTTTTCGAGGGGATCCCCTATTTTTGTTAATCAGCCAAGATATGCAGACTGCTGTGGCCTGGTATTATCAGGCTGGCAAGGTCCATGGATCTTGGCTCCTTAACAGCCTGAAAATCCAGGCCTCAGCGGTCTGCTTCATCTGGCTGGTTAACAAAAATAGGGGGGACCCCACGCCAATTTTTTTCGAGGGGATCCCCTATTTTTGTTAATCAGCCAAGATATGCAGACTGCTGTGGCCTGGTATTATCAGGCTGGCAAGGTCCATGGATCTTGGCTCCTTAACAGCCTGAAAATCCAGGCCTCAGCGGTCTGCTTCATCTGGCTGGTTAACAAAAATAGGGGGGACCCCACGCCATTTTTTTTTCGAAGATAACCCCTATTTTTGTTAATCAGTTCCCTCTGACGTCACTGATTGTGTCCCTGGCTGACCTGAAGTGAAAGTGGAAAGCAATCAATTAAGCTTTCCACTTAAGGGCCCGTCTCACATAGCGATATCGCTACCGAGATCGCTGCTGAGTCACTAGTTTTGTGACGCAGCAGCGAGCTCACCAGCGATATCGCTGTGTGTGACATTCAGCGACGATCAGCCCCCCTGCCGGGTATCGCTGATCGTCGCTGAAATGTCAGGACCTTTGATCGCTGGTTTCCCGCCTGTCACACGCAGCGATGCGTGCCTGTCAGAGGGAAACCAGCGATCAAAAAAAGGTCCTGACATTTCTGCGACAATCAGCGATACCCGCAGGGGGGCTGATCGTCGCTGAATGTCACACACAGCGATATCGCTGGTGAGCTCGCTGCTGCGTCACAAAACTAGTGACTCAGCAGCAATCTCGGTAGCGATATCGCTATGTGAGACGGGCCCTTAAGCGATGTTACCCGCAGTGTCGCTGTCCCAGATCGCTGCCTGAGCTGCCTGTTTGGCAGCTCAGCAGCGATCATGTAGCGATACACCAGCGATCCTGACAAGTGCATATCGTTGTCGGGATCGCTGGTGTATCGTTATGTGACACCCAGCCTTTACTCTCCTGTCAGGCAGGAGAGGAACTCATTCATTTGGGGTTTACTGTGAGGCTGCAGCATTAGCTGCGGTCCCTGCAGTAAACATTAACCCTTTCTGAAGGATTACACCGTGGGACCTGACTGTGCATGGGATAGGTAAGAATAATTTTGCTTTTTTATTTTATTTTTATTACAGGAAATGGTTTTTGCAGTAAAATAAAAGATGGTCAAAAACATGTGTCTTTATTTCATTAAAATGATTTTTAATTAAAGTGTGTGTGTTTTATTTTTATTTCATGCAATAGGATTAATAATTGATAGTTGTCTAATTGACAGCTCTCAATTATTAACCTGGCTTAAGGTCACCTTTCAATAGCAAGGTGGCTTTAACCCCATATTAACCCATTCGCCACCGCTACAGGGCAATGGGAATAGACGGGCAAAGTGCCAGAAAGGGCGAATCTAATTATAGATTTGTCTTTCCTGGGGTGTCTGGGGGCAGATGTTAGTAGCCGGGGGGGGGCAAAAATAATGGTCCCTCTCTGGGCTATTATTATCTGCCCCCACTCACTGGCTTTGTCTGTCTGGTTGCGAAAATAGGGCGGGAGCCCACGCATTTTTTTTCAGCAATTTTACACCTCATATATATATATACATGTCATTGAATTTGTGACACATATATATATATATTTATATTTGTAGTTCATACACTTCTACATAGTATAATAGCCGCTAATTCAATTGCCGGCTTTTGTGAAAATGCAGAACCCGACATGAAATGACACTTGGTGTACATAGGGTTAACCATGTCTTTTCATGTCCTTTGCTATCTAATTTGCACAAACAATTAAATCAGACTATGTGTGCAAAATTTCACACCTCTAGGGGTTAATTAAAGGTGTAAATTCGTAGCAAAAAAGTCCGTTTTTTTTACAACGAATTTACACCTTTAATTAACCCCTAGAGGTGTGAAATTTTGCACACATAGTCTGATTTAATTGTTTGTGCAAATTAGATAGCAAAGGACATGAAAAGAAATGTTTAACCCTATGTACACCAAGTGTCATTTCATGTCGGGTGACCCGACATGAAATGACACTTGGTGTACATAGGGTTAACCATGTCTTTTCATGTCCTTTGCTATCTAATTTGCACAAACAATTAAATCAGACTATGTGTGCAAAATTTCACACCTCTAGGGGTTAATTAAAGGTGTAAATTCGTAGCAAAAAAGTCCGTTTTTTTTACAACGAATTTACACCTTTAATTAACCCCTACAGGTGTGAAATTTTGCACACATAGTCTGATTTAATTGTTTGTGCAAATTAGATAGCAAAGGACATGAAAAGAAATGTTTAACCCTATGTACACCAAGTGTCATTTCATGTTGGGTGCTTCTGTCTTTTCACTGAAGCCGGCTTTACCCGGCAATTGAATCAAAGGATATTTTACTATGTAGAAGTGTATAAACTATACATATATGTATATATATATGTCACAATGACATGTATATATATATATATGTATTCTATGTGTGTATATTTAGTGTTTACAAGGAAAGAATGGGGTTTTTTTAGTTGCGATATTTTGTTCCCATAGACTTACATGGGACTTCCGGTATCGGTATCGGGTATCGCCGATATTTTAGTGATATCGGCGATACCATTCCGATTCCGATACTTTAGCATATCGGAAAGTATCGCTCAACTCTACTCACGGTCCTGGGGCTATCGTGCGGTTACTGTGATATGTGAAGAGGAAGTCCAGGCTGCAGCTGATCTCTCACTTCCTCTTCCGTTCAATTCTACAGGAGGTGGGGACAGTGACGCAAGTACTGATTGGGTACCAGGGTCATGTGTCACAACAACAGCACTGCAGCCTCGGGAGAGCAAGTTGCCGATACCGTGGAACGGTGCCAGCAAGGGTAATGGACAATTTCTTTAACCCCTTCACCCCCAAGGGTGGTTTGCAATTTAATGACCGGGCCAATTTTTACAATTCTGACCACTGTCTCTTTATGAGGTTATAACTCTGGAACGCTTCAACGGATAATCGCGATTCTGAGAATGTTTTCTCGTGACATATTGTACTTCACATTAGAAGTAAAATTTCTTCGATATAACTTGCGTTTATTTTTGAAAAAAACGCAAATATGGCGAAAATTTTTAAAATTTTGCAATTTTCAAACTTTGAATTTTTATTCCCTTAAAACAGAGAAATATATCACACAAAATAGTTAAGAAATAACATTCTCCAAATGTCTACTTTACATCAGCACAATTTTGGAACCAACATTTTTTTTTGTTAGGAAGTTATAAGGGTTAAAAGTTGACCAGCGATTTCTCATTTTTACAACAAAATTTACAAAGCCATTTTTTTTAGGGACCACCTCACATTTGAAGTCACTTTGAGGGGTCTATATGGCAGAAAATACCCAAAAGTGACACCATTCTAAAAACTGCACCCCTCAAGGTACTCAAAACTACATTCAAGAAGTTTATTAACCCTTCAGGTGCTTCACAAGAACTAAAGCAACGTGGAAGGAAAAAATGAATATTTAACTTTTTAGCCACAAAAATGATCTTTTACGAACTTTTTTTTTATTTTCACAAGGGTAAAAAGAGAAAATGGACAGATAAGGTTGTTATGCAATTTCTCCTGAGTACGCCAATACCCAATATGTGGGTGAAAACCACTGTTTGGGCACACGGCAGAGCTCGTAATGGAAGGAGCGCCGTTTGACTTTTTCAAACTAAAATTGGCTGGAATTGAGATTGGACGCCATGTCGCGTTTGGAGAGGCCCTGATGCGCCTAAACAGTGGAAACCCCCACAAGTGACACAATTTTGGAAACTAGACCCCCTAAGGTACTTATCTAGATCTGTTGTGAGCACTTTGAACCCCAAGTGTTTCACAAAAGTTTATAATGCCTGGGTGTGAAAAAAAAAAACAATTTTCCACAAAAATGATTTTTTAGTCCCAAATTTTTGAATTTTCCCAAGGATATTGGACCCCAAAAGTTGTTGTCCAATTTGTCCTGAGTACGCTGATACCCCATATGTGGGGGGGAAACTGTTTGGGCGCACGGCAGGGCTTGGAAAGGAAGTAGTAACGTTTTGGAATGCAGACGTTGATGGGGTCATGTTCCGTTTGCAGTGCCCCAGATGAGCCTAAACAGTGGAAACCCCCCACAAGTGACCCCATTTTGGAAACTAGACCCCCTAAGGAACTTATCTAGATCTTTGGTGAGCACTTTGAACCCCCAAGTGCTTCACACAAGTTTATAATGCCCGGGCATGAAAATAAAAAATCCTATTTTTTTCCCACAAAAATTATCTTTTAGTCACTATTTTTTATTTTACCAAGGGTAACAGGAGAAATTGGACCACATAAGTTGTTGTACAATTTGTCCTGAGTACGATGATACCCCATATGTGGGGGGGAACCACTGTTTGGGCGCACGGCAGAGCTTGGAATGGAAGGAGCACCATTTGACTTTTTCCAACCAAAATTGGCTGGAGTTGAGATTGGATGCCATGTTGCATTTGGGGAGCCCCTGATGTGCCTAAACAGTGGAAACCCCCCACAAATGACCCCATTTGGGAAACTAGACCCCCTAAGGAACTTATCTAGATCTTTGGTGAGCAATTTGAACCCCCAAGTGCTTCACACAAGTTTATAAGGTAGAGTCGTAAAATTTAAAAATCATATTTTTTCCACAAAAATGATCTTTTCACCCTAATTTTTATTTTTCCAAGGTTAACAAGACTCCAAAAGTTATTGTGCAATTTGTCCTGAGTGCGCTGATACCCCATATGTGGGGGTAAACCACTGTTTGGGTGCATGGCAGAGTTTGGAAGGGAAGTAGCACTGTCTGACTTTTTCAACGCAGAATTGGCTGGACGCCATGTCGTGTTTGGAGAGCTCCTGATCTGCCTAAACAGTGGAAACCCCCATAAATGACACCATTTTGGAAACTAGACCCCTCAAGGAACTTATCTAGATGTGTGGTAAGAACTTTGAACCCCCAGGTGTTTCACTAAAGTTTATAACATACAGCCGTAAAATAAAAAATCTTTTTTTTTTTTACAAAAATGATTTTTTTGCCCCCAATATTTTATTTTCACAAGGGTAACAGAAGAAATTGGAACCCAAAAGTTGTTGTCCAATTTGTCCTGAGTATGCTGATACCCAATATGTGGGGGAAAACTACTGTATGGGCACACGTCGGGGCTCGGAAGGGAAGTAGTGACGTTTTGGATTGCAGACTTTGATGGAATGGTCTGGGGGCGTCATGTCGCATTTGGAGAGCCCCTGATGCGCCTAAACAGTGGAAACCCCCCACAAGTGACCCCATTTTGGAAAATAGACCCCACAAGGAACTTATCTAGATGTGTGGTGATTACTTTGAACCCCGAAGTGCTTCACAGAAGTTTATAACGCACAGCCGTAAAAATAAAAAATATATATTTTTTTTTTGCAAAAATGATTTTTTCGCCCCAATATTTTATTTTTACAAGGGTAACAGGAGAAATTGGACCCCAAAAGTTGTTGTCCAATTTGTCCTGAGTACGCTGATACCCAATATGTGGGAGAAAACTACTGTATGGGTACACGTTGGGGCTCGGAAGGGAAGTAGTGACGTTTTGGATTGCAGATTTTGATGGAATGGTCTGGGGGCGTCATGTCGCATTTGGAGAGCCCCTGATGCGCCTAAACAGTGGAAATCCCCAACAAGTGACCCAATTTTGGAAAATAGACCCCACAAGGAACTTATCTAGATGTGTGGTGAGCGCTATGAAGCCCCAAGTGCTTCACAGAAGTTTATAATGTACAGCCGTAAAAACAAAAAAATAATTTTTTTTTGTACAAAAATGATATTTTCCCCCAGTTTTTTATTTTCCCAAGGGTAACAGAAGAAATAGGACAAATTGCACAATAACTCTTGGGGTCCAGAGTACGCTGATACCCCATATGTGGGGATAAACTACTGTTTGGACGCATGGCAGAGCTCAGAAGTGAAGGAGCACCGTTTGACTTTTTCAACGCAGAATTGGCTGGAATTGAGATCAGACGCCATGTCACATTTGGAGAGCCCCTGATGTGCCTAAACAGCGGAAACCCCCCAATTCTAACTCCAACCCTAGCCCCAACACACCCCTAACCCTAGTTCCAACCCTAACCACAACCTAACCCTAACACACCCCTAATCCCAACCCTAACCCTAATCCTAACTTTAGCGCCAACCCTAACCCTAACTTTAGCCGCAACCCTAACCCTAATGGGAAAATGGAAATAAATACATTTTTTTATTTTATTACTTTTCCCTAACAAAGGGGGGTGATAAAGGGGGGTTTGATTTACTATTTATAGCGGGTTTTCATGATTGGCAGCTGTCACGCTAAAAGACGCTTTTCATTGCAAAAATAGTTTTTTTGCATCGCCACATTTTGAGAGCTATAATTTTTGCATATTTTGGCCCACAGAGTCATGTGAGGTCTTATTTTTTGCGGTACGAGTTGACGTTTTTATTGGTACCATTTTTGAGCACGTGACATTTTTTGATCACTTTTTATTTCGATTTTTGGGAGGTTAGAATGAACAAAAATCAGCAATTCATGAATTTTTTTTGGGGGAGGCGTTTTTATCGTTCCGCGTGTGGTAAAATTGATAAAGCAGTTTTATTCTTCGGGTCAGTACGATTATGGCAATACCTCATTTATATCATTTTTTTATGTTTTGGCGCTTTTATAGAATAAAAACAATTTTATATAAAAAATAATTATTTTTGCATCGCTTTATTCTGCGAGCTATAACTTTTTTATTTTTTCGCTGATGATGCTCTATGACAGCTCATTTTTTGCGGGACAAGATGACGTTTTCAGCGGTACCATGTTTATTTATATCGGTCTTTTTGATCGCGTGTTATTCCACTTTTTGTTCGGCGGTATGATGATAAAGCATTGATTTTTTGCTTTGTTTTTTTTTTAAGGGGTTCACTAAAGGGGTTAACTAGTGGGACAGTTTTATAGGGGGGTCGTTACGAACGCGGCGATACCAAATATGTGTACTTTTATTGTTTTGTTTTTTTTATTTACAGGAAGAAATGAATTTATTGGGGAATATTTTTTTTTTTTTTATTCATTTTGGATTTTTTTTTAAAACATGTTCATTTTTATTTTTTAACTTTTTTACTTTGTCCCAGGGTGGGACATCACTGTATTTTATCAGATCGCTGGTGTGACAGTGTGCACAGCACTCTGTCACACCAGCGATCGCTCAGGCAGTGCAACAGGCTTCTCAGTGCCTGCTCTCAGCAGGCACTGAGGAAGCCGCCTCCCTCCAGGACCCCGGCGCCATCTTGGATCCGGGTCCTGGGAGGGAGGAAGCCCTCAGAACAGTGCGATCACATCGCGCTGGTCTGAGGGTCTCAGGGGGGCGCGCAAGGAGCCCTCTCCCTGCGCGATGCTTCCCTGTGCCCCCAGTACACCGCGATCATGTTTGATCGCGGTGTGCAAGGGGTTAATGTGCCGGGAGCGGTCCGTGACCCCTCTGACACACAGTCACGGGTGTCAGATGTGATAATCAGCTGACACCCGGCTGCGATTAGCTGCGCTCCCTCCGGGAGCGCAGCTGATCGCCTATGACGTACTATCCCGTCCATGGTCAGATTGTCACGGGTTTTATGGACGGGATAGTACGTCTAATGTCAGAGAGGGGTTAAGTATATGATTTCTTTCTGCTGGATTCACTTCTGCCTTTAAAGTAGCTCACAAAACTGCATCAAAAACTACATGCCAATTTACAACGCTTATGTATCAGTATATTAAAGTGTACTTTTTAGTGTACTTTAAAAACCTAAAATATCTAGTATGATATACATTGCAAACAAACAAGGTGGAGAATTAGCATCAGGAACATGAAAAGAGCATTAAAGGGAATCTGTCAGCATGGTTTTGCTATCTTTTCTGAGAGCATTATGATATAGGCAAAAAACCTCTGAATCCAATGATGTATCACTGAATTTACTGGGTGCAACAGTTCTGACACAATTAGAGGTTTTAGGCTAAGTGCACACGATCAGGAATAATTGCGTTTTTTTCGCGGTTTTTCCGCGGTTTTCCGCGGTAAAAACGCGATAAAAACACAAGCATTAAGCATCCTATACATGTTAATTGATTCCGCATGTTTTGGCCACATGTTGCGTTTTTTTCCGCGAAAAAAACGCTTCGCGGAAAAAATAGCAACATGTTCATTAATTTTGCGGAATGTAAGCGGTTCATGTGCGGTGGTACCCAGGGTCTGGAGGAGAGGAGACTCTCCTCCAGGCCCTGGGTACCATATCCCTGGTAAAACAATAATTAAAATAAAAAATAATGATATTCTCACCTTCCGGCGGCCCCCGCAGCCTTCCCGCGGCCCCCGCAGCCTTCCCGCCTTCAGCGATGCTCCCGGCAACTTCCGGTCCCAGGAGTGCTTTGCGAGAATCACCCAGATGGCATAGCGGTCTCGCGAGATGTACGTCATCGGTGTGATTTGTCGCAAAGCACTCCTGGGACCGGAGTTGCCGAGAGCGTCACTGAGAGGCGGGAAGGCTGCGGGGGCCGCCGGAAGGTGAGAATATCACGATTTTTTATTTTTTTTTATTATTTTTACATTAGATCTTTTTACTATTGATGCGGCATAGGCGGCATCAATAGTAAAAAGTTGGTCACACGTGTCAAACACTATGTGTGACTCGTGTGACCAACCTGTCAATCAGTTTTCCAAGCGATGCTACAGATCGCTAGGAAAACGCTAGCATTCTGCAAGCTAATTACGCTTGCAAAACGCTATTATTCTGGCGGGAATCAGCATACAAAAAACGTGCGTATTTCCTGCGGGAGAAGTGCGGGATTGCCGCGGAAATTTCCGCGGCAATTCCGCAACGTGTGAACTTAGCCTTAGAGTTAGCAATCCAGCAGAGCTGAAAAGCTGGCCCTTCCCACATCATGCTCTCTGTGTACACTGTCTATAGAGAGTGGGCTGCTTATCAGAGGAGGGGTCGGAGTTGCACTTGCAAGCGCATGCCAGGGAGTCACAGCAGCCAGTTCCACTCATTGATCACCCTCACTGTCAAAAAGTTTTTTCTAATATTTATTCTGCATTTTCTCCCTTTTAGTTTTATTCCATTGCTTATCGGGTGCAAATGATAATAAGGATGATCCTTCTACACTGTGACATCCCTTCAGATATTTATAGACCGCTATTAATTCTCCTCTTGGCCTTCTTTTTTTACAAGCTAAACATTCCCAGGTCCTTTACCCATTCCTCATAGGATATAGTTTGCAGTCCGCTCACCATCCTGGTAGAGATTCTCTAAACTTGCTCCAGTTATTCATTGCCTTTTTTTTAATGTGGTGCCCAGAAGTGGACACAGTATTCCAGATGAGGTCTGACCAAGGAGGAGTAGAGGGGGATAATTACTTCAGACTCTATGCTTCTCTTAATACATCTCAAAATGGTGTTTGCCCTTTTTGCTGCTGCATCACACTGTTGACTCATGTGCAGTCGATGATCTATTAGTATACCCTTTTTCACACATGCTGTTGCTTAGTTCTATTCCTCCCATTCTGTAAATATGTTCTTTTTTTTCCTCAAAAGTAGAATCTTGCATTTCTCCCTCTTAAATAGCATTCTATTAGTATTAGTTGCTGCCCATTGTTCAAGCTTATCTAAATCCTTCCGAATCCTTTCTCTGTCTCTGTTTTCAATAGTGTCAACTATCCCTCCTAGCTTTGCATTGTCTGCAAATTTGATTGGTTCACCTTCAGTTCCCTTATCTAGATCATTTTTAAAATGCAGCAGTGGCTTGTGATCGGCAGCCAGAGGTGCTGGCAGTTTCGGCTGCAGCAGGAGCTGTGGCAGCACCAGCAGGAGCTGGTGGGGTGTCGTAAGAGGACAGTCTGGACCAGGTCGTACAAACTCTTAAAGGGCCAGTGCAAACCTAGAGAGACATAAATGTACTGTGCGAACTGGGGCAGGAGAGTGCCATGGGAGTCCAAAGGGTGTATCCCAAAAGTGAGTAGTTGCCCAAAAAGGGTGGAGTCCCAAAAGAGGGCAGTATACCAAAAAGGGTGGAGTCCCCAAAGGGGCAGTATCCCAAAAGGGAGTAGTTGCCCAAAAGGGGGCAGAGTCCCAAAATGGGGGGTGGCCCTAAAGGGGATAATGGCCCAAAAGGGGGCGGTGACCAAAAAGGGCGGCAATGAATATGCCCTTGGACTATAGCCACGAGCAGCAAGGGTCATGCTTTGCAGGTCCATGCTATACTGTGGATTGCTCGGCCAATGAACTGTCACGACAGTACCCCTTCTGTCTGGATGGAGAATGTTTGATGGGACTGATAGATCCAGGGAGTGGAGTGTCTTTGCTGAGGACCCCTCCTGAATGCTCTGTGTCGCCTGTGGCGGGGACAAGAGTGAATGAGACAGGTGGGGATGTTAAAAGTCTCTTGACAGCCGTCCTATACATTGATGTGGCTGAGGTTTCCACGTACCACGAAGTGGGTATAGTCACGGACTTGCTGTATCCTATGGTAATAAGCCGGGACTTGGAAGCACTGTGGAATTGGTGGATAATAGGAAAAGTGTTTGTTGAATTAATGTGTGTGGGAGGTAATAATGTGGAGAAGGTGCCCCCTAGAGTTGACAGACCTAAGTTAAGCTCAACCAAGGAAAATGGTGGACAGGCCCAACTTAGTGACATGACGGTGGCAGCCATACCAGAAACTATGACCGTTAGAAGTTGGGACTGCTGGTTCCAGGGTGACAAATTGAGTAGTGGTGACTCCCATTCAAACGGTGATGCAAGGGGGAAAGAGTACAGTAAGGTTTACCCGGGTACAAATGGCAAGTTTTCCTGCCGTCGCTGGAGACGTAAAGGGTGCAAAGATGCTGAACAAGCTGCATCCTTTGCAGATATAAATAAAGAAAAGCAGTGACTTGTGCTTGTATTCAAGATGTGAGTACGCTGTCAGACACTGAAGAGGTAGGGAAGGTGACGTGTCATTGCCAGTAGCAACCGCTAGGTCTGAGTACGATGTTGTGCTATCAGAAGAACTGACACAGTGGAATGACAGTGCTTCACAAGGTGAAGTCAGGACGATGGAGCCAGCCAAGAAGATGGTGTGACTGACTTTTTCGGTGTCGGAACAAGTAGGTGACAGTCAGTCAGTTGATGGCGCTGTAGGAGAAGAAAGCCTGGAGAGCGCTGGTGGAGTGAGAATCCACAGAGGTCACGAAGAATTGGCCTGTAATAGGTCCCCGTCTGTGGTGTCAAAAATGGGTGAAATAGCTGAGGACGTTGAAGGCTCCAGAGAACTAGATGCTGACGAGCTGGAGAGTGTGGAGTTCTCTGAAGTTCTGGAGAGTCAAGAGGTGACCGTGGTACCCGATGACTCATCAGAGGACGCAGAACATGTGTCTCAGCTGGAAATGACCTGCTGGAACAAAGTGCAGGAGTTCCAGGACCTCACCAAAGAGTTGCCTCGTGAGGAGGAAAAAGTGAAAGAGTTATAGGCCTAATTAAAGCGTCTAAAAGACCAGAAATCTGAGGAAAACACGGCTTTGGAGTCTAGGAACAAGAACAGTGATTCTTTAGAGATGCTTAAAGGGACAATAAAAGAGAATGTCGAACAAGAAAAGGCTCTGAGACAAGCGGCTGAGCACAGAGTCGATAAGCTGGAGAAAGAAGTCTCTGTGCTCAGAGGTCACCTGTTAAGGTGTCAAACCGAGAGCAAGGCCATATTGGAAGATATGGAGGTGCTCAGAGAAGCATTAGGAGGTCTTCTGCAAGAGAAGTTGGTGGTCGCAGACTTAAAGCAGCAGTGCCAGAGTGGTAACAAGGCGGATCTGCAAATGCCCATCTTGGCGAAGTTTCTAGACGAAGATAAAGCACAGGGAGAGTTTATGCGAAGAGCTGAACAAGACAGTCACCTGGTCGTTCACTATAGAAAAAGCAGCCGACAGCACACAGGGTATGGGGGATGCACGCTCCAAGTTCATGGATCCAAATGAACAGGAAGGTCCATAGAAAATAATGAGCGCAGCATCCAATCCGGGTGAAAAATTCAAAAAAAGTCTTTATTCTGCCAACATCAATTACAACGTTTCGGCCATAATGTGGCCTTTTTCAAGTACAATACAAAGTGCATACAAGCGGCCTTATATGGTGTGGAGAAGCCAATCACCATTAAGGTAACGCCTACTAGTGAATAAATATACATACAAATACAAAATAACGATCGTCTGTCTAAAAAGTAATACATGATATGAATAAGGACAAATATTCATACAGTGTCTATAAAACTCCTCAAAATCCCCCTTGTAAACACTACAACACATACAGTACAGACCAAAAGTTTGGACACACCTTCTCATTTAAAGATTTTTCTGTATTTTCATGACTATGAAAATTGTACATTCACACTGAAGGCATCAAACCTATGAATTAACACATGTGGAAATATATACTTAACAAAAAAGTGTGAAACAACTGAAAATATGTCTTATATTCTAGGTTCTTCAAAGTAGCCACCTTTTGCTTTGATGATTGCTTTGCACACTCTTGGCATTCTATTGATGAGCTTCAAGAGGTAATCACCGGAAATTGTTTTCACTTCATAGGTGTGCCTTGTCAGGTTTAATAAGTGTGATTTCTTGCCTTATAGATGGGGTTGGAACCATCAGTTGTGTTGTGTAGAAGTCTGGTGGATACACAGCTGATAGTCCTACTGAATAGACTGTTAGAATGTGTATTATGACAAGAGAAAAGCAGCTAAGTAAAGAAAAATGAGTGGCCATCATTACTTTAAGAAATGAAGGTCAGTCAGTCCGAAAAATTGGGAAAACTTTGAAAGTGTCCCCAAGTGCAGTTGCAAAAACCATCAAGCGCTACAAAGAAACTGGCTCACATGAGGACCGCCCCAGGAAAGGAAGACCAAGAGTCACCTCTGCTTCTGAGGATAAGTTTATCTGAGTCACCAGCCTCAGAAATCGCAGGTTAATAGTAGCTCATATTAGAGACCAGGTCAATGCCACACAGAGTTCTAGCAGAAGACACATCTCTACAACTACTGTTAAGAGGAGACTTTGTGAAGCAGGCCTTCATGGTAAAATAGCTGCTAGGAAACCACTGCTAAGGACAGGCAACAAGCAGAAGAGACTTGTTTGAGCTAAAGAACACAAGGAATGGACATTATACCAGTGGAAATCTGTGCTTTGGTCTGATGAGTCCAAATTTGAGATCTTTGGTTCCAACCACCGTGTCTTTTTGCGACGCAGAAAAGGTGAACGGATGGACTCTACTTGCCTGGTTCCCACCGTAAAGCATGGAGGAGGAGGTGTGATGGTGTGGGGGTGCTTTGCTGGTGACACTGTTGGGGATTTATTCAAAATTGAAGGCTTACTGAACCAGCATGGCCAGCACAGCATCTTGCAGCGGCATGCTATTCCATCCGGTTTGCGTTTAGTTGAACCATCATTTTTTTTCAACAGGACAATGACCTTTACACACCTCCAGGCTGTGTAAGGGCTATTTGATCAAGAAGGAGAGTGATGGGGTGCTACGCCAGATGACCTGGCCTCCACAGTCACCAGACCTGAACCCAATCGAGATGGTTTGGGGTGAGCTGGACCGCAGAGTGAAGGCAAAAGGGCCAACAAGTGCTAAGCATCTCTGGGAACTCCTTCAAGACTGTTGGAAGACCATTTCTGGTGACTACCTCTTGAAGCTCATCAAGAGAATGCCAAGAATGTTCAAAGCACTCATCAAAGCAAAAGGTGGTTACTTTGAAGTACCTAGAATATAAGACATATTTTCAGTTGTTACACACTTTTTTGTTAAGTATATAATTCCACATGTGTTAATTCATAGTTTTGATGCCTTCAGTGTGAATGTACAATTTTCATAGTCATGAAAATACAAAAAAATCTTTGAATGAGAAGGTGTGTCCAAACTTTTGGTCTGTACTGTATGTGCTCACCAATGGCCAGATAGCATAACGATAACCATAGTGACTATTTCCCAATCACATTTCATCATGCATGAATCACCATCCAGCAAATAGGGTACTCACTCTCCTTTGGCGCCAATCCAACTAGCCCATCAGAGTGGCCATCTCACACAGGGGAAACAAATGTCACATCCGCAACCGCCCCCTGGTTACAAACGCATGTAAACAGAATTCCACGTGGGCACCAGTTTACCTGGCGGTGAACTCATTCCAGGACACACCGCGCACGCGCCAAGTTACGTCCAGCATACGGTCATGTGACGTACATCGTCACAGACACTGCGTATGCACAGAACATTACCGCGGCCCTAATCTCACAGTAAAGACGAGCGGCATAAACTCCTGCAGGGCAGGTTATCGCGATACTATCCATATGAACCAAACTGCCCATTAACACAGATCGCAGGAACGCCCCACCTTATAGTAACCAAAAAGGCAAATCCTATTTAAAACAGTGACCATGTCCAAATCCATATGAGCATATGAGCAACAGGGAATCAGTATCCATGGCAACTAATAAAACTCCCAACTTACATGCACATACACAATGGTCCCGGGGCATAATGACACAAAGAAACACCTAAGTAAACCACATAAATAATAAATGTACAAAAAAGTAGGTAAGTGTGGATACAAGGGGAGGGCACGGGGAGCAACAAAACAATAACAACAACATCATATTTCAATTCAAGACTGTTGAGTCCCCATGTCCTCCAGTCGCTCCAGACCACCAATCCAAACAAAAACAAAAAGAAAAAGAAGAAAATTTTTTAAATTAAAATCAATCTAAAAACATAAATACACAGACACATGATGTAAAGTATGAAGATGGGGTCTCATCTCGTACAGATATGCAAATTATAATCCAGATTCAGGCCTTTAGGCTGCAATGTATCCAAAATAGAAATCCAGCGTAATTCATTCTTTTTTAGTAACTCAATTCTATCACCCCCGTCTCAAAGGAGGCACCCCATCTATCACCCTGAATCTTAACTGGTTAACCAAATGTCTACAATCAACAAAATGCTTAGGTACGGTAACTCTAGAAGCTTAGTCCTAATGGTACTTTTGTGTTTACCAATACGTGCTCTAATTTCCATAGTTGTGTCACCTACATACATCAACCCACACGGGCATATTAGAAGGTAGACAACAAAATTTGAAGAGCACGTATATCTCTCCTTAATCAAAAAACTTTTCCTGTCCGTGGGTGATTGAAACTATCCCCTTTGAGCATGTTACCACAACATGCACATCCAAGGCATGGAAAATTGCCAGATTTAGGTGGACACAATGTCGTCTGTCTAGATAATTTCTCTGAGCCAATATCTGATTTCACAAGTTTATCTTTTAAATTATAACCGCTCCTGTATGATAACAGTGGTCTATGTACAAACTCTGCAACCTGTGGTAGACCCCTGTGTAATAAACCCAGTGTTTGTTCAAGATTCCATCAATCCTGCCACTGTCCGGGCAAAATGTGGATACAAAGGGGATCCGTTTGGTAGTAGATTTATTACGCTTATAACCTAAAACCTTTTGGTAGTAGATTTATTATGCTTATAACTAACACCATCCGGTGTCAACTCCAAGACCCTGTCTTTGTAACGTTTAACACTACCAACAGGATAACCCCTCTCAATGAATTTGTCACACATCTGGTTCAATCTCACATCAAGTCTATCCACCTCCTTAACAATACGTCGCACACGTAGCATCTGGCTCCAGGGCAGAGACTCCACCATCCTCCTAGGGTGATTACTGTCATATACCAAGAGACTGCTCCTGTCCGTCTCCTTAATAAACAGATCAGTACACAATGACCCACTTTTTTTGTATACTAACGTATCAAGAAATTGGATTTGTTCAAATGAATGAGTTATAGTGAATTTCAACTCAGAAAATACACCATTTAGATGATCATGGAAACAAAGTAAGTCCTCAACACTACCCTATCATACACAGAAGATGTCATCAAAGTAGCGCCACCAGGCTCGGACATGGTGCCAGTAGATGGAATTGTGCACATGATGGTCCTCGAATACCGCCATGTAGATGTTAGCATAGGTGGGCGCCACATTGGACCCCATGGCGGTACCACGCAACTGCAAATAGTTCTCATCCCCAAAGAGAAAAAAATTCCTCCTGAGGATGAACCCCAGCAGTGCCAGGACCAACTGTGCACACTCCGGGGCCATGTCCGAGCCTGATAGCACCACATCGACTGCCTCCAGTCCCCTCTCGTGCTCAATGGAGGTATATAAAGAGACCACATCAAATGAAATGAGCACCGTGTCAGCCGTAACATTAAGCCCCTCAATCTTGCTCAAAAAATGGTTAGTATCCATAATGTATGAGTTAGCAGCTATAGCATATCGACGCAGTACTTTATCCAAAAAAATATAGATGACAAAGCCCGGGTAGTGGGTGAAGATGGGATGGTTCCATTCATCATTGTCGGCTCAGTGGAAAGCCTTAAAAATACATCCGAACGCTCCTTGAATATTGGGTGACGTTCCTACAAGAGGTAGAGCAGCTGAGACAGGAAAAACTGCAGATTAAGGTACAGCTACAGGAATTGGAAAGAAGATGGCAACCGCTTCTAACTTGAGGTATAGAGAGACGAATGGGTTCTCTAAAGACTAGCAGTACGGAATCTGAGGCTGAAACGGTAGAAGTAGTGACTCCTCTGTTAACTCAGTGCTGAGTAGCATAGGCAGGAGACCCTGTAGCGGATGTAGTGACAAAGGGTCAGACTCAGACCAGATAGTAGGCTCGACTGTAAGTAGGTCTTATGACCGCACCGACCATGGGAGAGAAAGGTTGGGTGAAGGGGCGCACTTGGAAAATGTGGTGACTAAAAAGGGTCTGATGACACAGACAGACTGTGACTCAAGGGCCAAAGCTCAAGACCTACATACTGACCGCTGGGGGCAGGGGAGGTTTAACAAAGTGACAGTGATGGACTACGTCTCAGGAGCTGATGCTCAAAGACAACTTAGAGGCCCTCTCGACTGGTAGGGCAAGGTGACATGGGTGCCTGGTCTCGAGGTCCCTGGTTTATGGTAAGTGTTCAAGATTGAACAGGGGGGGGATTTGTGAGGCAGTGACCACTGTTACAGCTAGGGGGTGCTGTATGGTCTCCTCAGGATATGCACAGAGGCATATTGAGGCCATGGGAGTGCATGGCAGTCGCAGGAGTAACTGTGATGGTGAGACAGTGGCTGGCGTCATTGTGAACGGCCGTTATGTGTTGCAGAGACAGAGGATGTCCTCTGCGTTGTAAGCCCGAAATGTTGTTGTTCGGGGACCTGTAGTCCCACAAGTGTTTGTTTAGTTTAAGGAGGGGGCTTACAGAGTTAGTCGTGAGCTGGGTGGAACTGGCTAACCACACACACCTCCCATCAATGGGGGTGGCTATGGTGATATAATGTGACTGAGGTCTGGTCACATGGTCTGTGATATAACGTCCTGGAAGGCCTGTGTGTATTGGAAGCTCCTGACTTCCTGAAGAGCACATGGTGAAGCCATGGACCTGGATGGTCCCTGTGTTGGAAGGTCCTATGCATGGACTGGATTCCTGAAGAGCACAGGGTGAGACCATGTACTGGCAGAGTTTGTGACGGCACTGCATTGGGGAAGCTACCGTCCTTCTGAGGGTCTGGAACTGTCGGATGGACTGGTGAGCAAGGCATTGTCGAGGACGGCGATCCCAGTTAGGCAGCTTTCCTGGGAACCAGGATTGACAAGAGGTCAGTGTATGGAGCATAGCTCCTGGAACCTCGAACAAAAGGGGTTACTATGAACTGTGCGGTCACCCACGGTAATTGGATGAAGTGAGGTCCAGCGTGATTAGAGACTGCGATTTAATGTCGTGTGATGCAATGCGAGACATTGATACGGCGCACGGACACCCACCGGGAACTAGTCAGAAGAGGACTGGCAGGTGTAGTGTCTGTCAAATGAAGAAAGCCGTGTACTATGAACTATATGTTACGTATTTGTTGTATAAACAGTGGTTTATGAGTGAATAATAAACCGCATGGACTGTTTAATGGAGAAAATCGTTCCTGTGTGACTGAATCCTGTTGCCAAGCGAGTGTCCCCCAACACATACAGTAAGCACTATCTTACACTGTGCACACATCATAAGGTCACTTTCAGACTTCAGAGTGTCCGGTATGTGTGGTGACAGTTTTCACATGTATTGGAGACACCTACACACGTAGACCCGTTCAAGGGAATGGGTCTGTGCACATGCCAGTGTGTTTCCATGGACCATGTGACCGTGGGCAAAATACGCTGACATGGCCGTTTTTAACAGCAGCATGGGCTGCAAAATGTCCTGCACACATGCATACTGATGACAAATATGACAAATATGCACACAGAGGGTCAGAAGATACTGAGGAGACCAGAGCTGCAGCCAGCATGGAACGAGGAGAGGTGGGCATATGATCATTTATGTTTTATGTTTGGAGCATTACATGGGGCCCATTCTGTATGGAGCATTATATAGGGCCCACCTGTATGGAGCATAATATGGGATCCATTTTGTATTGAGTATTATATGGGCATTGGGGCCCATTCTGTATAGATTATTTGATGGGGATCCATTATTCTGTATAGAGCATTATATGGGGCCCATTCTATATGGAACATTATATGGGGCCCATTATTCTGTATCAAGCATTATATTTGCCCATCTTTCTGTATGGAGCATTATATGGGGCCCATTATTCTGCATGGAGCCTTATATGTGGCTCATTATTCTGTATTGAGCAATATATGGGGTCCATTATTCTGTATTGAGCATTATATGGGGTCCATTATTCTGTATAGATTATTATTTTGGGCTCATTCTGTATGGAGCATTATATGAAGCCCATCCTGTATGAAGTATTATATGAAGCCTATTATTCTGTATGGAGCACTATATGGGGTTCATTACACTGTATGGAGCAATATATGGGGCTCATTATACTGTGTGGAGCAATATATGGGGCCCATTATACTGAATGGAGCAATGCATGGTGTCCATTATACTGTAAGGAGGACTATTTGGTGCCCATAATACTGTTTGGAAGACTGCGTGGTGCCCATAATTCTATATGGAGGGCTACATGGTGCCCATTATACTATATGGAGGGCTATGTGGTGCCCATTATACTATATGGAGGACTATGTGGGGCCCACAATACTGTATGGAGGACTATACTGTCTGGTCTAATATGAAAAGTCATGCAGTCCTCTGACTGAGCATCTTGAATCCCCAAGGGTATGCCCTTGTGCACTGTGAGATTGCCTGTTGATATAGTAGAATTTAAATAGTATCACTCGTATGTAGAATTAAATCTTGGCCTTGTATTATACCTATTTTTTTCTGTCGATCTGACATCAGTAAACCGTGGTATTGTTTCACAGGCCCATTGAAGTTTTTGCTACAAAACGCCTGACCAGACCTAGTTGCAGTAGTTTATACTAAGCTCATGTCATGAGCCAACCATTGACCTTAATGGCGATGCCTTATGTATCACATAAGCCAGTGATTGGCTGCAGTTGCAGGGCAAATACAATTGTGGAACCTTTGCAGCTAAGGAACAAAAAAACCACACACGGACTGAACATTCTATTCCGTGTTTCTTCCTCACATTAACAATGTTTTTAAGGCTGAACCTAGACAGTGTGAGTAGAGTTCAAGATTGCTGCAGAGATGTTGCTCTGCAGAGAAAAAACAGGGAGCATCATTTACAATTTCACCTTCCGGACCCCATTGACTATGGTGCATTCACAAACAGGCCCATGGATTGTTCTGAAGGAGACTGCTGTGGCTTAGTGTAATAAAGCAGCCCCTGTTCAGAACAATGACCTAAGCACATGCAACACTCCTCCTCCGTGGGCAGTGGGCACTGAGACTCAGGCCACCTTTTTGCCCCTGTTGACAGTATTAACATCTCTGGCTGATCACTTGGAGAAAAAGGAAAATTGATTATTCTTTGTAAAGTCAAACCCCTTCTCCGCCATGAGGACGTGCCCTCTTGTCTGTAAGAAATATTAAGCAAATTTCTTAAAAAAATAGCTTCATAGGTTACAACCCTTAAGTAAATCAAGATCTATCTATAATATATATATAAAATATATATAATTTATATATATTATATCTTATAATGCTGGAAAAACAACGAAAGGAAATTAATTAGAAAGGTCAAAATTTAGGGTAGACTAAGCGTTAGTCTGCGACTCAGTTATCTTTGCGCCCCTTATTGTTTGTAAATTATGAATCACTACCCACTTTGATTTGTAGTAATTAAACACTTGTGTAATGTGGTATTTCTGAAGACCTCGCTGCTTTAATGCTCATTGCTTTGTTTCAGATAAAATATCCTCTTACAAGTACCTATACCCTCCCGCCCCTGTCAAATATGACAAATAATCTACCTCTAGCATACTCTTGCTCTTGAACTCACAGTCGCAGCTAGTCACAAATGTTTTCATTCATAGAATAAATCGATAGTGATGTAATTAAAGTTGTATACACTCAGGCCGGACAGGGTAAGCAGAGTAGGCACCCACCTAGGCGCTACTCTCCTCCCAGGGTTGTATTTTGGGAAAAAAGTGACTAGCTGAATGCCACAGCTTGGCACCTTCCTCAGCCGCAGACATTCAGTACATACGCTGAGGTGCTTTCGCATATGCATACAATTGCTAGAGTGCTGCCCAGGACAGAGAGAGACTATAATCGTCTCTGCTCCTGGAACTCAGCACAATGCAGGCCACCTCATCTCTGCACTTGTGAAGACGGACACGCAGGACGCTGTAATGGCGCGATGATGTCACTGCACATGCTATCAGCTCCTGCTGCACAAGAAAGAAGAGAAGGCAGACACAGTGTACAGGGCACCTGGATTGAGTATCAGCCTTTTTATTTTTCTGATATTATTTTATCAATGAATGGGGGATATTACATGAGCGGCTATCTGTGGAACATTAGAAGGGCTGGCTGTGGGAACATAAGAGGGACTGGCTGTGTGGACATATGAGGGGCTCACTGTGGGAGACATATGAGGAGCTGGATGTGGGGGACATAAGAAGGACTGGATGTGGGGACATATGAGGGGCTGAATGTGGAGGACATAATAGTGACTGGCTGTTCGGACATACAAGGGGCTGATGGTGTGGGACATAAAAGGGTCTGGCTGTGTGGGACATACAAGGGACTGGCTGTGGGGCAATCACAAGGGGGGCAGTAGGGGACATCATATTATTTGCGAGACTATGGGAAACATAATACTGGTACCTGGAGGGGACATTATAACTGGGCTGATGGAACATCATACTATATAGAATATGTGGTGGGCATCATATTGTATAGGTGGCAGTGGGGGACATCATACTGTATATTATAATCTGTGATGGACATCATAGTGTATATTGGGGGGCTGTTCTGGATATCACACTGTATGGATGACTGGCGACCATCACACCATGTAAGAGAACAGTGTGATGAGGGGATATAGTTTGGAGAGGAAACATGCAGGGCATTATGATAGGACAGTATGAAAAGGGGACACAGAATGGATAGGGGCAATATGAAATGGAGGCACAGTATAGAGAGATGTTAGCATGGTTGGAACACAGTGTGGAGATATAGAGAGTGTAAGGGAAAACAGTGGAGAGCGGAGAGCCATAGTATAGACGGTGTCATTGTTCGGTTTAGGGGTTTGATCATGTGACCGTGGTCAGTTGTTCTGCCTGTTGAGATATGGCTCTTTTCCTTCACTGTTCAAATGCTGATTCTTCTTTTGTCCTTATTCTCCCGTTTTGGTTTGCTCTTTTCCAGATGTTTTCCATTTTCCCATTTTGGTTTGCCCTATCATGTTCTGGGTGAGGCTATATTTAAATTCCTATTTAAATTCCTATTTTGCATCTGTTTTCTCTCAGAAAGGAAATGCAACATCAACTGATCTTCACTGTCCTATTAAAAGGAATAGAAGAATCCATGATACCTATAAACAGAAAGATAGTGATGAAACACTTAGCTAATATAAATTAATTCAAGTCTCCAGGTCCAGATGAATTACACCCGTGAGTACTGAAGGAGATAACAGAATAAGTTTTTGATCCACTCTCCTTAATCTTTGAAAATTCTTGGAGAACAGGAGAAGTCCCAGAAGACTGGAGAAGAGCAAATGTTGCTCCTATCTTCAAAAAGGGTAAGAAGGTGGACCCAGAGAACTATAGGCCGGTGAGTCTGACTTCCATACCAGGTAAGATCTTTGAACAAATTATTAAACAACATATATGTAAGTACCTGGTTAAGAATGAAGTGATTAACCAGAGTCAGCATGGGTTTGCAACTAATAAGTCATGTCAGACTAACTTAATTTCCTTCTATGACAGAATCACTGACTGTGTGGATCAGGGAAATGCTGTAGATATAGTATATCATGACTTCAGCAAAGCATTTGACAAAGTATCTCACACAATCCTTATTGAAAAAATGACTAAGTATGGAATGTACAAGGCAACTGTTAGGTGGATTCATAACTGGCTTAGTGATAGGACCAAAGAGTGGTCGTAAATGGCTGCACATCCAGTTGGAAGAATGTCTCAAGTGGGGTACCACAGGGCTCTGTCCTGGGCCCTGTATTGTTCAACATATTTATCAATGATTTAGATGAAGGAATTGAGGGTAAACTGATTAATTTTGCTGATGACATAAAGCTAGGAGGGATAGCTAATACTAGAGAAGAGAGAGAGAGGATTCAAAAAGATATAAATAAACTAGAACAGTGGTCAGCAACTAACAGAATGGTTTTTAACAGGGAAAAATGCAAAGTACTACATCTGGGCAATAAAAATGAAAAAAGTATATACAGAATGGGAGGAATAGGGCTAAGCAACAGCACATGTGAAAAAGACTTGGGTATACTAATAGATCACAGACTGAACATGAGTCAACAGTGTGATGCAGCAGCAAAAAAGGCAAATACAAATCTGGGATGTATTAACAGAAGCATACAGTCTAGATCACGTGAAGTCATTATTGCCCTCTACTCCTCTTTGGTCAGACCTCATCTGGAATACTGTGTCCAGTTATGGGCACCACATTTTAAAAAAGACATCAACAAACTGGAGCAAGTTAGAGAAAAGTGGTGACCGGTCTGCAAAACCATGTCCTATGAGGAACGGTTACAGGATTTGGGAATGTTTAGCGTGCAAAAAAAAGGACTGAGATGAGACTTAATAGCTGTATACAAATATCTCAAGGGCTGTCACACTGTAGAAGGATCATCTCTTTATTCTCATTTGCACAAGGAAAGACTAGAAGCAATGGGATGAAACTGAATGAGAGGAGACACAGATTAGATATTAGAAAAAACTTTTTGACAGTGAGAGTGATTAATGAGTGAAACAGGCTGCCATGAGAGGTGGTAAGTTCTCCTTCAATGGAAGTCTTCAAACAGAGGCTGGACAGACCTCTGTCTGGGATGATTTAGTGAATCCTGCTTTGAGCAGGGGTTGGACCAGATGACCCAGGAGGTCCCTCTACCATTCTTTCTCTGCACTTCCTTGCTGGCTATATTTTCTGGTGGATGTATGCTCAGGGGTTCCAGCTCTTTATCTTAGGGGTTTACCTTGCTGTGTAAACTCCAGTTGCATTCTTGCTGCAAGTTGGTTTGCTTTCCCTCTCTGCACCTTTTCCTTTTACCGCTGTCAGGTTCTTGGAAGGTCTTTCTTGTTCCTTTATTTTTGATTCTCCTTAACCTTCACCCCTCCACCTCAATTGAATGTGTCTTAGTTTCTCAACTAGGGTTCTCGGATCTCTCTTCACAATTTCCTTTCCCCTTGGTGGTTACGTCCTCCCATCTTGTTCTTTAGGAGGTACGAGAAACCCCTTGACAGCCTTTTAGAGAGCTAGGTTCAAGTTGGTGTTTTTAGTTCGGCCGCAAGGGTCCTTCTAGTCTGTACAGGGACCAGTTGGGTATACTGTAGGAGCGGCATTTCGCTGGTGTGAGAGTGAATTTGCTCATAACACTATTGTAAAGTGGTTATAAAGGAAGACAGTTGGGTGGTTATAGTTCATTAAAACAGATAGTGTGAAGGCCATACACAATAGGAGGCTTATTTAGGCCATAACATAAACAGATATTTTATGCAGAGGGCACTTTAATATCATTCTTATTTTTAAGGACACTGTGTCGGTATGTGTTACATAAGACTGGAAAAGATGGAATCTGAAGAGCTGTGGACATGTAAAGTCATCATGGAATCTCAACAAGATGAAGATGAAAAGAGAGAAAAGTTTCAGAGAATATGTCACCTACAAAGTACTTAGATGTAAATGTTTACTTGTTGATACTGACTAATCTCATCAGTACTGTGGTTCTTGTATGGTCCTCAGTCTGATAAAGACTGATAACAACAACTCCCAACATTTCCTTACCATTGTAACTATGGAGATTAGGTTCATGAAATACAAATGTACACTGACAAGTAGGGTTGAGCATTCGATACCGAAACCCGAGTCCGATACCTGAAATCCAATGTAAGTCTATGGAACAAAATATCGGAATGTAAAAAATTCCGATATTTTGTTCCCATAGACTTACATTGGATTTCAGGTATCGGACTCGGGTTTCGGTATCGGAATGCTCAACCCTACTGACAAGCAAAAGGGTAACAATGTTTTGAACTTTTGACTTATAGGCTCTATATTTCACCATCTACTACTGCTTTGAACATGAGACAACCATCATTCTATGGACAATCATCTAGACTATCTACTACATAAATTTGACTTGCAACTATTTAGCATATGATTAGTTTTGCAGATTCTTGTCATGTCACTGCATTGTTACTATTTTGCTCCCAGTGGTGGAAAATCTTTTTCTCCCTGTATACTGCACATTTCAACCTGTTCTCACATTCCCTAATAGTTCAGTGTGCTATTAGTTTGATTCCAAAGCGAAAGATCACTAGTTCGATGAGCAGTCATGAAGAAGATTTCCAGAGAAAAGAGAAAAAACACCATCCAGCTCATCGATAGCGGACTCTCGGCCAAAAAATGGCCAGACTGCATCATGTGAGTGCCATGACATTTGGGAGAATATGAAATTAAGTCAATCCATCCATTAAAAAGTCAAAACATGGATATCCAGGCAAAATATCGGAGTCAACAAGTCAGCTCATCACAAGGTCTATTGTTATGTTTCGGTAACTGAGGAGTGCAGGTAAAAAAGGCAATACACCAGAGCAGTTGGAATCTATGAGATTGCAGTACCCTGACTAACCACCACAACTAGAGGCAGCCGTGGAGCGTTCCTACGTTGGTCCTAGACGCCTCGTCACAGCCTGAGAAACTAACTAC
Organism: Oophaga sylvatica; assembly: GCA_033576555.1. Lineage (NCBI taxonomy): Eukaryota > Metazoa > Chordata > Amphibia > Anura > Dendrobatidae > Oophaga > Oophaga sylvatica. The sequence continues at coordinate 208,665,739 of JARQOD010000002.1, forward strand.
AACTAAAGATAGAAATAGGAAAGCTATCTGCCCCGGAGCAGATCCCCAAAGAACATAGAAAGCCCCCAAACATGTAATGGCTGTTAGACAAGAAGAAATACAGACACAGACAGAAAATAGTATGAGCAAACGTTGGGGCCCAAACTAACTAAATAGAAAAGGATAGGAAGGGTACTTACTGCAATCCCAAAAAACCCTGCAAAGCACCAACTCTACTAATTTTCAAAAACACCTGAGATCACACGACCTCTACCACCTAAATTAGTTCTCTGGTGTAACAAAATCAAAACAGCAGCCACTGAAGAAACAGGAAAAAGCAAAAGTACAAACATCAGTGGCTGAACTAAACTGAGAGGGCAACAGCCCCCGGAGGGGACCCTGAAGGCCCCCACAGAAGTGCAGGACAAAATGCAAAAATAAAGCACAAAAACAAAAAGAAGAAAATGTCTTATCTGTTAGCAGGAGATGCAGACACGACACAGCAGGCTACAAGGGAAACAGGAATCATGGAGTGAGACCAGAACAATTGATCACCGGCAACCCTGATGGGAAGGCGACTCCCTTATATAAGACCAGTCAGTAACACCTGATTCCCACTCCTCACAATCTTCACTGGACAGTCCAGTACCGCTTGTAACCACCAGAGGGAGCCTCTGCTCAGAACTCATTTCAAGTCCATTCACAACAGTACCCCCCCCTTGAGGAGGGGTCACCGAACCCTCACTTGAGCAACCAGGTCGGTCAGGATGAGTTCTATGATACGCACGGATGAGTCTCCTAGCATGGATGTCCGAAGCAAACACCCAAGAATTGTCTTCCTGACCATAACCTCTCCACTTAACCAAATACTGAGTTTCCGTCTAGAAAAACGAGAATTTAATATTTTCTCAACCACATACTCCAGATTGCCCTCAACCAAAACAGGGTCAGGAGGCACAGTAGTAGGAACCACTGGCTCAACAAACCTCTTCAACAAGGACTTGTGGAACACGTTATGGATCTTAAATGTCCCTGGAAGAAGCAAACGAAAAGAAACAGGATTAAGAATCTCCATGATCTTATAAGGTCCAATGACCTAGGCTTAAATTTAGGAGATGCCACTCTCATAGGAATATTTTTTGAGGACAACCAGACCAAGTCCCCCACTTTAAACCGAGGACCATCAGTCCTATGCCGGTTAGCAAACCGCTGGGCCCTCTCCTGAGAGAGGGACAACCTCTCCACTACCTGGTCCCAAATCTGTTGCATACGCTCCACAACAGAGTCAACACCTGGAAGACAGAAGCCTCCGTCTGTCCTGAAGAAAATCGAGGGTGCTGTAATTAAAAGGCCTGTGACCACCAGGTGGAGTGCTCAGGCAGAAGGTAAATGAATACATATCAAAAAACTGACCGGCACATCCAAACCTTTTAATTACAGCAGGTTCATCACCCCTCCACAGAGATGTAGATTTTAGTCTGAAAAGAGGATTCATAGGTTCCCATGCAGACAGACTTTTCTAAAGCGAGGATAGGCATTAGTTAGGGACCTGATATACGAGAAGAGCCTTGACGTGGCTATCAGGCTCACATAATTTGGCCATCTTATGCCTAAGACTTCTCAATTTTTCATATTTCTAAGGTAATGATGTAATCATTTTTCATTTTTCATATTTCGTGTTTGCAAGCTATAGCGCTACAGTGTGCTACCTTTTCTTCTTGTATGTATATGAGTTGGTGACTCTAGGTTTAGCACCTGTTCACACTGAATCTAAGTTTGGATGTGCCGGTCAGTTTTTTGATATGTATTCATTTACCTTCTGCCTGAGCACTCCACCTGGTGGTCACAGGCCTTTTAATTACAGCAAGTTCATCACCCCTCCACAGAGATGTAGATTTTAGTCTGAAAAGAGGATTCATAGGTTCCCATGCAGACAGACTTTTCTAAAGCGAGGATAGGCATTAGTTAGGGACCTGATATACGAGAAGAGCCTTGACGTGGCTATCAGGCTCACATAATTTGGCCATCTTATGCGCTAAGACTTCTCAATTTTTCATATTTCTAAGGTAATGATGTAATTCATTTTTCATATTTTTCATATTTCGTGTTTGCAAGCTATAGCGCTACAGTGTGCTACCTTTCTTCTTGTATGTATATGAGTTGGTGACTCTAGGTTTAGCACCTGTTCACACTGAATCTAAGTTTGGATGTGCCGGTCAGTTTTTTGATATGTATTCATTTACCTTCTGCCTGAGCACTCCACCTGGTGGTCACAGGCCTTTTAATTACAGCAGGTTCATCACCCCTCCATAGAGATGTAGATTTTAGTCTGAAAAGAGGATTTATAGGTTCCCATGCAGACAGACTTTTCTAAAGCGAGGATAGGCATTAGTTAGGGACCTGATATACGAGAAGAGCCTTGACGTGGCTATCAGGCTCACATAATTTGGCCATCTTATGCGCTAAGACTTCTCAATTTTTCATATTTCTAAGGTAATGATGTAATTCATTTTTCATATTTTTCATATTTCGTGTTTGCAAGCTATAGCGCTACAGTGTGCTACCTTTTCTTCTTGTATGTATATGAGTTGGTGACTCTAGGTTTAGCACCTGTTCACACTGAATCTAAGTTTGGATGTGCCGGTCAGTTTTTTGATATGTATTCATTTACCTTCTGCCTGAGCACTCCACCTGGTGGTCACAGGCCTTTTAATTACAGCAGTTCATCACCCCTCCACAGAGATGTAGATTTTAGTCTGAAAAGAGGATTCATAGGTTCCCATGCAGACAGACTTTTCTAAAGCGAGGATAGGCATTAGTTAGGGACCTGATATACGAGAAGAGCCTTGACGTGGCTATCAGGCTCACATAATTTGGCCATCTTATGCGCTAAGACTTCTCAATTTTTCATATTTCTAAGGTAATGATGTAATACATTTTTCATATTTTTCATATTTCGTGTTTGCAAGCTATAGCGCTACAGTGTGCTACCTTTTCTTCTTGTATGTATATGAGTTGGTGACTCTAGGTTTAGCACCTGTTCACACTGAATCTAAGTTTGGATGTGCCGGTCAGTTTTTTGATATGTATTCATTTACCTTCTGCCTGAGCACTCCACCTGGTGGTCACAGGCCTTTTATTACAGCAGGTTCATCACCCCTCCACAGAGATGTAGATTTTAGTCTGAAAAGAGGATTTATAGGTTCCCATGCAGACAGACTTTTCTAAAGCGAGGATAGGCATTAGTTAGGGACCTGATATACGAGAAGAGCCTTGACGTGGCTATCAGGCTCACATAATTTGGCCATCTTATGCGCTAAGACTTCTCAATTTTTCATATTTCTAAGGTAATGATGTAATTCATTTTTCATATTTTTCATATTTCGTGTTTGCAAGCTATAGCGCTACAGTGTGCTACCTTTTCTTCTTGTATGTATATGAGTTGTGACTCTAGGTTTAGCACCTGTTCACACTGAATCTAAGTTTGGATGTGCCGGTCAGTTTTTTGATATGTATTCATTTACCTTCTGCCTGAGCACTCCACCTGGTGGTCACAGGCTTTTAATTACAGCAGGTTCATCACCCCTCCACAAGATGTAGATTTTAGTCTGAAAAGAGGATTCATAGGTTCCCATGCAGACAGACTTTTCTAAAGCGAGGATAGGCATTAGTTAGGGACCTGATATACGAGAAGAGCCTTGACGTGGCTATCAGGCTCACATAATTTGGCCATCTTATGCGCTAAGACTTCTCAATTTTTCATATTTCTAAGGTAATGATGTAATTCATTTTTCATATTTTTCATATTTCGTGTTTGCAAGCTATAGCGCTACAGTGTGCTACCTTTTCTTCTTGTATGTATATGAGTTGGTGACTCTAGGTTTAGCACCTGTTCACACTGAATCTAAGTTTGGATGTGCCGGTCAGTTTTTTGATATGTATTCATTTACCTTCTGCCTGAGCACTCCACCTGGTGGTCACAGGCCTTTTATTACAGCAGGTTCATCACCCCTCCACAGAGATGTAGATTTTAGTCTGAAAAGAGGATTCATAGGTTCCCATGCAGACAGACTTTTCTAAAGCGAGGATAGGCATTAGTTAGGGACCTGATATACGAGAAGAGCCTTGACGTGGCTATCAGGCTCACATAATTTGGCCATCTTATGCGCTAAGACTTCTCAATTTTTCATATTTCTAAGGTAATGATGTAATTCATTTTTCATATTTTTCATATTTCGTGTTTGCAAGCTATAGCGCTACAGTGTGCTACCTTTTCTTCTTGTATGTATATGAGTTGGTGACTCTAGGTTTAGCACCTGTTCACACTGAATCTAAGTTTGGATGTGCCGGTCAGTTTTTTGATATGTATTCATTTACCTTCTGCCTGAGCACTCCACCTGGTGGTCACAGGCCTTTTAATTACAGCAGTTCATCACCCCTCTACAGAGATGTAGATTTTAGTCTGAAAAGAGGATTCATAGGTTCCCATGCAGACAGACTTTTCTAAAGCGAGGATAGGCATTAGTTAGGGACCTGATATACGAGAAGAGCCTTGACGTGGCTATCAGGCTCACATAATTTGGCCATCTTATGCGCTAAGACTTCTCAATTTTTCATATTTCTAAGGTAATGATGTAATTCATTTTTCATATTTTTCATATTTCGTGTTTGCAAGCTATAGCGCTACAGTGTGCTACCTTTTCTTCTTGTATGTATATGAGTTGGTGACTCTAGGTTTAGCACCTGTTCACACTGAATCTAAGTTTGGATGTGCCGGTCAGTTTTTTGATATGTATTCATTTACCTTCTGCCTGAGCACTCCACCTGGTGGTCACAGGCCTTTTGATTGCAGCAGGTTCATCACCCCTCCACAGAGATGTAGATTTTAGTCTGAAAAGAGGATTCATAGGTTCCCATGCAGACAGACTTTTCTAAAGCGAGGATAGGCATTAGTTAGGGACCTGATATACGAGAAGAGCCTTGACGTGGCTATCAGGCTCACATAATTTGGCCATCTTATGCGCTAAGACTTCTCAATTTTTCATATTTCTAAGGTAATGATGTAATTCATTTTTCATATTTTTCATATTTCGTGTTTGCAAGCTATAGCGCTACAGTGTGCTACCTTTTCTTCTTGTATGTATATGAGTTGGTGACTCTAGGTTTAGCACCTGTTCACACTGAATCTAAGTTTGGATGTGCCGGTCAGTTTTTTGATATGTATTCATTTACCTTCTGCCTGAGCACTCCACCTGGTGGTCACAGGCCTTTTGATTACAGCAGGTTCATCACCCCTCCACAGAGATGTAGATTTTAGTCTGAAAAGAGGATTCATAGGTTCCCATGCAGACAGACTTTTCTAAAGCGAGGATAGGCATTAGTTAGGGACCTGATATACGAGAAGAGCCTTGACGTGGCTATCAGGCTCACATAATTTGGCCATCTTATGCGCTAAGACTTCTCAATTTTTCATATTTCTAAGGTAATGATGTAATTCATTTTTCATATTTTTCATATTTCGTGTTTGCAAGCTATAGCGCTACAGTGTGCTACCTTTTCTTCTTGTATGTATATGAGTTGATGACTCTAGGTTTAGCACCTGTTCACACTGAATCTAAGTTTGGATGTGCCGGTCAGTTTTTTGATATGTATTCATTTACCTTCTGCCTGAGCACTCCACCTGGTGGTCACAGGCCTTTTAATTACAGCAGGTTCATCACCCCTCCACAGAGATGTAGATTTTAGTCTGAAAAGAGGATTCATAGGTTCCCATGCAGACAGACTTTTCTAAAGCGAGGATAGGCATTAGTTAGGGACCTGATATACGAGAAGAGCCTTGACGTGGCTATCAGGCTCACATAATTTGGCCATCTTATGCGCTAAGACTTCTCAATTTTTCATATTTCTAAGGTAATGATGTAATTCATTTTTCATATTTTTCATATTTCGTGTTTGCAAGCTATAGCGCTACAGTGTGCTACCTTTTCTTCTTGTATGTATATGAGTTGGTGACTCTAGGTTTAGCACCTGTTCACACTGAATCTAAGTTTGGATGTGCCGGTCAGTTTTTTGATATCTATTATTAAGAGCAAACTCAGCCAAAGGCAAAAAAGAGACCCAGTTATCCTGATCAGCAGACACAAAGCATCTTAGATAAGTCTCCAATGTCTGGTTTGTTCTCTCAGTTTGACCATTGGTCTGAGGATGAAACGCCGAGGAGAAAGACAATTGAACACCAAGTTTAGAACAAAAGGTCCTCCGTACGCCAAAAAGACACTTTGATCCCTTCACATACAAAGCATTCTCTCTCAAAATCTGGAATACAGTTCGAACATGTTTCACATGAGAGTCCCAGTCATTGGAAAAAAATCAAGATATCATCCAAATAAACAATCAGAAATTTATCCACAAAATCCCTGAAAATGTCATTCATGAAGGACTGGAAGACAGAGGAGCATTAGTGAGCCCAAAGGGCATCACAAGGTACTCAAAATGCCCCTCAGGGGTATTAAATGCCGTCTTCCATTTATCCCCGTGCTTAATGCGAATAAGGTTATATGCCCCCCTGAGGTCAAGCTTGGTAAACCAAGTAGCATTTTTCACCCTGGAAAACAGGTCAGAAATCAAGGGTAACGGATATTGATATTTCACAGTAATATTGTTCAAAAGACGATAATCAATACACGGCCTTAATGAACCATCCTTTTTGGCCACAAAGAAAAAACCGGCACCTAAGAGTGAAGAGGATGGTCTGATATGACCCTTCTCCAATGACTCCTTGATATAAGACCGCATAGCGTCATGTTCAGGTACAGACAAGTTAAAAAGGCGACCTTTAGGGAATTTACTACCAGGCACTAATTCAATAGCGCAGTCATAGCTCCTATGGGGAGGCAAGGATGCAGATTTACTTTCGCTAAACACATCAGAAAAATCAATCAAAAAGTCAGGAACATCCTGAGCCTGGGGGAGGCAGAAAAAACAGGAGTGTTGGTATTAACACATTGGCAGCCCCAACTGGTTACAGACACAGTTTTCCAATCCAAAACAGGATTATGAGACTGCAACCAAGGGAAACCCAGTACGATAATATCATGCAGATTATACAGAACCAAAAATTTGCAGCACTCCTGATGATCAGGTTCAACCCTCATTATCACCTGAGTAGAGAACTGAGGTTCATTCTCAGCCAAAGGGGTAGAATCGATCCCCAGTAGGGGAATAGACTTCTGTAGGGGTATCAAGGTAAACCCACAACGTTTAGCAAAATCATAATCCATCAGGTTAATAGCTGCTCCAGAATCAACGAAAGCCTGAGCAGAAAATGAGGACAGAGAGCATATCAGAGTGACAGTTAATAAAAACTTAGTCTGAACACTACCCAAGACAACTGAGCGTGCAAAACGTCTTCCCCGCTTAGGGCAGACTGAAATAGCATGAGAGGCATTACCACAGTAGAAACATAACCCATTGCGCTTTCGAAACTCATGACGCTGTGCCCCAGACACCACTCTATCACACTGCATGGATTCAGAAGCAGGTTCACAAGGCAACACTATTCCACGCATACTTCTTCGCTCACGCAAACGTCTGTCAATTTGAATCGCTAATGACATAGAATCATTGAGACCAGAGGGGACAGGGAATCCCACCATAACATCCTTTACATTATCTGACAGACCCTTCCGAAAAAGGGCCGCCAAAGCGTCGTCATTCCACTTGGTCAGGACTGCCCACCTACGGAATCTCTGACAGTATAACTCAGCGTCATCAAGCCCCTGATTTAATGCCAACAAGGCTTTTTCAGCTTGATCAGTGACATTAGGCTCATCGTACAATAACCCCAAAGCCTGAAAAAATGCATCAACATCACTCAAAACAGGATCCCCATGTGTCAGGGAAAAAGCCCAATCCTGAGGATCACCGCGCAGGAGAGAGATGACAATTTGAACCTGCTGCGCTGCGTTCCCTGAGGACTTAGATTTTAAGGCAAAAAAACAATTTACAATTATTTTTGAAATTCTGAAACTTAGCTCGATCCCCCAAAAACAAATCTGGCATGGGAATCCTAGGTTCCACAACAGGCAACCCAGCAAGATATGCAGCAATACTCTGAACCTCAGTGGCAAGCTGATCCACACGGCCAGACAACTGTGCAAACTCCATTGAGAGAAAAAATCCTCCCCAGCACCCAGAGATACAGAGGGAAAAAAAAAAAAAAAATGCAACAAACAGAAAAATATCTCTGACAACTCTGACAACCGTTTTTTCTTTCACAATATTTTTCCCTTCTGTGAGTACCATACAACTTTAAATTTTAGGCCGGTGATACTGTTATGTTTCGGTAACTGAGGAGTGCAGGTAAAAAAGGCAATACACCAGAGCAGTTGGAATCTATGAAATTGCATTACCCTGACTAACCACCACAACTAGAGGCCACCGTGGAGCGTTCCTACGTTGGTCCTAGACGCCTCGTCACAGCCTGAGAAACTAACTACAACTAAAGATAGAAATAGGAAAGCTATCTGCCCCGGAGCAGATCCCCAAAGAACATAGAAAGCCCCCAAACATGTAATGGCTGTTAGACAAGAAGAAATACAGACACAGACAGAAAATAGTATGAGCAAACGTTGGGGCCCAAACTAACTAAATAGAAAAGGATAGGAAGGGTACTTACTGCAATCCCAAAAAACCCTGCAAAGCACCAACTCTACTAATTTCAAAAACACCTGAGATCACACAACCTCTACCACCTAAATTAGTTCTCTGGTGTAACAAAATCAAAACAGCAGCCACTGAAGAAACTGGAAAAAGCAAAAGTACAAACATCAGTGGCTGAACTAAACTGAGAGGGCAACAGCCCCGGAGGGGACCCTGAAGGCCCCCACAGAAGTGCAGGACAAAATGCAAAAATAAAGCACAAAAACAAAAAGAAGAAAATGTCTTATCTGTTAGCAGGAGATGCAAACACGACACAGCAGGCTACAAGGGAAACAGGAATCATGGAGTGAGACCAGAACAATTGATCACCGGCAACCCTGATGGGAAGGCGACTCCCTTATATAAGACCAGTCAGTAACACCTGATTCCCACTCCTCACAATCTTCACTGGACAGTCCAGTACCGCTTGTAACCACCAGAGGGAGCCTCTGCTCAGAACTCATTTCAAGTCCATTCACAACAGTCTATCAGTTCTGGCACGACAAACACGGCAGTGGGGGTGGCTCGTATACCTCGTAATAGTGAGATCACAGATGTCTATGCAAGTACCATTTGATGCACATTATACAAGTCTGGAATGGTGACCTGAAAATAGGTGAAGAAACTTCAACTTCAATATCGTTATAATAAGCGTTGGCTGGAGTTTGCAAAAAGTACGAAAAGTGGACAATAAAAGATTGGATGTTTTGGAGCGATGAGATGAAAGTCAATAGGCTAGAGTCTGATGGGTGCAAATGGGTCTGAAAGAAGCAAGGGACAAAGGGGCTAAAGGATCAAGAAATTGAAGGAACTGTCAAGTTCGGTGGAGGAAGACTGATGATATGGGGTTGTTTCACAGCCAAAGATGTTGGATACTTAACCAGGACTGATGGTGGTCTCAATGGAGAGCTATATATGAGTATCCTACAAGATGAGTTACTTCATACACTCGATTACTATGGGTATGAAAAAGACGACATGGTATCCAGCAGGACAGCGACTCAAAGCATACATCGAGCTTGGTAAAGAAATGGTTCAATGACAATGAAGTAGAGATGCTGGCTGGGCTCCCACAGTTTGCAGACCTCTAACCAATCGAACACTTGTGGGTAGAGTTGAAGAAAAAGCTGTATACATACCAAAGTGAGTCGACCAGTATGCACCAACTTTGGGAACATGTATAAGAGATCACATTTTGGTCGAGATATGCTTGAATCTGATTGAGGCCAGGATCGCAGTGTTGAAAGCCAAAGGTGGATTTACAAAATACTAACAAAATAATAAACATGAAAATTTTGATTTTTAGGAGCAAAACAACAACAATGCAGTGACATGACAAGAACCTGCATAATTAATCATATGCAAAATAGTTGCAAGTCAAATTTATGTATGAGATAGCCAAGATAAATGTCTATAAATGATGTTAGTCTCACGTTCAAAGCAGTAGTGGATAGTGAGATATGGAGCCTGAAAGTCAAAAGTTTAAAACATTATTACTCTTTTGGTTGTCAGTGTATATACGCCTGACTTGGCATTACATTTGATTGCTGTACTAAGCTTAGATATGTATTCATGCACTGATGGTTGTTCTGGTGACCTATACATCTACTAATGTTGTATTTATTTACTGACAGTGGTTCTCCTGATTCATGTACTGATTGAGGTTCTGGTGATGCATTAATTTACTGATGGTGGTTCTGTTGATGTTTTCATGTAGTAATGCTGGTTTTGGTGCCTTATTGTGTAGCCCAGCTGCGCTTGGTGCCACATGTTACCCAGGAGGATGCACAAAAAGGTAATTCACAATCACCCGATATTCATTCACACTTCACATTTCCCTATAGTGCCACCAGAGGGAGCCCTTTAGAGTATATAAGGATGTGGAGAGATAGAGCAGTGAGATGAAGACAATCTAGCTGAATGTTAGCTAGTTGTTGGTTGTACCTCAGACAGATCAGATCTCCTCAGAACACCGGAGTGAGTGGATTTCCTGTCAGAGCTCAGATTACCCTAGTCTGTGTCAGAGCGTGTTGAAGAGCTGAGAGGAAAGTTACCTCTGATCGTGCTGACTGATCCCTAGGAAAGTGGAAAGTGACTCTCGGAGTGTGCACAGATCAGTCTGACGGAATGTCCTGATAGCTACTTCGGACAGAGCCTAAGAAGGAAGTGAAGGAAAGGGAACTGCAGTATTTGTAACACCGAGTCAACTGAGGTACTGTTAGAGAGCGAGCGTGCTGACGCTTGGAGAGCAGTGAAGAGAAGAAAGCTGACATCTACTGCTGCCTGTGCTTATGTTAAAGGTGTGAGTAGGACGACAGGCAAGTGGAAAAAGGGAAAGAGAGAGTGACTGAGGAGAAATAGCAACGATAGCTTACCTCCACTCTGCACCACCGGACACCGGGTCCGAGCTTGTTAGTACCTTCACGGCTAGTGGGAAAAACCGGAGACCCTGCTGGACTTCAGGTCACAGAGGGGCCCAACAGTGCTGATATGTAACCGGGGTCAGGAAGAACAGGAGTCTAGCAGGACGCTGCAGATAGAGACTTAGTTCTGTCCAAAAGAAGGCTCTACCAGAAACTCACACATATAAAGACGTAAGGAGGCCCTACACCTACTCAGTGATTACTGGACGTGCATCCTCCACCCTGAGCAGCCTCCCGGGACGTGCCTGCAAATACACCAGTAAAGGTACAGAAAGAGACTGTCTTGTGTGTGTCTGCCTCATTGCCCTGCACCCCTGCACCGCCATATATCTCGAGGGATCAGTCTCGCCTGTGGGAGACTTAACATCTTGCTGCCCAGTAACAACCCCTCAGAGAATCTACCCTGCAGCGCTGGTCATCCTGACCAGGAACCACAGGTGGCGTCACGAACATTCATAAATCCCCTGTAAATATTCCCACATTTTTATGGTGATCGCCCAGGGCAACGGACCGAGCTGCACTACCAGTGACATCCCCAGTGAAGTGAACGGGCTCGGTGTCGAGTACCCCAAAGCCCTGCTACGTGCGACTCATTATCCATGTACTGATTGTGGTTCCAGTGAGATTTATCTACTGATTATGATTCAGGTGCTGTATTTATATAAGAAAAGGAAAATGCAGGACCACGGAAATCACAAAATTCTTCTTTATTGAGGCGAATAGAGTGAACTTCAATAAGTAAGTTAAAGGGAACCTGTTACCAGGTTTGGCCGATAGAAGTTACCGCCACCGCCTTTCAGGGCTTATCTACAGCATTTTATAATGCTGTAGAAAAGCCCCCGATCCAACCTGCAAGAGAAAAAAATAAGTTTTATTATACTCACCCGGGGGCGGTCCAGTCCGATGGGTGTCGCAGGTCCTGGTCCGGCGCTTCCCATCTTCTTGCGATGCCGCCCTTCTGCTTGCTTCAGGCTCCCTGGCATCACGTTCATCGGAGGTTAGAGGGGGCGCCATTGGCGTCATCTGCCTAGCCACCAAAATACCTTGATAGTTTTACATGAGTATACAGTGTATTGTCGTCAGATGATCTCTGTGATAGTATGATCCTTACTAGAGATCATACACAATAGCTAATCTGTGAACAAAAATCTTTCTATACTTTAATAGTCCTGTCTGCTCCATGACCGCGTTCCCCAACACGCGTTTCGCATCAATGTCGCTTCCTCAGGGGGCAACACTGACTTCCTCACGCCCCCTGAGGTAGTGATGTTGACGCGAAACGCGCGCTGGGGAACGGGGCCGTGGAGCAGACAGGACTATCTAACACAATGGGTAAATAACCTTTTCTAATTACTACCTTTCTAACACATAATGCGTTCAGAATGAACCTGCTGTCAATTTCTAACAGACATTGAGCTGCTGTCTCACTATTTAGACCCTCTTCTATGTATAGATCATATGAATTACTGTTGTCAGATTACTCGCATGTCTCTTTTTGAAACTACAGGTCTGTTCCTTGGTCAATATATTTTACCTTGGGATTACATCACAATTGTACCTATTATGTATTGCTATATTTTTTGAAATATCTTTTTTCTTTTGTAATCAATAAACTTTAAAATTTTAGCTTATCTAGACTCTAAGTCCTCCTTTTAACATATGTCCACTTTCAGGTAGGTCACACTTGTTTTCATGCCAGGGAACAAAAATTACAATAAATCCCTAATTTTATTAACTATTTCACAATTTTGAAGGGGTTTTCTAAGAATGTATTTTTTTTATTTAATACATTCTACTGGGTGAAAATAACAGAGTTTTAATAACCCTCCACTGCTCCATAGTCACTGATGCTTCTGTAGACAAGCTATAGAGACGCCACCATGTCAACATCAATGCAGCCATTTCCTGGGCTCTAGAATTTTAGATGACAAGAGTCGCCAAGCCAATGAGTCGAAATTTACTTAAAACTAACTTATAAAATGTCAATCTTGATAAATTCCCTCCTTTGTTTTGTGCATACGTCAGAAAGTGTTCTTATCATGCTTAAAGTGTAAAGAGTGTTTATTTGGCATTCATTTTGTCAATACCAGGTGAATGCACCTGTTAGCGGCAAACATACAGGTGAGAAGGCCCAGTGCAAAGACAAAATGGTGCATGGTGCTGATCCTGGTGCTGATGGATCTCACTGTACCACCTTGAAAAATATTTAGACTTGAGAGTCCTCAGTGGTTGATACCTTTTAATGGGTAACTGAAAAGATGATAGCAAATTGCAAGCTTTTGAGACTACTCAGGTCTCTTCATCAGGCTAAATCCTATACAGAAAAGAAATACCAGAAATGACACTATTCAATATTTTAATGAATATCAATAAACAAATGTATAATCCCAAAACAATTTGATACTCATAAAAAATTCTTTTTTTAAAAATTATTAAAATTAATACCAGTATTTTATTATAAAAAATAGATGAACACAACCATATTTAATAAAATTTAAAGCTTTATTGAAGACAAAAAATAAAATTGAACATATACAATATATATATAAAAAAATGTTGTTACAATTAGTGTGTGTGGGGCTTCATGTGTCCAAAATGATTGGTATTTAATTAATTTATTTGAATAATAACCTCCTCAAGTGCTAAAGAAAATTGTGCATATATACCAAAAATTGGTGAAAAAAAAAAAAAAAAAAAAATATACACGTATGATAACTATTGAATAATAATTTAAGTGCAACTAAAAAAATACATACATATATATATATTGGTGCACCAAATTAATACACAAAAATTATAAGTGTAACAATAAAAAGCATATAAATAAATCACAAAATGTGACAAAAAAATATTCAGTGAAAATCAGAAACGCATCTGGTGCCCAAACCATCAAATGAAAGTATCAGTGCACATAAAGTGTATTATTAATGAAAAAATATATAACACTGAATAACGCTAAATTAATCACACAACAACATGTGCTAAATTGTCAGTGAACTCCAGAGAAAAAAACACTGGTGCCTAAACCATCAAATGAAATATCAATGCACATAAGGTGTGTTGTTTTTAATAAAAGTAACGCTGAATAACGCTTAATTAAGTTCCTGTGTCCGGATATGTGCGCCGCAGATGGTGTCATATGACGCCCTCTGTGACGCACTTCCGGTCCCTGGATATCGCGGTGGTGGGGGTAGTATGTTCAGCAAATGGCGCCACATAATTATAGCACTCCTGATTGATTTTTTTGATTAAACAGCTGCGGTTCTCCTATAAAAAGACACCTGTGCCCAGCCACACCACTCCCTGACGAAGCAACTGCGAAACGTGCGTTGGAGTGGTGTGTGCTGGGGCAGTAGTGTGTCTTAACTGGTTGGTATCTCCTGCTTTTATTTATTTTGTGCACTATTGTTTTTTCTCTGGAGTTCACTGCTATTATAGCACATATTGTTGTGTGATTAATTAAGTGTTATTCAGCGTTACTTTTATTAAAAACAACACACCTTATGTGCATTGATATTTTCATTTGATGGTTTAGGCACCAGTGTTTTTTTTCTCTGGAGTTCACTGACAATTTAGCACATGTTGTTGTGTGATTAATTTAGCGTTATTCAGTGTTATATATTTTTTCATTAATAATACACTTTATGTGCACTGATACTTTCATTTGATGGTTTGGGCACCAGATGCGTTTTTCTGATTTTCACTGAATATTTTTTTATCACATTTTGTGATTTATTTATATGCTTTTTATTGTTACACTTATAACTTTTGTGTATTAATTTGGTGCACCTATATATATATGTATGTATTTTTTTAGTTGCACTTAAATTATTATTCAATAGTTATCATACGTGTATATTTTTTTATTTTTTATTTTTTCACCAATTTTTGGTATATATGCACAATTTTCTTTAGCACTTGAGGAGGTTATTATTCAAATAAATTAATTAAATACCAATCATTTTGGACACATGAAGCCCCACACACACTAATTGTAACAATTTTTTTTTTATATATATATATTGTATATGTTCAATTTTATTTTTTGTCTTCAATAAAGCTTTATATTTTATTAAATATGGTTGTGTTCATCCATTTTTTATAATAAAATACTGATATTAATTTTAACTCTTCATCAGGCTACACTAATACGAAATCTGAAGAATCCCATATTTATGCACAACACAGCACAGAAACAATGCAATAGATAAGACAAGTGACGTGAAGCAGAACTATCAACCAGAAGGTATTAACCACTGAGGACTCTCAATTCTGAATATTTTTCTATCTACTGGTTAACACGGTACAAAGATACACATCTTTCCTGTAGCATCTTGATAACTGTACAGTCTATTGGTTGCTGATACATTTAACTTGAATATGTCACCAAGTTTTTGCTATATAATTTAAGAACAGGACGATGTAGAGACTGAGACCCTGATTCTAGCAATGTAGTGCTTACTAGGCTCATTTTTTTACATAATAATAATAATAATCTTTATTTATATAGCGCCAACATATTCCGCAGCGCTTTACAGTTTAACAGTTTCAAAACACAAGTCATAGGTAACAACATTAACAATACAATAATTAAAGTAAAATAAGACGACCCTGCTCGTGAGAGCTTACAATCTACAATGAGGTGGGGGAGATACAAAGTACAGGTGTGTATATACAATGGTGCATTTACAATGATGGTCCAGCCATCTTGAGGGAGTGAGGCATGGATGGAGATAGTGAATGGGCTACACATACACACTTAAACATAGAACGACTTTGGTTAGTGAATGTGATAGGCCACTCTGAACAAATGTGTTTTGAGGGAGCTCCTGAAACCATGCAAATTGTGGATAGTCCTAATTTCTTGGGGTAGAGCATTCCAGAGGATTGGCGCAGCGCGGGAGAAGTCTTGGAGTCGGGAGTGGGAGGTACGGATTAGTGCAGAGGTTAGTCGAAAGTCGTTTGCAGAGCGCAGCAGTCGGTTAGGCTGATAGATAGAAATGAGGGAGGAGATGTAGGGGGGTGCTGCACTGTGGAGAGCTTTGTGGGTGAGAACCAGTACTTTGAATTGGATCCTATAATGAATGGGCAGTCAGTGTAAGGACTGGCGAAGAGCGGACGCGTCCGAGTACCGATTAGCCAGATGGATGACCCTGGCTGCTGCATTAAGGATGGACTGGAGAGGGGATAGTCGAGTAATGGGGAGGCCAAGTAATAGAGCGTTGCAGTAGTCCAGGCGGGAGTGGATCAATGCTACAGTGAGGGTTTTTGTTGTTTCCATGGTGAGAAAAGGGCGGATTCTAGAGATGTTCTTTAGGTGTAGACGGCAAGAGATTGTATATGGGAGGTGAAGGAGAGATTGGTGTCAAACATAACACCCAGACAGCGAGCCTGCTGCCGGGGTGTTATTATGGTGCCGCCCACAGAGAGGGAAATGTCAGATTTAGGGAGGTTAGTAGACGGCGGGAGCAGAAGGAGTTCAGTCTTGGAGAGGTTAAGTTTCAGATAGAGAGCGGACATGATGTTGGAGACTGCGGACAGACAGTCGGTGGTGTTCTGTAGAACAGCGGGGGTAAGGTCGGGGGATGACGTGTATAGTTGTGTGTCATCGGCATAAAGATGGTACTGAAAGCCAAATCTGCTGATGGTCTGTCCAATTGGGGCCGTGTAGAGAGAGAAGAGAAGGGGGCCAAGGACTGAGCCCTGGGGTACACCGACAGTGAGAGGAAGAGGAGATGACGTGGAGCCAGAGAACGAAACACTGAAGGAGCGGTCAGAAAGATAGGAGGAGAACCAGGAGAGAACAGTGTCCTTAATACCTAGTGACTGGAGCCTAGAGAGTAGGAGACGGTGGTCAACCGTGTCGAAAGCTGCAGAAAGGTCGAGAAGAATGAGCAGAGAGTGGTCGCCGTTACGTTTTGCTGTAAGAAGGTCATTTTGATGAGTGCAGTTTCAGTCGAATGTAGGGGGCGGAAGCCGGACTGTGAAGGGTCTAGGAGGGAGTAAGTGGAGAGGTAACGGGTGAGGCGGGAGTAGACTAGGCGCTCCAAAAGTTTAGAGATGAAGGGGAGATTGGAGACCGGTCTGTAGTTGTTTGTGCAGGAAGGGTCAAGAGCGGGTTTCTTTAGTAATGGAGTAATGATGGAGTGTTTGAAGGAGAATGGGAAAATGCCAGAGGAGAGTGAGAGATTAAAGATTGTAGTTAGGTGAGTTGTGACAACTGGAGAGAGAGACTGGAGGAGATGTGAGGGGATGGGGTCGGTAGTGCATGTAGTCGGACGAGAGGAGTCTGGAGACTTCTTCTTCTGTGATGGGATCAAATGTGGAAAGTGAGCCAGGGGAAATGCAGGGTGGGATGGGAGTCACAGCACTTGGTGGTTGAGAGGAGATTTCCTGACGGATAGTATCTATTTTTTCTATAAAGTGGGAGGCCAGGTCGTCAGCACAAATGTCTGTGATAGGGGCTTGTGCTTTTGGCCTGAGGAGGGAGTGAAAAGTGTCAAAAAGTTTCTTGGGGTTGTTGACTAGTGAGGAGATCAGGGTGGTGAAGTAGGTCTGTTTGGCGAGGTGAAGGGCAGCATTATAAGTTCTTAACATGAATTTAAAGTGGATGAAGTCTTCTGGTGTGCGGGTTTTTCTCCAGAGGCGTTCAGCACTCCTAGAGCATCGCTGAAGAAGTCGAGTTTGCAATGTGAGCCAGGGCTGTTTTACTGTGTGTTTGGAGGTTCTGAGGGTGAGCGGTGCTACTTGGTCAAGGGTGCTTTTAAGAATGTCATTGTAGTGATGAACAGCCAGATCAGGACAGGAAAAAGAGGAGATTGGGGACAGCGATGAGTGTAGGGAGTCTGAAAGTGTCTGAGGGTTAATGGCTTGTAGATTTCTGAATGTGTGGTAGGTAGGAGTGCGCTGGGGTGGTGGAGGATTTGTGAGCGTGAAGGAGAGAATGTTGTGGTCAGAGAGTGGAAGCGGTGAGTTATTTAGGTGGGAGATTGAACAGAGGCGGACAAAGACCAGGTCAAGGGTGTTGCCATCCTTGTGTGTCTCAGAGGTTGAAAGCTGTGAGAGGCCTAGAGAAGTGGTTAGTGATAGAAGCTGAGATGCAGATGTGGAAGTAGGGCTGTTAATGGGGATGTTGAAGTCTCCAAGGATAAGGGTTGGTAGTTCTGAGGACATGAAGTGCGGCAGCCAGGCTGAGAAGTGGTCAAGGAACTGGGTGGGTGAGCCTGGGGGCCGATATATGACCGCTACTCTGAGGGAGAGGGGATGGAAGAGCCTGATGGTGTGGACTCAAAAGAAGGGAATGAGAGTGATGGAATTGGGGGGATGACCTGGAAAGTGCATTGTGGGGACAGGAGTATGCCAACTCCACCACCATGTCTGTTTGTGGGTCTCGGGAATGGGAGAACTGTAAACCACCATAGGAAATGGCAGCAGGGGAGACAGTGTCAGAATCCTGAATCCAGGTTTCAGTGAGGGCCAACAGATTAAGAGAGTGGTTCAGAAAGTAGTTGTGCAGGAAGGATAGCTTGTTGCATGCAGACCGTGGATTCCAGAGGGCACAATTGAAAGAAGGAGATGAGGGAGTGCAAGTAATATTAATAAGATTATTATGGTTTCGGTATGAGGTAGGGTAGGGATTGAGGTTGGGGGATGGTGGACCAGGGTTGGGGGAGATGTCCCCTGAAATCAGTAGGAGTAGGAAGATAAAGAGCAGGTAGTTGTTGGAATTGTGAGTAGGTTTTTTCTGTGATGTGTTTGGGCAAGATGGGCTGAGGTTTTTCAGGAAGGTGAGGAGTGCATGGGAGATGTACATGGGAGAGGGAAGGATAGAGGGGCTGATGTGTATGAGTCGTGATGGAGGGGGGATGGGGCGGTGAATGTGGATGGCAAGGGAACACAGGAGAAAATAGATAAAGTACATAATGAAAAATAATGCAAAGTGTGGGGTACCTGATTCCAGCCCTGATTAACTGCCATAAATAACTGCCGTTTTCAAGATGCTTTTCTTCTGTGATGCTTAACTTCTGGGATGCATGCGCCCCTTAGACTACTCCTAAATATATAGTCCACACTACAGGGTCAGGAAAGTGGGATTGTGGGAGCTGCTTTGGGATAATTTGCCAGCTGGGGCCAGCACACCAGGGGGTGGTTAGATCATCAAAGGCACTAGACCTGGCAACATCTATATGTTATAGCACTTTCCACCTGATAGCATCTACAGAGGCCCCAGTCACACGAATACACAGCAGTAAGTATTAAGCACAGTGCAAAAAATGAATTATACTAAAGTTTTACCAGGCACATTAAACTATGTTGCAAAATGGTACAGCAGTGGTTGGCAGCAATCAGAAGTATGGAGTGCATACTATTGCTATATATTTCCACATGCAAGACAGAAGGGGCTTGTGTCATTCAGCTGCTTGCTGACAATGAATGGAGTGCATACATGCAGAGAGGATCAATTCAGAGGATGAATGATTTGGTTACCATTGCTATATATTTCCACATGCAAGACAGAAGGGGCTTGTGTCATTCAGCTGCTTGCTGACAATGAATGGAGTGCATACATGCAGAGAGGATCAATTCAGAGGATGAATGATTTGGTTACCATTGCTATATATTTCCACATGCAAGACAGAAGGGGCTTGTGTCATTCAGCTGCTTGCTGACAATGAATGGAGTGCATACATGCAGAGAGGATCAATTCAGAGGATGAATGATTTGGTTACCATTGCTATATATTTCCACATGCAAGACAGAAGGGGCTTGTGTCATTCAGCTGCTTGCTGACAATGAATGGAGTGCATACATGCAGAGAGGATAAATTCAGAGGATGAATGATTTGGTTACCATTGCTATATATTTCCACATGCAAGACAGAAGGGGCTTGTGTCATTCAGCTGCTTGCTGACAATGAATGGAGTGCATACATGCAGAGAGGATCAATTCAGAGGATGAATGATTTGGTTACCATTGCTATATATTTCCACATGCAAGACAGAAGGGGCTTGTGTCATTCAGCTGCTTGCTGACAATGAATGGAGTGCATACATGCAGAGAGGATCAATTCAGAGGATGAATGATTTGGTTACCTGTGTGAAGAGAGAAGATGAATGTTAATTCTTTGCCATGAATAACTGCCATTTTCAAGATGATTTTCTTCTGTGATGCTTAACTTCTGGGATGCATGCACCCCCACAATTTACATGTTTTATCTGCTGTAGATCTAGCAGTTGCTGAGCTTTGTTTAACATCATCCACACCACTGATTTTCAGCCTTCTGTGTACAATGTGCATAGGCAGAAAGTTGCTGTTAATCGGTGTTGGGGGCAGGGTTACACAAAGAAGGAGGACTACATGGAATGAGACAACTAGTCTTCTAGTAATCATTTACTGCTGTTAAAACTCTGATTTTATTGAATCTACATCAAGCAGCCTAGTAAGTGACATATCAGTGGAATCAAGATATCTGCCCTACCTCAGACTGCATATCAAAAATCTGCTGACAGATTCCCTCTACCTATTGTAGAACAAACAACCCTGAAACTAATTTACTCTTTTTCCTTATTTAATTATTGGAGCCCTGTAACTGATTATTTCCTAACTTAAAGGGGTTTTCCAGTCTAAAATTAAAAGTCTGCAGTCACTCTGTGTGACTACAGACTTGGGAATCCTCCCAGTGCACACACTGTGCTCTGCAACGATTCACCGGTATTTGCCTCAGGATCGGCAGTCAAGTATGCAATATGGATATTCCCAGGCAGAATCCATCTAGTGGGCGTTGCCTTGAAAAATACACTTGTATTGAGCAAGGCCACGCCCACCAGACGGCTGCACCCACTAGATGAGGTTCGGCTTTGCTTCATACACTTGTATTGAGTGATGAAGAATGAGCACAATAGACTCGTTCTGTTTGGAGTAAAACAACAAAAAAGTGCATACACCCCTTTAGGGATGGAAAATTATTGCCACCTATCAGAATCATTCAAGCAGCTAAAAATCATTCATTATCTTCCCAGGTTTCGCCTTGACAGGCTTCCTCAGGGAGCTGGGCTACAATGAGTTACAATATGCTATGTAGGCCCAATTCAAACCTTTGTTCCACCCTCATTTGCCAGTAAAAAGGGACAATTAGACATCAATATCAACCAATAAAGTTCACATATGAATCCACCAAACACTCCATATCTATTATTTGGTGGTTATCAGTTATTGGTTGGTTCTGAATATGCTTATGAATGATTTTTAGCTCCTTGAATGATTCTGATAGGTGGCAATAATATCGATATTCATCTTTATTCACTACATGGTCACACACTGCCGTTGTGATAGATCAGTTTAGACTAATAGACAAGAGTTATTGCACTAGAGGGAACTCTGTTTTGAGGCTTGAATACAATATAATACAGCAATAATTTTATTTAGACTTTATTGAAAATTAATAAAAGTCATGTTTCAACATTCCTTAACATGAATATATTTACTCTTTGGGTAATTATATGCTTCAGAGTGTGCCCCAGCCAGAGTGACAGACTGATTGCAGACTTTTTATTTTAGCCTGGACAGCCCCTTCAATAGTGTGAAGAGTGAGAACTGTGCAGGATCTATCCATGGAGAAGACAGCTGGGACACATATTTGGACTCCTCCCTTCATGTACTCCATAGCTCATGCCTCTGAGATATGTATTTTTTTTGCATAGAGTTGCATTCACCTGGCACCATGTGTTAGAGGGACGATTTGTAGCTTCTGCCTAAGTGTCTAACTGGATATGAACCAAAGAGCACACAATGTATATGATTCCTGAGCCGGGTGTAGCAGAACCCAGTTTGTCATTTGATGCAAATCACTTGTGGATTACCATGTAACAGCCGGTAAACTCCAGTTAGCTCAATGCCCATCTGTCTGTTGCGGGGCTTAAAATGTTTAACTTCACATTCAAAGTAACTGCCTGTGTTCTTGTAATGACAGATGTTGACAAACATGTAATAGCTGTAGATTATAATTGTTTCACTTCTAAAGCAATTCCCAGAATCCTCTTATCTGTCTGGTTTGATGATACCTTATCTGGAACCTTTTGCCGAGAACTAATTACGAACTCATTAGCTAATGAGTTATACTCTGTGAAGGCAGCTATCAAACATAAAAAACTTACAAACTTGGCATATGACCTTAATTTTGTGGTTTGCTTAAACGAATTGCCCTTTAAACACCAGACATTATCTGATGAAAATGCCTACAAGCTTTTCATTGTAGCTCCTTAACCCCTTAAATGGCAAGTTTCATAAGAAAATATAAAGAAATCAAACAATAATTCGTACCCCATGCATGTATATGTGGTTTCTGCAGCCTATTTCACATGCAATGGAAAATTTCTGCACAGGTCTTTGAAACAGGAGCAAAAAAAAATCAGCTTTTGAAATATGTAGAATTTTAATTTCTGCAGATTCCAGATGTAGAAGCCGAGGTTTAGCCTCATTGATGGCCAATGGGGCTAATCCTTAAAAGCACAACCCATCCTCAGGAAAAATTTAAGGCCCTATTGTCCTAGACACGGCAAGATAACAAAAGTATAAACTATACACACAAAAAAAAGTAGAGAGTAGAGCAAAGGCAGTAAAATTTATCACAAATGTACACCAGTCTCCCCCTGGAGTGATTTTATGTTTGTAAGAATATTTTGATGCAAAAAAATCACAAATCAGATTAAAGACAAAAATAAAGAACATTTTTTTATTTTGTGCAAAATTTATGAACCATGTGTGGCATTTTAAAGGAGTTGCCCCCTAATCAGACTATCTCTTCTCAACCACTATATTTCCCTTTTTATAAAATAATAACACATATATGCATGTTCAGTAAGAAGGGAGTCACAGCATTTACTGCGAACAAGGGTAATCAGTGCACTTGACATTGTTTTATATTGTTTCTGCGTATTCTTTGCCACATATAACTATCTCTCAGAGAGTTAGCACTTGCAGTTTATTGATGCATAATTGTCTCTGTTATAGTATTGACTTATCCCGTATTATCAAGGGTATATACTGCAGCTAACATTAGATATATACTGTAGTCTTGATTTAAAAGGAACCTGTCGCCAGGTTTCCCCAATAAATTGTACAGCTACCACCTTTAAAGGGAACCTGTCACCTGCAAAAACGTTATTAACCTGCAGATATGGGCTTAATCTGCAGGTTAATAGTATTACTAACCTGTCTGGTGCCTACACGTAGCCGAAAGCTGCAGTGAGAAAATAAACTTTATTCTTTCTGGGAGCATTCAGCTTCAGTCACAGGGGCGGTGCCGATGCTGGTTCAGTCATTGTTATGAGAATAAAGAGCACTGGCTGTAACCGCGCACCCGGCCCTGACTTGCTGCAGGACCAAATTCAGAGTGAGTGTCACTCAGGACCTTCTGCTCGATCTTGTTGGATGAGCAATCTATAAGAAGATTGATCTTATACTAGCCGAGGTAGTTCCACCAGGGTTCTTCTCTTCCGTTATCATGGTGGCACAGTGTTTAGAAGTGCAGTCTTGCAGCTCTGGGGTCCTTGGTTCAAATCCCACCAAGGACAACAAGGAGTTTGTATGCTCTCCCCGTGTTTGCGTGGGTTTCCTCCAGGTACTTTGGTTTCCTCCCACATTCCAAAGACATACTGATAGGGAATTTATATTGTGAGCCCATCGGGGACTTTATTCTGTCTGTGTGGGGTAGGTAATGATAGGTGTCTTATAGATGCCTCTCCATTGCTAACTTGTCGGCTTGATGTCAGGGGCCATAAAACAGCTTACATCAACCCCACAAATATTAGCCCCACTTGCCACTGCCACAGGATAAGTGGGAAGAGCCAGTCAAAGCACTGGAATTGGCGAATCTAATAGATGCACCTTTTCTGGGGTGGCTGCGGACTGTTATTTTTAGGCTAGGGGGGCAATATCCATGGCCCCCTACAAGCCTGAGAATACCAACCCCCAGCTGTCTGCTTTAGCTTGGCTGGTTGTCAAAAAACTAGGGAGACCCCACACCTTTTTTTAAAATGATTTATTTAAATAATTTAAAAAACGGCGTTGGGACCCCTCTATTCTCTATTCTTGATAACTAGCCATAATAAAGATGACAGCTGAGGGTTGCAGCTTGCAGCTATCAGTTTTGCCATGGCCCCCTACAAGCCTGAGAATACCAACCCACAGCTGTCTGCTTTAGCTTGGCTGGTTGTCAAAAAACTAGGGAGACCACACGCCTTTTTTTAAAATGATTTATTTAAATAATTTAAAAAACAGCGTTGGGACCCCTCTATTCTCTATTCTTGATAACTAGCCATGATAAAGCTGACAGCTGAGGGTTGCAGCTTGCAGCTATCAGTTTTGCCATGCTGGTTATCAAAAATAGAACAGACCCTATGCCATTTTTTTTATTTATTTATTTACTAGAAATAGGCCCGATGCTATTGAATCGGGAGTGCGTGAAATGAACATTTGTGTATCCTTAGTGGTGCTAACACCGTTGGGAGATAGGCAATACCGCTAACAGCCCGGCAGCAGGCGACCAATCACATCAGCTGCTAGCGGTATTCAAATCTGGCGCCAATACAGCTAGCAGCTGATTGGTCGCCAGCCTTGGCGGGGGATTCAAATCCCGCACAGCACCACTCATTGGCTGAGCTTCCGGCGGCTTAGTCAATGAGCGATGCGGGATTCAAATCCTCCGCCAAAGCTGTGCGGCACCGCTCAGCCAATGAGTTGTGCCACGTGGCTTTGGCGGGGGATTTGAATCCTGCACCGCTCATTGGCAGTCATCAGCTCATAAATACTCTCATCAGCTGTGCCTGCTCTCACTCTTATAAGTGGCAGCAGGCATAGGCTGATGGAAGCAGTGCTCTCTCATCAGCCGCTGGTCACAGCTGCTGGCTGTCAGATGAACTGCAGCGCTCTGACAGGTGGTAATGATCTTGCCACCGAGCAAAGACACCGGTGTTTCTCATGCTCTTATGCACATGACAGCGTGGGAAACACCTGATATTCAGGGTGCCGAACCTAAACAGTAACACAGACTTCCTGGAGAAGTCCATGTTCGGGGTTCATGCCCGAACAGTAGGTGTTCAGTACAGACCCCTAACTTAACTGTTTGGGTTTGCCCACCTCTAGTGATCATTTGGCTCTCTCCAGATCATTGGGACTGAAAAAGGCATAGATTGCCTCTTCCCATGCAACCAATAGGTAAGATGTGATGCACATCTATTACAGCATGTTTGGAGCCCAACTCTTGTCCTGATCTTCTATTCTGAAGCCAAAATTTGGGTTGTAGGCTTTCCTTGTCATGGTAGTCAAGTTTTGCCTTTGTGACACAAAAGTTACTTCTCCACATATGTAGCAAAAACTATCCACTTTGTTAAAGCAGGAATGAGGCATAACTGCAAAAATATACAGAAGCATGTCAATATGCTAAGAAATCCTAAAACGGTATACCTTACACAGAGAGCATTTATAAAAGTAGGTGATGCAACTGTACTTAGGATTACGTCATAGGAGCTGAGTTGGCATTTTTTGATTGGTTAAGCTAAGGTGATAGAATACTGAAGGCTCAATAGACTAAACAGATGATGTAATAGACTAGTTACTAACAATGCAATAATGATGATGAAATAATAAAGACGCAATTTTTCTATAAGTCTGCATGAATGGTGTCATAAGTAATTACCACCTCCTTTGGATCTTGAAAATTAGAGCCAATTAGCAAATTTAAGAATCATATTCATTTTTCAGCACCGCAAAATTAGTTTCGTTCAACTGTTTTCATCTCTGAACCAGTTTGGTTGTAGAACAGTGAATCGATCCGAATCTCTCCCATGAGAGAATGTAAGCTTGTATGAGCGAGCCCTAAAGGTGGAAAAAGTTCTGAAATGATTTTTTTTACATGACATAGACCTGGCATTTTAACCATCAACTGGTGAGGTGGGGTTTTTGTCACGCAACTGGTGATGTGGGGTTTCCTATACCCCAGTGTTTGAAATCTTATTTTTACAGAAAATGCAAAGATCACGTTTGTTTTAATCGTCTTCTTATTGGCGATTGATTACACATGAGTATAACAAATTTTTGACATCCACAAGTATCGGAAAATGTAATACTTTGATGATTCAATCCGAGGGCATTATGAATGAATGGCAGCCGTACAAAAATTCCCTGGGGTGTGGCAAACCCCACCTCACCAGTTGAGGGTTAACAGCAGTGTGTAGATTTTTTATATACACTGGAGACAGATCTAGTTCACCTTCACTATGTGTTACTGTATGTAGACAGATCTGATCTATGAAGCAAGCACATTGTATAATTCACTGCACATTGAAGGATAATATGATGTTTATGAGAGATGACCCTAGTGTCAACAGAGTCTATTTTCTGAAGAGAAGATAATGCAGACTTACTGTTTTATACCAAGACTGAAGGACATGATTTGTTCACAGCTGTGATGAGTCAGTGACATATAGAAGAACACATCTCATGTCAAGTTTTCAGTACTTTGTCTACAATCGTTTCAACTCAATGTGCTCCATTGGCACTGTTCACAAAGAATTCTTGCTGTGATGACAACATCTATATGAAATATATGTTATTGAAACCTTTGGTCACTTTGCACTACTTGTGAATCAGACCAAGCTCCCATTTTTTGTGTCTGTACTTACATTCGCTATTGCCAGTTAGAGACACCAATTGTTGATGGAGTAAGGTTCAGAAATAAAGAGATCATTCAGATTATGCTTTGCAAAGAAACATTTGATTGACAGTCCAATTACTGATGGATTTGTAAGCACGTACCTTTCCCAGAGCACAGAATGCCATCTGATGATTCACACTGGCTCTTGCTCTCTTCCTCTGTCATATTGCATTTTCTTGCATTCTGGCATAGTTTTCCAAACCAGCCGGCCTCACAAATACATCGACTACAGGAACAAGTACCATGTTCTATAAAAATGTGAATAACACACAGAGTTTAGAATTTTCTGCTTACTTTACAATAACATTGAGTATTTTAAAGGCTATCCATCATTTAATACAATCCATATGTTGATATGTTACATATATACTTTATAAAGATGTTTGTATGGTTAGAACTATAAATGTCATGCAGTTCGGTGCTAGTCTTAGTTCTGAGACCAACACTAAATATGTAGAAGTAGTTCTTCTCACTTCAAGATTCGGAAGCACTCAGCTCCTTCAGGAACATAGACACAGAGTATTGTATGGATTCACTGACTTACTATAGAGCCAAGTGTATAGACTTATGCAGGGGTTGAGCAGGGGCATAACTATAATAGGTGCAGGAGTTTCAAATCAAACCTAGGTCCTGGAAACTAGAGGGGACCCGCACCACCTTTGTCCTATAGGAAAATACTATTACTATTAAAGACCAGTGATAGTTAGTGGTCCTGTTGGGATTTTGCATTTGGGCCCACAAGCTTCAAGTTACACTACTGGAGTTAAGCCTCCTGTATCCTAAAGTTATGATTGGCATTTTAGTGATCTGTATAATGTGTAAATGTGTGAACTTCCACAATCTATAATAGTACATTGAGAAGTGTAGATGTAGTTTAAACACCATTTTACAGTAAATGAATAACATTGTTAAAAGGGTTGTCTGGTACTTTGTATTGAGGTCCTTTCCTTATTTCCTTAGGATAGGTCATCAATATCAATTGGTTGGCGTCTGACACCCAGCACCGCCCGTCGATCAGCTGCTCTTGGTGCCGGCAGCGGCAAGAAATTATCAGTTGCAGATTAGAGCTATATAGCTCCATCACATGTATTGTGGCAACAGCCAGGTACTGCACATCCACTCTTATTCAAATGAAAAGTCATAAATGTGCATTTTCCGACTGTAGCCACAGTACAGTTGACAAACGATTTAATACTTTGCATTACTCATTCTCATCTATATTATTAGGAGTGGATGAAGATTGGTGGATGCCCCAATCTCAACAGAGTGACTCCTATACTGAAAAATAAACACATGTAAGTATGCATACCTCTCCATCTATTATCATCTGATTTGCCTAGCCAAATAGCTATCAAACGATGCTCATTTTTCTAAAAGAAGTGAATTTCAAGAAGTGAGCTGAGTATGCACTATCCTTGAATAGACTGTCAGGGTTGTAAGTAGAAATTGTTTGACAGAGCATATTGGAGAGAACCAACAATTACAGGAAAATTAGTGGTAAATTTTCTCTAGATACACAAGATGGGAAAGGTATAGGGAGCACATGTCCCTTGCACCCCTCCCATAATCTGCCCTGTGTACTTTAGTACAGAGTTGAATTCATAACTATGCAAGGCTTTAATTTTCTGCTGACTCAATGGCTTTCGGCATGTAGAGTGGTGCAGGGTGGCAGCCTTGGACGAGTCACTCATCTTCTGCATCCCGCCATGATTCATGAAAATGGGGGTCCTGACTGGTGTATGTGCTCTTTTTACCTGGACAATACGCTTCTGCAGAACGCATGCCATGACTGGGCTTGGCAGGCCAGGACCAGAATTTACAGAGAAGAGTAAGGGAAACCAGAGTCCAAAAATAAATTTCTTTTTACTGAACAGTAACTTGTTAAAGGGTATTTGTTACCCCATTTTTTGACTATAAGCTGCGGCCACTGCCATCAGGGGCTTATCTACAGCATTCTGAAAACTTTCGTACCATTTAAATGGCCTCCCTGGTTTGAGTTGCAATCTGTCAAATGTCTCTTCACATTTCTTTGGTGCTTAGAACGTATTTTCTGATGTCCTCCCTCTTTGCACACAACACACTTTAACATGCAAGTCTGCAAGCTATTAGATCTTAGGTCTTTCATTACTGAACGAGCTGCTTATGGATTTCTACTGGCACTGCTTACAGACTTCAACTGTTGGTTATGGACTTGTATTGAGGTAGGAACCTCAGCACCACAAAAGAAAATGAGACTATAGGTCTTGCTGCAGTGTAAATTTATTTTGTTCATGGTTTTTGTCAAGGACATCTGTTGTGG
The DNA here is from genome assembly GCA_033576555.1 of Oophaga sylvatica. Classification (NCBI taxonomy): domain Eukaryota; kingdom Metazoa; phylum Chordata; class Amphibia; order Anura; family Dendrobatidae; genus Oophaga; species Oophaga sylvatica. The sequence goes on from JARQOD010000002.1 coordinate 208,694,852, forward strand.
TGCAGGTAGGCACCCGTAACAGATGTCCTTGAACAAAGACCACTTCCTATCCGGCATCTGATCCTTCTGTGGCGATGGTCGTAGTAAGCCCACCTAGCAGCCACACACACCAATTGCCTCTTCTTGACCTGGCCAGGCCTTTTATAATTTGTAACTGCTACAAAGGTGTCACCTGACCTGGTGCCAACTTTTAACTCATCCTCTGGGAAAATAGGTTCCCACTAATAGCTTCCTACTACTGTAATTCTTTTTTTACTTTCACTTTGCCTTTGATCAACCTTTGATGGTGGTGTTTGCTTGAAGTTACTCAGGCATCAACTTCAGCTGTATTTTTTTCTCTTGTCCACTTCCTTACATTCTTTTCTTCTTTAAACTCACCAGTCCTCGATCGAGAAGAGTCTTTTTGCCCCTCAACATTCTTCGGAGATGGGTCACATTTCTACAGCTCTCACACCCATTCCTGCATCTCTAGCACTACGTTTTGCCAGAGGAAATAATCCTGTGCATATCTCAAGGGCAGGGACACCAGAGTGGACATGCTGAGTTCTTCGAGGCCCCTCTTGAGTTGTCTTGTCAGGAGTACTCAGAACTTCATGTACCTAATGCGGAAACTCAACTTCTGGTTTTTCTCCATGGGACTCAGTGACCTCCTCCACCAGGCCACCTGACCACACTTCACCATCAGGCTGCAGGCCTTGGGTCTTTCCTGCTCAACAGCAGTACAGGACATAGGGTGTCACCCTCGTACGCAGTACCTCCTTTAGCTGTGTCAGCGTCCCGTCTCCAACACCTGACTGCATTAGGTGTGAGTCATACCCCCTCTTCTTTTCTGGAATTGCAGTCATCTTCAACTTCTGTGGCACATACTGGCTCCACCTGAGTCACTTTCGGATACCAGGATAATGCAGACATTTTTCTGCAGGCAATTGACACCGTTTCCCTTATCCCTCTGCGTCCTGCAACACGGCTTCATCTTTCATTGGGTGAGGTTCTTCTTGACTTACCATCCCATTTCCTCCAGGCCTCTGCCCATCCTCTATGAACACTCTGTGATGGGCTGCCCGTCTTTCTCCTCTTTGCCCTATGGGGCAGACATTCCTCACCACGGACCGACTCTTCTAGGTGCAGCTCTCTTTCCAGTAGGCGTAATTTCTGGATGACTGGGTGAATCTTCATGCCCTTTCTCTTCTCCAATGCACGCCTATGATGAGCGAGGCTTTCCATTCTTGCTGCACCCCTGTTCATCAGAAATGGTCCTACTTCCTTCAGGACATTCATTCCTAATGTCATGATGGGTCCATTTCTGCTGGGGCTTTTCACTAGTATGATCCCCTTCTTTCCCAAATTTTCCCCAAAGACATGCATCTCCATCCTTACCAGCCCTGCCACAGGGATAGGTAACTGGTTGGCAGCTGGCAGTCAGATAATTGGGCCTCCTCCTGATCAGACAACGATGGGGAAGTGTTAACGGAAATATGCTTCCGGCATTGTGGTCACCTGAAACCTGATATCCATTAAGCATCTCATCCTCTATCCATTTAACTCAGCCCACGTAGCGATGTCGTCAGAGCCTTCAATCCAGTCTGGTTGGACCTAGCCCCGCGGTGTGCTCCCTGACCATGGGGCATATTGGTTTAACGGATGTCTCCACTATTGGTTGCCTAGAGTTGGACCGTCCCTCAATATATTTACCATACCTCCACAGGTCCAACATTCAACTCTGTGCCCGTCTAGTGGGCACCTAGATCTATACTGCTGTTCTATGGGTGGAGGATTACCCTGCTCTGGTCACTCTTCATACAGAGGTGCAGAATCCGGTTCCGGGGTAGCTGTATGGGTCTTTCTTATGCTCCATAGCTCCCCTCTAATTTCTCGCATCTCTTGTCATGAATCACAGGCCCAGTCTGGTTCGTCATTGTGCACCCCCAAGGTGGCCATTTCATGACTCCGGACCAGACCTGCTACAGTAGGAGACTCTTGTTCTCACTCCCTAGCTTCTGCCCTGACTTCATGGAAGCTCAGGTTAGGATTGTAGCATAACCGTTCTTTCAGGGCCTACCTAGTGTCTTAGACCTGCAACCAGTTGGTCTCTTAGTACTTCATCCCCTATATTCACCTTCAGTTCTCTAAGAAATGTCAGCAGTTACTTAGTGCAGAGCATTCACATATTGGGTTACCGTCTCTCCCTCTCTCTGGACCCGACAGAAGAGACAAATATGCAGATTACCTAAATCAGTCGTATTATTGTGCATGTCCTCTAGAATCTTGATCACCTCATCTATAGTATCACGGTCTCGTGGTTGTCTGAACTTGATCGTCTGTGGGCCTCTCTGTCCAAAGTCAGACGGCTATCTCCGCCTATAAGGCAGGCGTTATAGGGTGCATGCGTGCATAAGTAATATACTTTTTAGACATTCAACCCAGTCTTACATCATTAAATTGTCACCAGTAAACTTTGGTATGTTGCTGAGCATAACTCAGAGGGAAGGCTGCCCCCTGTGGACTCAGTTATCATTTCTGCTCTTGAGTGTTGCAACCTGACAACTACTCCAAATGTAAGCAGGTTGTTTGGATGCAACAGCACAGACAATGAGAAGACAGTGGTACTTAACCAACACTATTTAATTAGCAGAAAAAGGAAAATCTACTTATAAGTATATATACGAGTGAGCACTATATGCCGGGTTACAGAAACAGGGTTAATATGACACAGCAATACGACTAAATACAATATCTATTCAACATTCTATTACATACACAGTTCTTGTTATCTAGCAATTAAATGACTGTTAATGCCTTTATGTCTCAACTTCATGAGTGTCACTTTCAGTACTAGGCCCATCCCTGTTGTAGTCTAAATAAACACCACTGATCATTACACTGACCCTAGCGGGGGTCATCGGTATTTTCCGTTAGGCTGTAAGTCCTACATATGTGAGTCACTGGGTATACAGTGTGCTCGTTGTACTGGCCGTCTCAGTTCCCTGAAGCATGGCCCCAACCCACATCCTGGACCGTCTATGCTGGAAGTAATGGTACAACAGGACCGATCTTCTGCTACAGCTGGATAATCTCCCGAGCTTGGTTAGGATCTAGTCATGGACTTCCAGTAGTGCTGCTCAAGGTCTTCTACTAGCGCTGCTTGGAGACTTCCACTGGAGCTGCTTCCGAACTTCTACTGGTGCTGTTTACGGACTTGCACTGGTGCTGGTCACAGACTTCTACTGGCATGAGGAATTGATCTTCCTCACAGCTCAGGTCTTCTCCCGCTTCTGACTGCTCTCGGACCTTTCTGTGGTGATGGTGGCTGTAAGCCCTCCTAGCATCCACACGACCTGTCCTGGTATGGATTCTGGTCCCAACTGCCTCTTCTCGGCCTGGCCAGGCCTTTTATAATTAGTAACTGTGACACAGGTGTCACCAGATATGGCAGTGTTCACTTGAAGTTATTCAACTAGGCATCAACTTCAACTGCATTCTTCTCTCTTGTCCATTTCCTTACACAGAACCACTAATAGAAAGTTATGGCACAGGTACAGGTGCAAGTTCACAGCCCAGAAGAGGCATTAGTCACTCTGCACATAGTGTGATGGAGTTGCAATGAGTATAATTTTACTATTTATTATTACCTACGGTAATGCAAAAAGATGAATATTTTGATTCAGTGGGGAGCACAAAGGGATAGATATTGCTGATGCTAAAAAGGGGATATTATTACTTTGTAATAATATGCAAAGGTAGATTTTGTAATGCACAAACGTAGACATTTTTACAATGTTCTGAGAACAAGGGGGTCAATATTACTCTTTTGTGGCTGGCTTATAGAGGACACAGCTACTGTAGTGAGGAAAAAATAGATCATTATTATTTCATAGAGCAGACAACTAAGAAAATTCAAGCCATTGGGCTGTTGGTATTCATTTTATGGATCCAGAACATTTCCCTTAAAAACACCTTTTTCTTCCAGTCTCTGCCTCTTTTAGGACATATTACTCGTTCAACTCCATGGCATATAATAACTTCTACACTATCTTCATATACCTCTATAAAGGGTTTAGCTACTCCAGAATGGGTGTTATTACTTTTTTTAATGTTATGAATATGTTCTGACACAATTTTTTTCATTTTTCTTGTAGTGCACCCGATTTATTGTAATTTGTATATAATGCATTCTACACAGTATACCTTACGATGTACAATACAAAATAATATTGTGGTACCGAGTCTAATATACAGTATATGCAGAGTAGTGAGTTAATTTCAACTATATATGTAGTTACATATAGGTTTTTATTCAGTAATGGTATCGAAATATTATTTAGTCACTATGTAGTGGTAAGGTAACACAGTGGTCATGTTGTACAGGTAATATTGGTGCCTTGAACAATGGTATAATGGTAATTCTGGTAATTGTACTGTATAATGTGTTGTTTTCAACCATAGTGTGAAGATAAAATTTCACTACTGTAAATCAGTATTATTTGATTTTGATATAGTGGGTTTTTGAATAACTATATATTTGTGCTGACAGTGTATAGTGGGATTATCTTTGTATATCATATTGCTCTATTGTTTTTGATATACAGGATATGCAGGGCAGACATTAGGGCAGGACAAACTTGGTATTTGTAGCCATAATACTGGATGACTATGGGGGCTGCGTTATACTATATGGGGTTATATTATACCATATGGGGCTGCATTATACTATAGGGGGCTGCATTACGCTATATGGTGGCTGAATTATACTATATGGGGGCTACATTATACAATATGGGGGCTACATTATACTATATGGTGGATGCATTATACTATATGGGCTGCATTGTAGTATATGGGCTACATTAAACTATATGGAGGGCTGCATTATACCATATGGGGCTGTATTATACTATATGGGGCTGCATTATACCATATTGGGACTGCAATATACCAGATTAGGCTGCATAATACTATAAGGGGGCTATATTTTGCTATTTGGGGCTGCATTATACTATATGAGGCTATATTGTAAAATATGGGGGCTGCATTATACTATATGGGGGCATTGTAGCATATGGGAGCTGCATTATTCTATATGGGGCTGCATTATACTATATGGGCCTACATTATGCTAAATGGAGGCTGCATCATACCATATTAGGGCTGCATTATACTACATGAGACTGCATTATACTATATGGGGGCTGCATTATAGCATAATAGGCTGCATTATACTATATGGGGGCTACATTATACTATTTGGGGCTGCATTATACTATATGGGGCTATATTATACCATATTGGGATGCATTATACTATATTGGGCTGCATTATACCATATTGGGGCTGCACTATACTGAATTAGGCTGCATTATACTAAATGGGGGCTACATTATACTATATGGGTGTCACGATCCACATTTGGATCTGTGGCAGATCTCTCTCTGCATGTTGAAACCTTTTTCCTGTCTGGCCAGTGGGGGTTAATCTCAGTCTTTGCCCCCGGTGGCCGCTGGTGTAAATGCATTGCTTGACTTGTCAGGAGAAGGTGGAGTCCACTCCCATCATCCTTTAAAAGGCCACATTAGGCCTCAGCAGGTGTTGGTAATATTGCTTCCTTTTGAAACCAACCAAGCTGGAGCCAGGAGCTGCTGAGAGCAGTTGTACTTCAGTTGCTTCCCCCATCTGGAGCCTTATTACTCTGCTGTGCGGAGCATTATAGCAGAGAAAGCTAAGTGTTTATTGTTTAGTTGATTTAATCCCCTGTCTTTCCTTGGGTTGTTTTGTGTTATTCACATTATTCCCTGTCTCTCCTCCTGGGGAGGGGGTTGGTGGGTTTAGCTCAGGGCTAAACAGGAGACAGGGACAGGTCGGGGACCTGGGCCTCGCTACCTTTAAGCGTACCCTCAAGTTAAGGAAAGACAGGTCCTCCCTTAGCTTTAGGGGCAGTTCAGGGGCCCAGGTTCCTCGTCCCCTGTATTTCTACAACTGCCCCGTGACATTGTTACCAACCAATACAGTTTTTTTTTCTCTCCTTTCCCTTTCTTGTGAACCATGGCCCAAATGCAGGCCTTTGTCCAGCTGCTTCAGACCCTCACAGATGAGTTTAAGGTGTTGTGGGGTGAGGTGGTGCAGCAGTTACAGCAGTTGGTGGGGTTCTGGGCCTCAGCTCAGATGCAGGTTCAACCAGAACCTAAGATATCTCTCACTGACAGGTTTTCTGGAGGGAGAGATAAATTTCTGTTTTTTCAGGAGGCCTGTAAATTGTATTTCAGGCTCCGCCCTCGTTCATCAGGGAGTGAGGAACAGCTTGTGGGGATTATTGTCTCCCTTCTTAGGGGTGATCCCCAATCCTGGGCCTTCTCCCTGCTGGCCGATTCACCATATTTACGGTCGGTGGACGGGTTTTTGCTGCTCTGGCGCTGGTGTATGGAGATCCTGATGGCGTCTCCCTGGCGGAAACCCGACTTCGTAAAATCAAGCAGGGGGACCGGCCGGTTGAGGAGTACTGCTCGGAGTTCAGGAGATGGGCCACTGACACACAGTGGAATGATCTTGCCCTTAGGAGTCATTTTGTGCAGGGTCTCTCCCAAAGGTTGCAGGATACTCTGGTGCAGTACACCACCCCCAGGTCATTGGAGGCCGCCATGTCCCTTGCCATCCCGATAGATAGACGCCTCAGGTAGAGGCATACACCAAAAATGCCCCCTGTTCTCCTGGTTAGGAAGGAGGACACAGTTGAGCAGTCGGACGAACCTATGCAGGTGGGAGCAGTTGGTTCCCAAACGGGGTTGCCTGTTGTTCGACGTGGTGTGGGGGCATGTTTTTTCTGTGGGCAGACTGGTCATTTTATTGGGGTCTGCCCAGCTCGCGCCAAAACATCTGTGCCATCTAAGAAGCTGAATCCCCCTGGCTGTGTGGAGGGAGGTGACCAGGGAGTGTATATTTCCTCCACTTCTTCCCCTCAGTGTACCCTGACTGCGAGAGTGGTGATTGGCGGGGTATCTAAGGGAATACCGGTGCTTGTGGACAGTGGAGCAGGAGTCAATTTGGTGGATGCTCACTTTGTCCAGACCAATGGCCTGATGTGTAGGACACTAGCTAAACCATTAGGTGTCCAGACCATTGACTCTGTCACACTCAGCCAGGGGAGTGTGACCCAGGTCGTGCATGATAAACGCCTGCGTATAGGGACTCGTCATGAGGAGTCCCTGTCATGCTATGTCTTAGAGGGTATGCCAATACCCATCATTTTAGGCCTCCCTTGGCTGACAAAACACAACCCGGTCATAGATTGGTGTTCCAGGGAGGTAGTCAGCTGGGGTCAGTCGTGTGAGGGCTGCTGCCTGGGGGCTACTGTCTCTGCCATCTTTCTGCAACCTTCCCCTTCTTCTCCAGTGGGGGCAGCAGAGGTGCTGCCAAGGAGTAGGGGCAAGTCCCAACCCTCACCACTAGCCAACCCTGTGAGTCAGAGCCCTCTTGGGAGGAGGGGTCAGGAGAGGGTGGTGGTTTCCTTTGAGAAATGTGTGAGTGTGGTGACACAGGGGGACACCTCTGTCGTTAGTTCCTCAAAGATTTCACCATCTTGTGGCAAATGTGTGTGTGGCAATGAACGTTCAGGTCCGGACCTGTGTGTGAACGAGTATGTATGGGTGTCCACCAAAAACATCCGGTGGAAGTGTGCTGCTGGAGTCTGGAGTTCTCGGGTGATTGGGCCGTATCGGGTGTCGACCATTCTCGGCCCGGGGACTTACCAGCTGGAGTTACCCCCTGTTATGCCCGTACATAACTCATTCCTCAGGTTGGTGCTCTGGAGATTTGTGGTACCTCCGGAGCATACGTTATAGCCACTTCCATCTGTCTGCGTTTGCCGTAAACCTGAGAGTCAGGTGACTGCTGGGGTGAACCCTGGTGGATCGAGGCGTCCTCACCGTAGATGGTATATGAGGTGAGTGTTGAGGGTCCAGAGGCCCCTCATTAAAGGGGGGGTACTGTCACGATCCACATTTGGATCTGTGGCAGATCTCACTCTGCATGTTGAAACCTTTTTCCTGTGTAGCCAGCGGGGATTAATCTCAGTCTTTGCCCCGGTGGCCGCTGGTGTAATTGCATTGCATGACTTGTCAGGAGAAGGTGGAGTCCACTCTCACGATCCTTTAAAGGCCACATTAGGCCTCAGCTGGTGTTGGTAATATTGCTTCCTTTTGAAACCAACCAAGCTGGAGCCAGGTGCTGCTGAGAGCAGTTGTATTTCAGTTGCTTCCCCCATCTGGAGCCTTATTACAGCAGAGAAAGCTAAGTGTTTATTGTTTAGTTGATTTAACCCCCAGGTGTCTGTCTTTCCATTGGTTGTTTTGTGTTATTCACATTATTCCCTGTCTCACCTCCTGGGGAGGGGTGTTGTGAACGTGTTGGAGGAAATTTCTGAGCTGAGGCTCCCTCTTGTGGTTGCTGATGGTACTGAAGCTGTATCAAATGACAGGGCCTCCTCACCTGCCAGAGATGACTGGCAATCAGGAGTCACTGACTGGGCTGATATAAGGGAGCTGCCTTCCCATGATCCTCGCTGGTGATCAATTGTTGTTTCCTGGTTCATTTGGAAGTCTGCTGGTGTCTTGCCTTCGTCTGCTACTTTCAGATAAGATATTTTCCGCTAGTTTTTTTTGTGTTTGCTATTTCCATTTTTGTCTGCACCTTTGTGGAGGTTAGCCGGGTCCCCTCCTGGGGCCTGTGCTACTCTCTGTTTTTCAGTAGCCACTGTTATTTGTTCAATTGCTCTTTCCCTGCTTTTTGAGTGGCTGTGGGTTAGCCTTGTTCACACTGAGATCTGATTTAGTGGGTGGCGAGATCGTGTGATCTCAGCATTTTTTGTAATCAGAAGTGTGGGAGGTTTTGCTAGGGTTTTGCTGGGTTGCAGTTAGTATTCTGTCCTGTTCTTTCCTATTTAGGCAGTGTTTGGCCCCAGCGTTTGCTCACTCTATTTTCTGCCTGCGTTTGTGTTTCGTCTTGTCTAACCACCATTATATGTTCGGGGGCTGCCTATTCCTTTGGGGCTCTACTCCGGGACAGTTAGCTTTCCTGTTTCTATCTGTAGGTGTAGCTAGCTCTCCGGCTGTGCCGAGGTGTCTAGGACCACCGTAGGTACGCTCCACGGCTGCTTCTAGTTGTGCGGTTAGTTTAGGGATCTGCAACCCATTAGTTCCCAACCTCTCAGGTGTTCGGCTGCCTTGCTGTTTTGTTCCTGTCCTCCTCAGTTACCAAATCATACCAGAGGGGGTTGGTGGGTTTAGCTCAGGGCTAAACAGGAGACAGGGACAGGTCCGGGACTTGGGCCTCACTGCCTTTAAGCATACCCCCAAGTTAAGGAAAGACAGGTCCTCCCTTAGCTTTAGGGGCAGTTCAGGGGCCCAGTTTCCTCGTCCCCTGTATTTCTAAAACTGCCCCTTGACATTGCGACTGCATTATGCTATATGGGGCTGCATTATACCATATGGGGTCTGCATTATACTATATGGGGCTGCATTATACCATATTGGGGCTGAATTATACTATATGAGGCTGCATTGTAGTATATGGGAGCTGCATTATTCTAAATGGGGCTGCATTATACTATATGGGGCTACATTATACCATGTAGGTGCTACATTATACTATATGGTGGATACATTATCCCATATGGGGCTGCATTATTATATATGGGGGCTGCATTATACTATATGGGAGCGGCATTATACTGTATGAGGCCTGCATTATACTAGATGGGGCTGCATTATACTGTATGGGGCTACATTATACCATATAGGTGCTACATTATACTATATGGGGGCAGCATTATACTATCTGGGGGCTGCATTATACTATATGGGGCTGCATTATACTACATGTGAGCTGTATTATACTGTATGAGGCCTGCATTATACTATATTGGGCTGCATTACACAATATGGGCTACATTATACTATATAGGGGCTACATGATACTATATGGGGCTGCATTATACTATATGGGCTGCATTGTAGTATATGGGGCTACATTATACTATATGGAGGCTGCATTGTACCATATTAGGGCTGCATTATACTACACCATGTTCCAAGTTATTACGCAAATTGGTTTTAAGTGTCATAGTGTTTTTTTTTTACTTTGTAAATGAAACCCATTGATGGTATTGTGTCTCGGGTTCTTTGGATCACTGAAATCAATCTCAGCTACCTGTGATAATTAGTTTGCCATGTGAGCCCATTTAAAGGAAAACTGGATGTTCCACAACTTTAAGCAGGCCAGAGTTTTCAAGTAACATGGGAAAGAAAAAGGATCTCTCTGCTGCTGAAAAGCATCAAATAGTGCAATGCCTTGGTCAAGTTGATAAAAACATTAGATATTTCCCGAAAACTTAAGCGTGATCATCGTACCATTAAGAGATTTGTGGCTGATTCTGAGCACAGACGTGTTCGTGCTGATAAAGGCAGAATGAGGAAGGTTTCTGCCAGGCAAGTTCATCGGATTAACAAAGCAGCTGCTAAAAAGCCATTATAAACCAGCAAACAGATATTTGAAACTGCTGGTGCCTCTGGAGTCCCTTGAACCTCAAGGTAGAGGATCCTTCAAAGGTTTGCTGTGGTGCATAAACCTACTATTTGGCCACCCCTAAACAGTGCTAACATGCAGAACCGGTTGCAGTGGGCCCAGACATACAAGAAGACTAATTTTCAAACAGTCTTGTTTACTGATGAGTGTCGAGCAACCCTGGACATTCCAGATGGATGGAGTAGTGGATGATTGGTGGATGGCCACCATGTCCCAACAAAGCTGCGACATCAGCAAGGAGGTGGAGAAGTCAAGTTTTGGGCCGGAATCATGGGGAAACAGCTGGTAAAGCTCTTTAAGGTTCCTGAAGGTGTGAAAATTTGGAACAGTGCATTTTGAGTTTTTATTCATTTTAGAGATTATACTGTTATCATTGGGAGGTTTCTTAAAAAAAAATTGATGTACACTCTAACGGGTGATGACTTTTATTAGAGTGATGACTGTCATTTGCAATGACCACTTAGGAAAATCAGAGAAAAATATAATTTGCATAATAATTTGGAACATGGTGTATATGAGGCTGCATTATACTATATGGGGGCTGCATTATACCATATTGGGGCTGAAATATACTATAATAGGCTGCATTATACTATATGGGGGCTACATTATACTCTGTGGGGCTGTATTATATTATATGGGGCTTTATTATACCATATGGCGCTGCATTCTGATATACTACATAGAGGCTGCATTATACCTATATGGGGGCTCACTAATTCTGATTAGGCTGCATTATACATATGGGGGCTGCATTATACTATATGGGGCTGCATTAAACCATATTGGGGCTGCAAGAGAGTGCAATGTAGAGTTCCAGTATTCATTTTCTTTTGACCTTCACATATTACTGTTATGTACGTGATTAAAACACATTTGGACATAATTCTATGACAGCCTTTTATGTGTGAAATTTACATGTCAATGCAAAGTAAAGTGTTTATTTTCACAAGCAGAGTATAAGAATTCTTACCTCCGCAGACTTTGCCTCTAGGTCTTCACACTGCCGATCGTCACATTCACAATGTTTTCCATATACCCTGCTGTCTCCAGGCGGGAAACAAGTGCATTGACCACATTCACATTTTCCTGAGGTACAAAATATTCACATTAGTCACATCCTTTCTGTGGCACAGAATAGTTACATTCTCTGATGAAAAAAGTATCCAATCCGCATCTTACTACCATCATCTTAAGAAGTATGCCAGAGGATAAAACAATGCAAAATATAAAAGTGAGCAAGATGTGTCACAAGTAGGGATGAGCAAACGTGCTTGGTGATACTCGGATACCACTTGAGGATCTGGGTGATCGGATGTGCTCAGCACTCGGCGAGCATTAGCCACTGTTTGGATTCAAAGCTTGAATCCCACCCCGCATGATTGGTACCTGTTATACACCAAAAAAGCATGCAGAGATTCCCTGAGAGTCACTGGAATTCTGTAGCTATTTTGACAGTGGCATTAACGTGATTGGTTGGCCGTATTACATCATCAGATATAATAAGAGAACAGGCGCCAACACGCTCGGCACACTGATGTCATTGCACAGCTCAGGGACAGTTCTTATAGGAGGGAGAGATTGGTTGGTTATCCAGGCATGTGTTTGCACAGTTTAACAAATCAGAGTCCTATAGTGTTGATACTGGCGCTCATGCTGAACGATCATACTTCTAAGGGCTAATCTAGTGCTTTGCTGTTTGTCTCAGATACAGTCTGCATTTAGCCTAGGGAGGAACAATTTCTGGAGCAGGGAGTGTGGCAGAATACAGCCACTAGGCAGGGGTTAGGGGCCTTGCAGTCCCTTGCTAAATATATATCTGCTGCACTTGACCACATTTTTTGGGGGGGGATGAAAAAATTTACTATATTGTCATCCATAGAGTATGACGTGCTTTCTGTTAAATTTTAGTGATATATAACATTCCAAAAAAGCATTGAAAAATGTTTCTGAACTGAATTAGTCATCCATAGAGTATTATATGCTTTGTGTTAAATTTCTGTGGGATTAGAGAGCATTTCCTAATACTCGCATGCTCGTTTCGAATAACGAGTATAATAGGAGTCAATTGGAAAGCCGAGCATTTTTTCCGGCATACCCTACAAAGAGGTCTGGTGGGGCAGTGACAATGTTCAAATGAATGGAAAAGTGCTGAATGGAAGGAGAACAGCATGGGGAAGACCCCTGGAAGCATCACTGACTCACAGATCGCTGCTCAGAACAATGGTGTCACGCTTTCACTCCACTTTAATTAGTGGCAATAAAACATTCCAAACTGATGAGAAATTGCATTTTACAGGAAAAAAAAGTTAAGAAATATTTTTCCTGCATAATGACTGGTATATAAAGCATCATTTAAAATTATGTTCAAAATATAATTTAAGTAAACCAAAATTTATTTTTTTATTTAAAAAAAGGAAATTTCAGTTTCATTTATGAAGGAAGCAAGAACTGCCACAAATAAAGGACTCAGATACACCCTGTGTTAGACATAAATGAGGGCCTCATACACATTCTGTTTGAATTGTCATGTATTGGTACTCCTAGACATATATAGGCTATGCATGTTTGAGGGTTATATACCAAGGAAATGTACTTCAAACCATTGAATAGTCTATGGGTGAGGAATATAATAGAGTATGTGCACACGTTGAGTAAAATTTCTGCACCATTTCTGCATCTCTTGGCAGGAAAAATGCAGCTGCAAAAACATGTGTTTTTAGTCTATTTCTCCTGCGCTTTTACCTTAGTTTTTGATTGATTTGAGTGAAGTCAATGGTGAAAACCGCAGGGCTGAAACGCACAGAGAATTGACATGCAGCAGATTATATTCTGCACCAAATCTGCAAGTTAAAAATACTCAACGTGTGCATGACATGTCAGGTTTCTCATTTACTTTGCTGGCATGAGGCTTTGCTTCAGGTATTGTCACAAACCCACGCAGAAAAAACGCCACAAAAACGCACCAAATCTGCAAAGTGTGCACATAGACTACGTTTTTTGACGGTTATACACCAACAAAATGTACCAAAGAAGATGTAATAACCTGTGGGTGAGCAATAAGATACCGATAAATTTTGAACAAGTTTTTGAAGGCTTATATAGCAAAGAAATGTACCGAAGAATATGTAATACCCTATGGATGAGCAATACAATATCAAAAAAGTTTTAACAAGTTTATTGAGGGTTATATACCAATGAAATGTACCCAAGAAGATGTGCAAACCAATGGCTGAGCAATATAATACCAATAAATTTTGAACACATTTTTTGAGGGTTGTAATACCAACAAAATGTACTTAAAAACACATAATACTGCATGGCTGTAAGCCAAATTTTTAAATGCTTTTTTTCTACTGTTGTATGCCACCAAGTTGTGCCAGAAAGCATGTAATACTAATGAGTAATACTATGAGTAATCTAATCCTGAAATATTTTTCTACACTTTTTGAAAGTTTTGCATACCACCGTAATGCGACAATAGCCATGTTAAACTGTATGGATAAGTAATTGAATCCATAACAACATTTTAAACAAAAATATTTTGAAAGTGTAGTTGATGTACTTATACAGTCATGGAGGCTTTGCAGAATGTGCAAAGCCAGACAAAAATTATGGGAGGGTCATCAATTGATCCCTGAAAGGCAACAATTGGCGGCCTCATTAAAATATTTATTATTACAAGCACTTTTTGTGCTGCTGTCATCTAGTGTTGTGGAAAAGTGTGGGTTAATCCTGGCTTCATTCATTTAACCCCTTAACGACCAAGCCATTTTGTAGGTTAAAGACCAGGCCAATTTTTACATTTCTGACCACTGTCTCTTTATGAGGTTATAACTCTGGAACGCTTCAACGGATCTTGGCGATTCTGAGACTGTTTTCTCGAGACATATTGTACTTCATGATAGTGGTAAAATTTCTTCAATATAACTTGCGTTTATTTATGAAAAAAATGGAAATATGGCAAAAATTTTGAAAATTTTGCAATTTTCAAACTTTTAATTTTTATGCCATTAAATCAGAGAGATATGTCACAAAAATTAGTTAATAAATAACATTTCCCACATGTCTACTTTACATCAGCACAATTTTGGAACCAAATTTTTTTTTGTTAGGAAGTTATAAGTGTTAAAAGTTGACCAGCAATTTCTCATTTTTCCAACAAAATTTACAAAATCATTTTTTTTAGGGGCCACCTCACATTTGAAGTGAATTTGAGGGGTCAATATGACAGAAAATACCCAAAAGTGACACCATTCTAAAAACTGCACCCCTCAACGTGTTCAAATCCACATTCAAGAAGTTTATTAACCCTTTAGGTACTTCACAAGAATTGAAGCAATGTGGAAGGAAAAAAATAACATTTAACTTTTTTTTCCAAAATTTTCTTTCGACACAATTTTTTAAAATTTTGTCAAGGGTATCAGTAGAAAATGAACCACAATATTTGTTGTACAATTTCTCCTGAGTACATCGATACCCCATGTGTGGGGGTAAACCACTATTTGGGCGCATGGCAGAGCTCGGAAGGGAAGCAGCGCCATTTGACTTTTTTGGCTGGAATTGAGATTGGACGCCATGTCGCATTTGGAGAGTCCCTGTGTGCCTAAACAGTGGAAACCCCCCACAAGTGACCCCATTTTGGAAAGTAGACCCCCCAAGTAACTTATCTAAATGTGTAGTGAGAGCTTTGAACCCCAAGGGCTTCACAGAAGGTTATAACGTAGAGCCGTAAAATTAAAAAATCATGTTTTTTCCACAAAAATGATCTTTTCATCCCAATTTTTATTTTCCAAAGGATAAAAGGACCCCAAAAGTTATTGTGCAATTAGTCCTGAGTACGCTGATACCCCATATGTGAGGGTAAACCACTATTTGGGTGCATGGCAGAGCTCGGAAGGGAAGCAGCGCCATTTGACTTTTTTGGCTGGAATTGAGATTGGACGCCATGTTGTATTTGGAGAGCCCCTGTGTGCCTAAACAGTGGATACCCCCCACAAGTAACCCCATTTTGGAAACTAGACCCCCCAAGGAACTTATCTAGATGTGTGGTGAGAGCTTTGAACCCCCAAGGGCTTCACAGAAGGTTATAACGTAGAGCCGTAAAATTAAAAAATCATATTATTTTCCACTAAAATGATCTTTCCACCCCAATTTTTATTTTCCCAAAGGTAAAAGGACCCCAAAAGTTATTGTGCAATTTGTCCTGAGTACGCTGATACCCCATATGTGGGGGTGAACCACTATTTGGGCGCATGGCAGAGCTTGGAAGGGAAGCAGCACCATTTGACTTTTTTGGCTGGAATTGAGATTGGACGCCATGTCGCATTTGGAGAGTCCCTGTGTGCCTAAACAGTGGAAACCCCCCACAAGTGACCCCATTTTGGAAACTAGACCCCCCAAGGAACTTATCTAGATGTGTGGTGAAAGCTTTGAACCCCCAAGGGCTTCACAGAAGGTTATAACGTAGAGCAGTAAAATTAAAAAAATCATATCTTTTCCACAAAAATGATCTTTCCACCCCCAATTGTTATTTTCCAAAGGGTAACAGGACCCCAAAAGTTATTGTGCAATTTGTCCTGAGTATGCTGATACCCCATATGTGGGGGTAAACCACTATTTTGACGCATGGCAGAGCTGGAAAGGGAAGGAGCGCCTTTTTCAAATGCAGATTTTGATGGAATGGTCTGCGGGTGTCATGTCACGTTTGGAGAGCCCCTGATGTGCCTAAACAGTAGAAACCCCCCACAAGTGACTCCATTTTGGAAACTAGACCCCCCAAGGAACTTATCTAGATGTGTGGTCAGCACTTTGAACCCCCAAGGGCTTCACAGAAGTTTATAATGTAGAGCCGTGAAAATAAAAAAATCATATTTTTTTCCACAAAAATTACCTTTTTGCCCCAAATTTTTATTTTATAAGGGTAACAGGAGAAATAGGACCCCAAAAGCTATTGTGCATTTTGTCCTGAGTACGCTGATACCCCATATGTGGGGGGGAACCACTGTGATCGCCTTACTGCGATCTTTGGGAGGCACAATGAACAAATCCACAAATGGTGAAGAATTGGTTTTCTTTTTACGCCGTTCCTCATGCGGTATTAGTGATTAGGCGACTTATTCCTCGGATCGGTGCGATTACAGCGATACCAGATTTACACCATTTTTTCATGTTTAGCTTCTGTCACACACTAAAAGATGCTTTTTCTTGGAATAATTTTTTGTAAGAAATTTTTGCATCGCCGTATTTTGAGAGCTATAATTTTTCCATATTTCGGCCGACAGAGTTATCTGTGGGCTTATTTTTTTGCGGGACGAGCTGACGTTTTTATTGGTACCATATTCAGGCACATAACGTTTTTTGATCGTTTCCTATTCCGATTTTTGTGGAATCAGAATGAACAAAAACCAGCAATTCAGGAATTGTTTTTTTTTTTTTTTTTCCTCCGTTCCGTGTGTGGTAAAATTGATAAAGCAGCTTTATTCTTCGGGTCACTACGGTTACGGCGATTCCTCATTTATATATTTTTTTTTATGTTTTGGCGTTTTTTACACAATAAAAAATTTTATAGAAAAAATAATTATTTTTGCATCAGTTTATTCCGCGAGCTATAACTTTTTTATTTTTTTGCTGATGATGTTTTATAGCGGCTTGTTTTTTGCGGGACAAGATGACGTTTTCAGCGGTACCATGATTATTTATATCTGACTTTTTGATCGCGTGTTATTGCACTTTTTCCAAGCGGTATAATGATACCGCTTGGAAAAAGTATAATTTACTACTTTTTTGGTTTTTTTTACAGCTTTCACTGAAGGGGTTAACTAGGGTTACGCTTTTATAGATGGGATTTTTACGGACGTGGCGATACCTAACATGTGTATGTTTTTTGTTTTTTATTTTTTTTATTACATAAAAATGTGTATTTTTTAGGGGATTTTTTTTAAATTATTTTTTAATATTTTTTTTACAATTTTTTTTAAAAAATGATTTTTTTTAACTTGTCCCTTTATGGGACTTTCACTTTTTTTACTTTTTATTGCAGTTACAATGCATTGCAATGCTCTGGCATTGCAATGCATTGCAACTATAGTGGAAGCTGCTGTGACAATGATCACAGCAGCTTCCCGTAGCTAAATGACCCGGAGGTTCATTGCAGGGTGCTGATCTCCCGACCCTCTGCGTGTTTACACGCAGTGGTAGATCAAAGCCATGACGTGCAGAGTCCGCCCTGGTGCCGGAACTGGCACCTTGCCATGACGGACTCTGCACGTCAGTGGACATTAAGGGGTTAAGTGAGAGTGAGCCTGTCTGCATTCTGTTTTGGCACCTATCTGTTATGTCCCCCCGGCGGCTAAAAAACCCACTCAGACAAGATGCTAGCAGCAGGGCAGCGTAACACCTTCAATGCATAGAGAGACAGTTCATGCCAGGTGTCCAGCTGTCTGATAGCTGAAAGTCACAGTGGAATTAGGGAGTATGCTGATTTGATTAGCCAGGTATTGCTTTAGCACCTTTAAACATTTTTCCCTCCTTGTCAAAAATACCCGGTCATCAGGCTCTGGGCTGGTGTCATGAAATTGGCCCACTCCTTTGACAGTGGCTCTCTGCTTCTGCTGTGTGTCTCCCTGGCCTCTGTTTATTGGTTGGGCAAGGAAGCTTGCCCCATGCAGCTAGTGTTGTCTGATGGGAATTTTTTCCACATTTTCCACAATGGCCTTCTGGTATAGCACCATTTTAGAAGACCTTCCACCTCAGGAAAAATAGATGCACAGTTCTTCTTGTAGCTTTGGCCTTACAGGGTGAACAACCATGGATGTAATTCGAGGGTCACGGGAAAGGCAGCAGTACATAAAATCATCCATATGTGCCAAGTTCCATACACTTTCCTGTCTCCACAATGATAACAACTCTCCATATCCTCCTCCTCCCATCCTTAACCCATGCACTTAGTAGAGATGGGTTGAATGTTGTGTGGCAACTAGCCTCTGTTGTGCTAGCCACCAGCTCCCATTCCTCTTCTCCCTTCTCCTCAGCGTCCACCGCCTCACTGTTAATCATTCCATGATGAACAGATGAGATGAGGCTGGGCTGGCTATAATCTCTCTGTGTAATGTCTTCCTCCATCCCCACTTGGTCCGCATGCAAAGCTTCCTGTTTAATTGTGAGCAGCGATTGTTTAAGTAGGCACAGAAGCGGGATAGTTGTTCCGATTATGGCATCATCGCTGCTCACCATCTTTGTAGAATCATCAAAATCTTGGAGAACCAAACAAATGTCAGATATCCATGCCCACTGGGACTTAACAAGACTTATCACAACTGTGTCTCATCATCATCTTCCCTTATCCCAAATATGCCATTCCCCACAACATGTTCTTGTGGCCGTGGCTGCTCTAAGGTTTGTGCATCACTAAACAGCATGTCCTCTTGTCCCTCTTGGGCCATGCAGGTTGAGCTCCACAATCAAGGAATTATGTTGTAAATAGCTCCTCAGAGTGTCCTAGTGTGAGATAACTAGTCTACTGGGACTCAAAATTGTTGGAACGAAGGAGGATCAGGGTGAGGATTAAGTGATCCAGACTTTAGGCTGGTGAGAATGGACCTTGTTGAAGACTGTGTGAAGCTGCCAAGTCTGCTGGAAGCATTATCTGCTATCCAGCCGACCACCTGTTCAAACTGCTCTGGTTTCAGAATTGGTGTACTGTGCCTCCCTGTAAAGGGGACTGGAACCTAAGTGTCATGTTTCTTGTACTCCAGCAAGAGATGTAGTCACACCTGCTCCACGTCCTAAGCATTAGCGTGCACCATCATCAGCACTTCCACTTTCCCGTCTCTTATTGCATGTCTTACACATTTTGTAATTTCTAGGTCTCTTGAAACCAAGTTTATTTTTAATAAGAGGAAACAATTGGTCAGCTGCAGCAATCAAAGTGTTTTTTGTGAGCTTACTCCACCATAATGTAATAGAAAGAGAGCAAAAGTTTATGGATGACACTCACATTCAATCCATAAAAATGTTATAATGCTTTTTCTCAGTTTTAGAGATGACAGAAATGTTCAACGACCACATAATGCTATATGTCTGAGAAATGTATACCAATTAGAATTGCATACATCATCACTGCATTGTAAATGGCCCTCTATATCAGTCACAAAGAGACCAGGGAAATGTCCCCATTGGAACACTCACTGAGTAATAATAAACAAAAAAACAGAGTGTAACTCCAAAAAATGAAAAAGTATAAATATTTTATTAAGATGAAAAGATCATCAAACACATTTCATTTCAAGGAGGTGGGAATGTGGAAAAGATAGCACCCTTAAAATGGATACAAAATCATGACAGCAAAAAAGTGCTAATGCCTATATGCAAACCATTTATAATGGCCCAACAGGGTCCATAATATAGTGTAAACAAGTGGAAGGGACGTTTCCTAACCAAAAACTAGTAGCTGGCTAAATAATGATAAGTATCCAGAAAAAAATTCATAAAGATCACAAAGAACCACTCTTACCCATAATCCCTCTCAAAAGGATCCCAGAACACGCAGCCCCAACCCGCGTTTCGCATTGATGGCCCCCCAAGGAAGCCAACGTGAAACGCGCGTTGGGGCTGCGTGTTCTGGGATCCGTTTGAGAGGGATTATGGGTAAGAGTGGTTCTTTGTGATCTTTAATAAAAAAAAATTCTGGATACTTATCATTATTTAGGCAGCTACTAGTTTTTGATTGGGAAACATCCCTTCCACGTGTTTCATAATATTATGGACCCTGTTGGGCCATTATAAATGATTTACATATAGGCATTAGCACTTTTTTGCTGTCATGATTTTGTATCCATTTTAAGGGTGCTATCTTTTCCACATTCCCACTTCCTTATACGTATAATATATATCTTTAAGGCCCGGTTACATACTTGTTTGTTTGTTTGTTCCTTCCCTGAATTCAATCTTTTTTGTATTGTATGTTTTTATGAAATTTGATGATCTTTTCATCTTAATAAAATATTGATACTTTTTCATTTTTGGAGTTACACTCGTTTTTTTTGTTATGTCTGAGAAATGGAAGAGTAAACATTTTTTAAAAGCTTTTTTATCAGTTTAACAGATCACAGAATTCTTCACAGACCATGTAACTTTATATGGCTGAGAAATGGAAGCTACAAATTTTTAAAAGCTTTTGTTCACTTTTAGAGATCACAGAAATGTTCACAGACCACGTAACACACTATGTCTGAGAAATGGAAGCCTACAAAATTTTTAAAAGCTTTTGTTCACTTTTAGAGATCACATAAATGTTCACAGGCCATGTAACACTGTATGTCAGAGAAATGGAAGCCTACAAAATTTTTAAAAGCTTTTAGCAGTTTTAGAGATCACAGAAATGTTCACACACACCACATAACTGTATGTCTGAGAAATGAAAGCCTACTAAATTTTTAAAAACTTGTGTTCACTTTTAAAGATTACAGAAATGTTCAAAGTCCGTGTAACACTGTATGGCTGAGAAATGGAAGCCTAGAAAATTTTGAAAAGCTTTTTCTCAGTTTTAGAGATCACAGAAATGTACTTCACGCTACAGAATAGTGTAAGGCTGAGAAATGTAGACCATGAAAATGTTTCAACGATTTTCATGTGTTTTATATAAAACAAAAAGGACCTCACAGCACGTAATATTTAATGTATCAAAATACATTCAATAATTTCAGCCTCTACCAAAAAACTGCAGTTATATATTTGTCAACATAGAAAATGAACTCGGCACTCAACTTTAGTATAGTGAGAATAAAGATTTTATTCACAGTAGTAACACGAAACGTTTCGGTCCTATATCATGGACCTTCATCAGTCACAGATACTACTGGGAAGGGGGTTGATCCACATAGGGAAGAAAGAAAGGGCTGGATATAGCCTGTGTTGGTGGGGTGAGATGAGGAAGAGGACAATGCCTCTATTGCACTAGTAACCTGTTGTGAAGGAGTCCGGTAGTGAGGATAGGTCTCTGCATTGGACGCGGTGTCCAATGCAGAGACCTATCCTCACTACTGGACTCCTTCACAACAGGTTACTAGTGCAATAGAGGCATTGTCCTCTTCCTCATCTCACCCCACCAACACAGGCTATATCCAGCCCTTTCTTTCTTCCCTATGTGGATCAACCCCCTTCCCAGTAGTATCTGTGACTGATGAAGGTCCATGATATAGGACCGAAACGTTTCGTGTTACTACTGTGAATAAAAATCTTTATTCTCACTATACTAAAGTTGAGTGCCGAGTTCATTTTCTATTAGATACGGTTTGGGAACCTACTCTGGCACCTTCTTGGTTGTGCACACGATTATTTTTTCATATATTTGTCAACAGACTGCACAGGTCTAATCACTGTCTACAGACTGTCACTCTCTCTGCTCCTGCGACTCTCTCTCCCTCTCTAGGTTAAATGCACATTGTATGTGATATAGACTAGACGATTAGCTCTTAGAAGGGCTGTTAGTATAATGGCTCAGCTTCATCATCATTATCAATACTACAGGTCTCTGATTCGTTAACCTGTGCACACAGGCCTAGACAAGCACTCTCTCCCTCCAATACAAAGTGTCACAGAGCTGTGCAATGGCGTCAGTGTGCCAAGCCTGGCGGTGCCTGTTCTTTTATAATCCCTGATGATGTCAGATGGCCAGCCAATCACAGTAATGCCTCAACCAAGATGACTACGGCATTACAGTGACTCACAGGCAAACCCTGCATGCTTATTGGCTGTGTAACAGGTGCCAAAGATGCGGGGCAGGGATTTTAGTTTTACATCGAGCACCACCCATTACTCGTCGAGTAACAAGCACATCTGAGCACTGTGATACTTGAGTGATAACTGAATATCACCAAGCTCTTTTGCTCATCTCTAGTGGTAAATAACACTCCAAAAAAAGAGTTAAAAATTTTTTCTGGATTGAATTAGTAATCCATACAGTGTAATGTGCTTAATGGGCAACAAGGCGACAAAGATGACAAAATTCCGCGAGACTCCTGAGGAGCAATTAGAAGAATATCGGGGCCAGACCAAGCTGGCGCCACAGCTAAGGTGGTGGGAGCCTGTAGTCTGGAACCACTTTCTCGGAACCACCAAGGCCTGGACCCAGGCCGCCGCCTTCAAAGCTAGGGTTCTTGCGGACTGCAGATGGGAGAGCCAGGATCCAGCAACTAGTGAGTGGACTGCGGGGCCTAGTGGACTGCGGGGCCTAGGCTGGTCAGAAGAGAGAAGGCAAGCCAGAACCAGGGCTGGAGACATGCTAGCTGGCCTGCTAGCTACAAGGTACCAAGCGTTGGCATACCGGGGAGAGGTCATTACATACAACTAGCAGCGGAGATTTAGGTCCATAGAAGAGTTTGGGACTCATCATTACATCTTATTCAACCAGCAGGCAGTAGACATGGAAGACTTGCCTCGAAGACTGCAAAAGCTGATGGCTATAACCTGAGCCACTTTCCTCAAAATGGAGGGGCAGTATTGCTGGTATGCACTGAATGTAATCCGAGAAGGAAGTAAGCAGAATGAACCCTTCTTGCAAAATGAATGGGCCTGGGAAGGCTCCTCAAGGAGGCTTGAGATGGGGCTATCACCCCCAAGAGCTCGAACTGTCCTTGTGGTTTTCCACCTCCTATGTGGGAGCAGGCGATGGTGCAGATGACTACCCAAAGCCAGGTCATTTATAGCCCAGGCACCTGGGAATAGGGCTCCAGGAAGCAGGTGGAGGCAGTCCACCCAGCCTTCCAAGGAAGAAGTGGACACCTAAAAACAATTACTGAATTACCCTCCTTATAATTTTTTCCTTTATGAGTGTAGGAGTACATCAACTACACTTTCAAAATATTTCCGTTCAAAAATTTTCTGGATTGAATTTGTAATCCAGCGTATTACGTGCTTTGTGTTACTTTACAGTGGTATCTAAAAGTCAAAAAAAATATTTTTTTCTGAATTCAATTAGTCAACCATACAGTTTAACGTTCTTGGTGTTAAATTATGGTGGTTTGAAATTTTTAAAAATCGCTTGGTCTTATAAATGCTGTACAATCTACTTTGTGTGAAATTTCGTTGGTTTGAAATAAAATACAAAATTGGCTTGCTACAGGTGTACAAATGTGGTTGTTTAAAAATTGACTATTGTCATATATACAGTAGAACTTGGTTTGTGTGAAATGTCATTGGTTTGAAATCAAAACAAAAATTGGCCTGCTATAGGTGTAAAAATTTGGTCTCTCAGTACTCGGTCCTCAGCCACCACTATTTTTCCCAGTGTGGCATCCCCGAATTGTACAAGCCCGTGTCCAAGAAGATGACCCATGCCATTACCAATGCAGATACTGGGATTGTACACTTAATGACCGAATGTGCACAGACACAGAGGGCTAATAAGGGCATGTAGGATGTGTGAACAGATGATACAAGGGTCCTCGTTTTGAATAAAATTTTGTATGGGCAATACAGTGATAAATAGATAAGTATCTGAAGGTGATAGGTCAGTCTTTATGTCTATTTCAGGGTGTATCTGAGTCCCTAATTTTTGGCATAAATCACACTGAAATTTCCAATTTTTTAATAAAAAAAAATCTATTTTGGTTTACTTAAAATATTTTTAAAAAAATCCTTTTTAAATGTTGCCTTATATACAAATCATTAAACAGGAAAATTCTTTCTTAACATTTTCTTTCCTGCAAACTCCAAGTTCTCTTTAATTTTGAATGTTTAATTGTCAGTCCTTAAAGTGGAGTAAAAGGGTGACACCATTGTTCCCAGCAGCAATTTTACTTCCAGGGGTGTTCCCCATGCTGTTCTCCTTCTATTCAGCACTTTTTCCATCCATATCAATATTTTCACTGCCCCACACACCTTATAGGGTCTGTCAGAAAAATGCTTGGGTTTCCCATTGATTCCCATTATACTCGTTACTCAAAGCGAGCATTAGGAATTGCTCTGTTTGAGTAACAAGCATCCAAGCAATTTAGTGGTGGCTCATGCCTAGTCACAAGGCATAGTGTACTATGTGACTTAATGTAAGTCATATATATGTATGTGACCCATGTTATGCACGTCTGGATAGATAGATGAATAGATAGATATGAGATAGATAGATAGATAGATAGATAGATAGATAGATAGATAGATAGATAGATAGATAGTAATACACAGGTGGTCAAAATTGTTGGTACCCATCGTTTAATGACAGAAAAACCCACAATGGTTACAGAAATAACTTGAATCTGACAAAAGTAAAAATAAATAAAAAATCTATGAAAATGAAGAAATGAAAGTTAGACATTGCTTTTCAACCATGCTTCCACAGAATTTAAAAAAAAATAAAACTCATGAAATAGGCCTGGACAGAAATGATGGTACCCTTAACTTAGTATTTTTGTTGTACAATCTTTTGAGGCAATCACTGCAATCAAACGATTCCTGCAACTGTCAATGAGACTTCTGAACCTCCCGACAGGTATTTTGGCCCACTCCGCAAGAGCAAACTTCTCCAGTTGTCTCGTGTTTGAAGGTTGCCTTTTCCAGACTGCATGTTTCAGCTCTTTCCAAAGATGCTCAATGGGATTTAGGTCGGTGGCTCATAGAAGGCCACTTCAGAATAGTTCAATGTTTTCCTCTTAGCCATTCTGGGTGTTTTTAGCTGTGTGTTTTGGGTCATTATCCTGTTGCAAGACCCATGACCTGCGACTGAGACCAAGCTTTCTGACACTGGCAGCACATTTCTCTCTAGAATCCCTTGATAGTCTTGAGATTTCATTGTACCCTGAACAGATTCTAGACACCCTGTGCCAGATGCAGCAAAGCAGCCCCAGAACCTAACAGAGCCTCCTCCATGTTTCACAATAGAGACAGTGTTCTTTTATTGATATGCTGCATTTTTCAGTCTGTGAACATAGAGCTAATGTGCCTTGCAAAAAAGTTAAATCTTTGTCTCATCTGTCCATAGGACATTCTCCCAGAAGCTTTGTGGCTTGTCAACATGTAGTTTGCCAAATTCCAGTCTGGCTTTTTTTATGATTTTTTTCAACAAGAGTGTCCTCATTGGTTGCATCCCATGAAGTCCACTTTGGCTCATACAACAACGGTGGGTGCAATCTGACACTGATGTTCCTTGAGCTTGAAGTTCACCTTTACTCTGTTTAGAAGTTTTTCTGGGATGTTTTGTTACCATTCGTATTATCCGTCTCTTTGATTTGTCATCAATTTTCCTCCTGCAGCCACATCCAGGAAGGTTGGCTGTAGTCCCATGGAGCTTAACTTTCTGAATAATATGTGCAACTGTAGACACAGGAACATCAAGCTACTTGGCGATAGTCTTATAACTTTTACCTTTAACATGTTTGTCTATAATTTTCTTTCAAATCTTGAGACAACTCTTTCCTTCTCTTCCCCTGGTCCATGTTGAGTGTGATACACACCATGTCACCAAACAGCACAGTGAGTATCTGTAGCCCTCTATACAGGCCCACTCACTGATTCCAACATTGTAGACACCTGTGATGATAATTAGTGGACACACCTTGATTTAACATGTCCCTTTTGTCACATTATTTTCAGGGGTACTATCATTTCTGTCCAGGCATGTTTCATGAGTTTTATTTTTTTTTTTAATTCTGTGGAAGCATGGTTGAAAAGCAATGTCTGACTTTCTAGCCGATTTTCGTAGATTTTTGATTTATTATTACTTTTGTCAGGTTCAGGTTATTTCTGTAACCATTGTGGGTTTTTCTGTTATTAATCCCTTAACACCCATGGGTGGTTTGCACATTAATGACCGGGTCAATTTTTACAATTCTGACCACTGTCTTTTTATGAGGTTATAACTCTGGAACACTTCAATGGATCTTAGCTATTCTGAGAATGTTTTCTCGTGACATATTGTACTTCATGATAGTGGTAAAATTTCTTCGATATAACTTGCGGTTATTTATGACAAAATGGAAATATGGCAAAAATGTTGCTATTTTTAAACTTTGAATTTTTATTCCCTTAAAACAGAGAAATATGTCACACAAAATAGTTAATAAATAACATTTCCAACATGTCTACTTTACATCAGCACAATTTTGAAACCAAATTTTTTTTTTGTTACGAAGTTATAAGGGTTAAAAATTGACCAGCGATTTCTCATTTTTACAACAAATTGTACAAAACCATTTTTTTTAAGGACCACCTCACATTTGAAGTCACTTTGAGGGTCTATATGGCAGAAAATACCCAAAAGTGACACCATTTTAAAAACTGTACCCCTCAAGGTACTCAAAACCACATTCAAGAAGTTTAACCCTTCTGGTGCTTCACAGGAGCTGCAGCAACTTGGAAGGAAAAAATGAACAATTAACTTTTTAGTCACAAAAATTATCTTTTACAAACAATTTTTTTTATTTTAACAAGGGTAAAAGGAGAAAATTTACAGAAAAAGTTGTTGAGCAATTTCTCCTGAGTACGCCGATACCCCATATGTGGGGGAAAACCACTGTCAGGGCGCACGGCAGGGCTCGGAAGGGAAGAAGCGCCGTTTGATTGGGTGTGAAAAAAAAATTCCACAAAAATGATTAGTTGTCCAATTTGTCCTGAGTACGCTGATACCCCATATGTGGGGGAGAAATACTGTTTGGATGCACTTCAGGGCTCGGAAAGGAAGTAATGACATTTTGGAATGCAGACTTTGATGGGTGTCATGTTCAGTTTGCAGAGTCCCTAATGTGCCTAAACAGTGGAAACCTCCCACAAGTGACCCCATTTTGGAAACTAGGCCCCCTAAGGAACTTATCTAGATCTGTGGTGAGCACTTTGAACCCCAAGTGCTTCACACAAATTTATAATGCCCGGGCATGAAAATAAAAAAAGCCTATTTTTTTTCCCACAAAATTGATATTAAGTTACCAATTTTTTATTTTCCCAAGGGTAACATGAGAAATTGGACCATAAAAGTTGTTTTCCAATTTGTCCTGAGTACGCTGATACCCCATATGTGGGGGGACCCTGTTTGGGAGCACGGCAGAGCTCGGAAGGGAAGGAGCGCCATTTGACTTTTTCAAAAAAAAATTGGATGGAATCGAGTTTGGAAGCCATGTCGCATTTGGATAGCCCCTGATGTGCCTAAACAGTGGGAATCCCCCACAAGTGACCCCATTTTAGAAACAAGACCCCCTACGGAACTTATCTAGATCTTTGGTGAGCACTTTGAACCCCCAAGTGCTTCGCACAAGTTTATAATGTAGAGCGATAAAATTAAAAAATCATATTTTTTTCCACAAAAATGATCTTTTCACCCCAATTTTTATTTTCCCATGGGTAACAACACCTCATTAGTTATCGTGCAATTTGTCCTGAGTACACTGATACCCAATATGTGGGGGTAAACCACTGTTTTGGTGCATGGCAGAGCTCGGAAAGGAAGGAGCGCAGTTTGACTTTTTCAACACTGAATTGGCTGTATGCCATGTCACATTGGAGAGCCCCTGATATGCCTAAACAGTGGAAACACCACACAAGTGACACCATTTTGGAAACTAGACCCCTTAAGGAACTTATCTAGATCTGTTGTGAGCATGTTCAACCCCCAAGGGTTTCACTAAAATTTATAATGCCTGGGTGTGAAAAAAAAAATTTCCACAAAAATGATTTTTTTAGTCTCCAATTTTCCAATTTTTTATTTTTCCCAAGGAAATTGGACCACAATAGTTGTTGTCCAATTTGTTCTGAGTACGCTGATACCCCATATGTGGGGGGAAATACTGTTTGGGCACACGGCAGGGCTCAGAAAGGAAGTCATGACATTTTGGAATGCAGACTTTAATGGGTGTCATGTGCAGTTTGCAGAGCCCCTGATGTGCCTAAGCAGTGTAAACCCCCCACAAGTGACCCCATTTTGGAAACTGGATCCTCTAAGGAACCTATCTAGATCTCTGGTGAGCTCTTTTAACCCCCAAGTGCTTCACAGAAGTTTATAATGACTGGGCATGAAAATAAAAAATCCTATTTTTTTCACACAAAAATGATCTTTTAGTCACCAATTTTTTAATTTCTCAAGGGTAAGGGGAGAAATTGGACCCCAAAAGTTGTTGTCCAATTTGTCCTGAGTACGCTGATACCCTATATGTGGGAGAAAACTACTGTGTGGGCACAAGTCGGGGCTCAGAAAAGAAGTAGTGACGTTTAGTAATGCAGACTTTGATGGAATGGTCTGCAGGTGTCATGTCGCGTTTGGAAAGCCCCTAATGTGCCTAAACAGTGGAAACCCCCCACAAGTGACCCCATTTTGGAAACTAGACCCCCCTAAGGAACTTATCTAGATGTGTGGTGAGCACTTTGAACTCCCAAGTGCTTCACAAAAGTTTATAACGCCCGGGCGTGAAAATAAAAAAATCATATTTTTTCCACAAACATGATCTTTTAGTCCCCAGTTTTTTATGTTCCCAAGGGTAACAGGAGAAATTGGACCCACAAAGTTGTCCAATTTGTCCTGAGTACTCTGACACTCTACATGTGGGAGAAATCTACTGTATGGGCACACGTCGGGGCTCGGAAGTGAAGTAGTGACGTTTTGCATTGCAGACTTTGATGGAATGGTCTGTGGGTGTCATATCGTGTTTGGAGAGCCCCTGATGTGCCTAAACAGTGGAAACCCCCCACAAGTGACCCCATTTTGGAAACTAGACCCTCAAAGGAACTTATCTAGATGTGTGGTGAGAACTTTGAACCCCCAAGTGCTTCACACAAGTTTATAACGTAGAGCCATAAAAATAAAAAATCATATTTTTTTCCACAAAAATGATATTTTTGCCCCCATTTTCTTATTTTCCCAAGGGTAACAGAAGAAATTGGACCCCAAGAGTTATTGTGAAATTTGTCCTGAGTATGCTGATACCCCATATGGGGGTAAACTACTGTTTGTGTGCATGGCAGAGCTCAGAAGAAGGGAAGGAGCACCGTTTGACTTTTTCAATGCCGAATTGGCTGGAATTGAGATCAGATGCCATGTCACGTTTAGAGAGCACCTGATGTGCCTAAACAGTGGAAACCCCCCAATTCTAACTCCAAATCTAACCCCAACACACTCCTAACCCTAATCCCAACCCTAATCATAACCCTAACCACAAACCTAACCCTAACACACCCATAACCCTAGTCCCAACCCTAACCAAAACCCTAACTTTAGCCCCAACTTTAAGCCTAACTTTAGCCCCAACCCTAACCCTAATGGGAAAATATAAATAAACACATTTTTTAATATTATTATTTTCCCTAACTAAGGGGTGATAAAGGGGGGTTTGATTTATTATTTATATCGGATTTTTATGATTGGCAGCTGTCACACGCTAAAAGACGCTTTTTATTGCAAAAAATAGTTTTTGCATCATCACATTTTGAGAGCTATAATTTTTTTTTATTTTGGTCCACAGAGTCATGTGAGGTCTTTTTTTTTGCGGGACGAGGTGACATTTTTATTGGTACCATTTTTGGGCACATTACATTTTTTGATCGCTTTTTATTACGATTTTTGGGAGGCAGAATGAACAAAAAACAGCAATTCATTAATTTCTTTTGGGGGGGGCGTTTATGCCATTCCGCGTGTGGTAAAATTGATAATGCAGTTTTATTGTTCGGGTTAGTACGATTACAGCGATACCTCATTTATATCATTATTTTATGTTTTGGCGCTTTTATACAATAAAATCTTTTATATATAAAAAATAATTATTTTTGCATCACTTTATTCTGCGAACTCTAACTTTTTTATTGTTTCGCTGATGATGCTGTATGGTGGCTCGTTTTTTGCGGGACAAGATGACGTTTTCAGTGGTACCATGTTTATTTATATCCGTCTTTTTGATCGCGTGTTATTCCACTTTTTGTTCGGCGGTATGATGATAAATCATTGTTTTTTAGCCTTGTTTTTTTTTTTAAGGGGTTCACTAAAGGGGTTAACTAATGGGACAGTTTTATAGGGCGGGTCGTTACGGACGCGGCAATACTAAATATGTGTACTTTTATTGTTTTGGTTTTTTTATTTACATGAAGAAAGGAATTTATTGGGGAATATTTTTTTTTTTATTTATGAATTTTTTTTACATGTTATTTTATTTTTTTTTACTTTTTTACCTTGTCCCAGGGTGGGACATCACTGTATTATATCAGATCGCTGGTCTGACACTGTGCACAGAACTCTGTCAGACCAGCGATCTGACTGGCAGTGCTGCAGGCTTTCTCAGCGCCTGCTCTCAGCAGGCACTGAGGAAGTCGTCTCCCTGCAGGACCCGGAAGGACCCCGTGGCCATCTTGGATCCGGGGTCCTGCCGGGAGGAGGGTTCCTCTGAACAGCGCGATGCATCGCGCTGTTCTGAGGGTCTCAGGGAAGCATGCAGGGAGCCCCCTCCCTGCGCGATGCTTCACTGTGCCAAAGGTACACTGCGATCATCTTTGATGGCAGTGTGCCAGGGGTTAATGTGCCGGGAGCGGTCCGTGACCACTCCTAGCACATAGTGCCGGGTGTCAGCTGTGATAATCAGCTGCCACCCGGCAGCGGTCAGCTGCGCTCCCCTCGGGAGCGCAGCTGATCGCATACGACGTACTATTCCGTCCTTGGGAATTAGGTCCAGGGTCACATGGATGGAATAGTACGTCAGATTGGATAAAAGCGTTAAACGGGGGGTACCAACAATTTTGACCACGTGTGTAGATAGATAGGCAGTCCTATGAAGTGATTGACAGCTGTCTATACATGCAGTCATACATGGAAGATTGTCAATTACTAAACTCATATACATACAAACGCCAGGGATTTCAATGGATAAACTACAAGTTTTACAGAAAACTATCCACAAAAAATGTATATGGATTTGATCAGCTAATCCTTTTCTAGAACATCCTGCCTGCAGATCAGATACCATTCTCAGCATGAAAGGTTCCATTTAATAATGATGAGGTCTATACTCTTGGAACACTGAAGATTTTATGGTGATAAGTAAATGAACCCCTGAGCTTAGATTCTAAAACCTATTATGATTTCAGAAGAGCCACTGAGAACAACTGTTTTGTACCAGTGGTCGAAAGAGAAAAAATTACAAAAGGAGTAGCCCTTCATGTTCTACTGGTGCATAATATGTGTTGTCACACCTAACTAATAGCTTGTCCCCAGTTGTTTCAACCACTCTCCAGTTGTGCTATGAGTGTAACCCTTTAAGGGTTTATTCAGGATTATTTTTTATTTTTTTTACGGCCTAAAAACTAACAGGCAGGTTGTTGTTAACTACCCGTCTGTTTCACCCAGGGTCGGCACAGGGTGGTTCCGGACCACTCCTGCTGGTGATTTTGCTGCTCCAAGTCAACAGAGCATGTATTCTTCTTCTGGGCTGTTCTGTCGATGGAGCATGATTGCCGACACTGTGCTGGTTGACAGTTGGCTCCCCTCTGTTATGTAGCGGGAGTCAATCAGCACCAAGTTGGCAGACACACTCCTTCAACAGAGATGAGTGGAAGAGAAGCCCCTGTTTTGTTGATTTGACATCAGAGGAAGCTGCTGAATCACCGGCATGAGCATTCTATGCCCACTCTTTGCCAGCAGATATCGGTGCTGGGCATAACAGGAAAGTAGAAAGCAACTACCTGCCTGTTAGTTCTTAGGTCAAAGGTAAAAAAAAGATAATTAGTCCTGGATAACCTCTAAAGGGTATGCCACACTAAGCGAGATTGAAAGCGAGATTGCTAACGAAATCGCTACTGCGTCACCATTTATGACGCAGTAGCGATCTAGTTAGCGATCTGTTAATGGCAGTGATGTGGCCCCTGCTGAGATGTCGTTGATCGCTAATGAATGTTCTGAGCCGTTTTTTGGTCGTTGGTGTCCCCCTGTGAGCCTGAATCGCTGAGTGTGACACCCTTTATGAACGACTTCACCGCATCGCAGGTGGGACTAGGTTTTCCCAACGACCGCAGAGGTCGTTATACAGATCGCTGATGAGATGTGTTTGGAATCACAGATCGCTGATGAGTTGTGTTTGGAATCTAACTAGCGATCACATAGGATCGCACTAGCGATCTCGCCAGGTTAAGTCGTTGTCGTGATCGCTAGTGCAATCGCTAAGTGTGGCAGTGCCTTAAGTGCATTAATAGTCACATTTTTTTGTGCAGACTTGACTTTATCTTGCCAGGCAGGGGCACTCTTCCTGTCTTGTCTGCTGGGTGCACTGCAAAATGAGGAGGGTTACACAGAAACAAAACAAACAGATGAATTGGACAAAGGGTCTGTGGCCCCATAAACTTTTGAATCCAGTTGCAAAACTTATAGTTATGGCCTTTTTAGCCAAACCACTGAGTTAGTATGCCCGTAGTATGGTTATGTTACTCTGCATACCCTTCTACAGTACTCTCTTTTTCTTTTGTTGTCAAGGCATACATATATAAAAGGGGATACATCAAGTTAAAAACTTTTATCCATAAGCTTTTTAGGACATAATGTGCAAAGAGGGTGATACCTTACTTAGTACTCTCCTCTATGTGCCAGGAAGGAAAAAAGCTATGCTCATGTGGACTCTCAGTGCACAAGCGTTTCATCCAGGGTTGGACATATCATTTGTACTGCTTGTGCACCTTCACAGAGGCCCAAGAGGTAAGAGGACCAACTTCCACCTCCAAAACAGTTGGAGTTCTGCATTATGATGAGTTATAGTGCCAATAATATTGTTTGTACACAGAGGCTGCCTTATGTCTGTGTACGCTCCTGTATGCCCAGGCGAGGCTTCCCTTACAGATAACTGCTGATGGCATTGGTGTTAGAAAAGTCAAACCTATTACTTTACTTTTAATTATTTTTGTGAGACGAATTGTTTACAATTGCTTCAATTCATAATCAGTGGGATTTGATCTGTGCCAAATTATCAAATATTTTGGTCATAGAAAAGCATATAAAGAAAGCTCAAAGCTGTGTTTTAGGTAAAGGACAATACTTATAGTTCCTTGTCCTTCTCTCTATTGTTTAGATGCATAAAGAACACTGATCAGCTTACTTATCACTTATGTTATCAACTTTTCAGATTTTTTTTAAAGATTTGTTTAGTCAATTTTTTTAGATTTCTGTCTGTCTCACATTTTTAGAATTTTAAAATTTTAAATCTTCTATACTTAATTGTTCCAGCTTGTGTGGATCGTTTGTGTTTTTCATGATACTGTAAATTATCATGATATCATATGTCACCAAAATTTCATTTTAATATCATATAACTTATTATGCCCTGAGCTATGAGTCTAGTTCCATAGAAGGGGCACCAGTCGTGTTATATTATTGTATCTTTACTGAAGTGAAAACATTGTTTGTTGGGAAAGAGTCTGACCTTCCATTTTCATTGTTTGTGTGTTGATCAGAACAAGTAGAAGTTCCTGCTTAATACAATAATATGCTCTACAGTCCATAATTTTGCATATTATGAAAACCTATGCTATAGTCAATAAAATCATTATAGAATTCTTTGGAAAGATTTTGGAGTGGGTCTGCGGGAATTTGTTCTCATTCAGCCAAAAGAGCATTTGTGGGGTCAGGCACTTATTTTGGATGAAAAGATTTGGATCTCAATTGGCGTTCCACTTCATCTGTAAGGTTTTCGATGGGGTTTAGGTACGTCTCAGTGGAGGCTAGACTGCCAGAAAGTGAAAACTAATTCATTACTATAAAGAACATGTTTCCAGTGCTCTAGAGTCCAAATGACGCTTGAAATTGCACAGCTGCTCAGACATGAAAACCTCTACATAGTTGACTATGAGTTTGCTCTATTCTTCATAAGCATTCATTAGCCAAATGGCACAATATTATTTTGTGATGTTTGGTCTGATAATAGTGTGATGACAAATTTACTTTATTATAACTAAACTATACCTTAACATCATAACTGCAAATAACTGGTTTGAGATTTTCAGAGCGTCTGACATTTATTTCTACACTAGATCATTTTAAATAGTTTTATATGATTTTTATGATAATTTCTTCTGTTGTTAACAGACCAAAATGAAAGAGTCAAAATATAACCCATATCAGTATATATGATGTTTCTTATTAAAGAGGACCTTTCATCAACTTTGCATTAACTTTCCCATCCTTTGTAGATTGTGAGCCCTCATGGCCAGTCGGTGACTTCTATTGTTTAACCCTTAACGACCGCCGATACACCTTTTAACGGCGGTCATTCATGGGTACATTAAGCCTATAGCGCCCCCCAGAGTCCGATTTTCTCTGGAGTCTCGGCTACCGGGGGGAGCCGAGACCCCAGAGAACATGATTCGGGTCGGTTTTTACCGACACCGCTTTTGCGATCGCCGTTATTAACCCTATAACGGCGATCGCAAAAAAAAGCGATTTTCCCTTTAATTTCTCTCTCCTCTGATGTGATCGCACATCAGAGGGGAGAGAATTGGGGTCCCCGGGACCTCCGATCAGCCCCCCGTCCCCCCAGGCCTCCTGTGGCTCCAGCAGCTCTCGACGTCTTTTTCTGGTAAAAAAAATGGCGGGCGCATGCGCAGTGCGCCCGCCAATCCGGATTTTCTCCGGGGTCTCGGCTACCAGAGGTAGCCGAGACCCCAGAGAACATAATTAGGGTCCCCCCCAGTCCCTCCGCTTTTGCGATCGCCGGTATTAACCCTATACCGGCGATCGCAAAAGAAAAAAAAAAGACGCGATCCTGCCTGCAATTTCTCTCCCCTCTGATGTGATCGCACATCAGAGGGGAGAAATAGGGTCCCCAGGACCCCCGATCCCCCCCTGTACCTATAGCTGTTCCCCATGTCCCCTCCTGGCTCCTGCAGCGCCCCCTGTCGTCCGATCCTCCAGCGTCTTCACCCTGGCGGCAGATTCAAAAAATGAATGACTTCATTCATTCTCTAAAAGTACATTTTGATCACTGTGATAGACTATCACAGTGATCAAAATAGCAAAAACAGCACATAAACCCCCCCTTTATCACCCCCTTTGTTAGGGAAATATAATAAAAGATATATAATATAAGAAATTTTATTTATTTTTATTTTTTCATTAGGGTTAGGGTTATAATTAGGGTTAGGGTTCCAATTAGGGTTAGGGTTAGCATTAGGGTTAGGCTGGGTTCATACTGCGCTATGGCAGTCCGTTAGACGGACTGCGTTACACTGTGGTATAACGCGGTGTAACGCAGTCCGTTAGTGCTGCCATTCACCCCATTTGAGGGCGCATCGCGACGCATGCCGTAAAGCGGCATGCATTCGCGACGTGCCGTCATTCAGTGACGGAGCCTCGGACGCGGGCTGCAGCGCTTGGGCTCCGTCACTGCTAGCGCAGATGAATCATCTGCTGATTCCTCTGCGCTAGCGGGTATAGCATAAAGTGATTGCGTTATGCTATACCGTTACCAGCCCCTCAACGCTATGTGTTGAACAGGCTGGTAAAACGCAATATGATCCTAGCCTTAGTGTTAGGGTTATAATTAGGGTTAGGGTTGGAATTAGGGTTAGGGTTACAATTAGGGTTAGGGTTACAATTAGGTTTAGGGTTACAATTAGGGTTAGGGTTACAATTAGGGTTGGGATTAGGGTTAGGGTTGGAATTAGGGTTAGGGGTGTGTTGGGGTTAGGGTTGGAGCTAAAATTGAGGGGTTTCCACTATTTAGGCACATCAGGGGGTCTCTAAACACGACGTGGCGTTCAAAAAGTCTAATTGCGCTCCTTCCCTTCCGAGCCCTGCCGTGCGCCAAGATAGTGGTTTACCCCAACATATGGGGTATCAGCGCACTCAGGACAAATTGCACACCAATTTTGGGGTTCTAATTTCTCCTGTTACCCTTGGGAAAATAAAAAATAGCTGGCTAAAAAAATCAATTTTTGAGGAAAAAAAATATTTTTTATTTTCACGGCTCTGCGTTTATAAATTTCTGTGAAACACTTGGGGGTTCAAAGTGCTCACCACACATCTAGATAAGTTCCTTAAGGGGTCTAGGTTCCAAAATGGGGTCACTTGTGGGGGGTTTCCACTGTTTAGACACATCAGGGGGTCTCCAAACACGATGTGGTGTTCAAAAAGTCAAATGGCGCTCCCTCCCTTCCGAGCCCTGCCGTGCACCCAAACAGTGGTTTACCCCAACATATGGGGTATCAGCGTACTCAGGACAAATTGCACACCAATTTTGGGGTTCTAATTTCTCCTGTTACCCTTGGGAAAATAAAAAATAGCTGGCTAAAAAAATCATTTTTGAGGAAAAAAAATTGTTTATTTTCATGGCTCTGCGTTTATAAATTTCTGTGAAGCACTTGGGGGTTCAAAGTGCTCACCACACATCTAGATAAGCTCCTTGGGGGGTCTAGTTTCTAAAATGATGTCACTTGCAGGGGGTTTCCACTGTTTAGGCGTATCAGGGGCTCTCCAAACGCGACATGACGTCCAATTTCAATTCCAGCCAATATTGGTTTGAAAAAGTCAAACGGCGCTCCTTCCCTTCCAAGCCCTGCCGTGTGCCCAAATAGTGGTCACCCCCCACATATGGGGTATCAGCATACTCAGGACAAATTGGACAACAACTTTTGTGGTCTAACACAACATTACACCCGCAGAACATTCCACCAAAGTCTGCATTACAAAATGGTGCTCCTTCTCTTCCAAGCTCTCCCATGCGCCCAAACAGTGGTTTCACCCCACATATGGGGTATCAGCGTACTCAGGAAAAATTGCACAACAACTTTTGGGGTCCAATTTCTCCTGTTACCCGTGGGAAAATAAAAAAATAGCAGGCTAAAGAATCATTTTTGAGGAAAAAAATGATTTTTTATTTTCACGGCTCTACGTTATAAACTTCTGTTAAGCACTTGGGGGTTCAAAGTGCTCACCACATTTCAAGATAAGTTCCTTAAGGGTCTAGTTTCCAAAATTGTGTAATTTGTGGGGGTTTCCACTGTTTAGGCGTATCAGGGGCTCTCCAAATGCGACATGGCGTCCAATTTCAATTCCAGCCAATATTGGTTTGAAAAAGTCAAACGGCGCTACTTCCCTTCCAAGCCCTGCCGTGCGCCCAAATTGTGGTCCCCCCCACATATGGGTTATCAGCATACTCAGGACAAATTTGACAACAACTTTTGTGGTCTAATTTCTCCTGTTACCCTTGGGAAAATAAAAAATTGGGGACTAAACGATCAGGTTTGTGGAAAAAATATGATTTTTTATTTTCACGCCTGGGCGTTACAAACTTCTGTGTGAGCACTTGGGGTGCAAAGTGCTCACCACACATCTAGATAAGTTCCTTAGGGGGTCTAGTTTCCAAAATGGGGTCACTTGTGGGGGGTTTCCACTGTTTAGACACATCAGGGCCTCTACAAACGCGACATGGCGTCCAGACAATTCTGCGTTGAAAAAGTCAAACTGCACTCCTTCCCTTCCAAGCTCTGCCATGCACACAAACAGTGGTTTACCCCCACATATGGGGTATCAGCATGCTCAGGACAAATTGCACAAAAACTTTTGGGGTCTTGTTACCCTTGGGAAGATAAAAATTGGGGTGAAAAGATCGTTTTTGTGGAAAAAATATGATTTTTTATTTTCACGGTTCTATGTTATAAACTTCTGTGAAGCACTTGGAGGTTCAAAGTGCTCACCACACATCTATATAAGTTCCTTAAGGGGTCTAGTTTCCAAAATGGGGTCACTTGTGGGGTGTTTCCACTGTTTAGACTCATCAGGGCCTCTACAAACGCGACATGGCATCCAGCCAATTCTGCGATGAAAAAGTCAAACGGCGCTCCTTCCCTTGCGATCTCTGCCGTGCGCCCAAAAAGTGGTTTACCCCCACAAATGGGGTATCGGCGTATTCAGGAGAAATTCCACAACAAATTTTGTGGTTCATTTTTTCTTTTAACACTTGTGAAAATAAAAAAAATTGGTTCCGAAGTAAAGTTTTTGCAAAAAAAGTTAAATGTTAATTTTTTCTTTCCACATTGCTTCAGTTCCTGTGAAGCATGTAAAGGGTTAATAAACTTCTTGAATGTGGTTTTGAGCACCTTGAGGGGTGCAGTTTTTAGAATGGTGTCACTTTTGGGTATTTTCTATCATATAGACCCCTCAAAGTGACTTTAAATGTGATGTGGTCCCTAAAAAATAATTGTGTTTTAAAAATGAGAAATTGCAGATCAACTTTTAACCCTTATAACTTCGTAACAAAAAAAATGTTGTTCCCAAAATTGTGCTGATGTGATGTAGACATGTGGGAAATGTTATTTATTAAGAAATTTGTGTGACATATCTCTCTGATTTAAGGGCATAAAAATTTAAAGTTTGAAAATTGCTAAATTTTCAAAATTTTCGCCATATTTCTGTTTTTTTCATGAATAAACACAAGTCATATCAAAGAAATTTTACCACTAACGTGAAGTACAATATGTCACGAAAAAACAGTCTCAGAATCAGCGGGATTCGTTAAAGCGTTCCAGAGTTATAACCTCATAAAGTGACAGTGGTCAGAATTGCAAAAATTGGCCCGGTCATTAAGCTGCAAAATGGCTCTGTCACTAAGGGGTTAAGATTATTGTACTTGTTTTTTATTATGTATACCCCTCTACACATGTAATGCCATGGGATAAATGATGCTATAATAATAAATAATAATAATAACGTTGTCATGTTGAACTGAATAGTGGCTCCAGGGCAGAACAAAATATTTTTTTCTTTTTTTAATTTTTGCATCTTCATTGAAGAGATATTAGCTGTTATGTTTCGGTAACTGAGGAGAAATAGCAAAAGCGGTAATACACCAGAGAGGCTGGAACCTGTTGGATTGCAGTAACCTGAACTAACCACACAACTAGAAGTAGCCATGGAGTGTTCCTACGGTGATCATAGACGCCTCGTCACAGCCTGAGAGATAACTACACCTAAAGGCAGAAAGATGAAAGCTATCTGCCACGGAGCAGATCCCCAAAGAAAATAGGAAGCCCCCAAACATGTAATGGCGGTTAGACAAGAAGAAAGCACGGACACAGACAGAAAATAGAATGAGCAAACGCTGGGGCCCAATCTGTCTAGACAGAAAAGTACAGGAAAGAATTCTGACTGCAATCCAACAAAACCCTAACAAAAATACCAACACTTCTGATTGCCAAAAAACCTGAGATCACACGATCTCATCCACCTAAATCAGATCTCTGGTGTAACAAAACGCTATTCAGCAAATAAAAAGTAACAAAGGAGCAAAGCAAAAGTGCAGACACAAACGGAGCACAATTGCAGCGCCAGACCCCCAAAAGGGGAAAGGCTGCAGTCCACTGCAAGCAGCAAACCAGCAGAGAAAATCAAACAGAGGAAAAAAAAAACAGCAAACACTTATCTGAAGGAGAGCAGGAAACTAGCAGTGCTTCAAGCAAGACCAGAAGGTACAATTGATAATCAGCAAGGCTGCTGGGAACTCAGGCCACTTATATCCTACCATTCAGCGCGAGCTGAAGGCCATTCAATAATCAGTTCATTACCCTCAGCAACCACCGGAGGGAGCCCCAGCTCAGAAGCCGCCTCCAGCATATTCACAACAGTACCCCCCCTTGAGGAGGGGTCACCGAACCCTCACCTGCGCAACCAGGCCGATCAGGATGGGCTCGATGATAGGCACGGATAAGTCTCCCAGCATGAATGTCCGAAGCAAACACCCAAGAATTGTCCTCCTGACCATAACCTCTCCACTTAACCAAATACTGGAGTTTCCGTCTAGCAAAACGAGAATCCAATATCTTCTCAACCACATACTCCAAATTGCCCTCAACCGAAACAGGGTCGGGAGGCGCAGCCATAGGAACCACTGGTTCGACAAACCTCTTCAATAAGGACTTGTGGAACACGTTATGGATCATAAATGTCCCTGGAAGAAGCAAACGGAAGGAAACAGGATTAATAATTTCCATGATCTTATAAGGTCCAATGAACCTTGGCTTAAATTTTGGAGATGCAACCTTAATAGGGATATTCCTTGAGGACAACCAAACAAAGTCCCCCACTTTAAAACGAGGACCATCAGTCCTATACCGGTTGGCAAACCGCTGGGCCTTCTCCTGAGAGAGAGACAACCTCTCCACCACCTGGTCCAAAATCTGCTGCATACTCTGCACAATAGAGTCAACCCCCAGACAGACAGAAGCCTCCGCCTGTCCTGAAGAAAATCTAGGGTGAAACCTGGAATTGCAGA
Source organism: Oophaga sylvatica (assembly GCA_033576555.1). Taxonomy (NCBI): domain Eukaryota; kingdom Metazoa; phylum Chordata; class Amphibia; order Anura; family Dendrobatidae; genus Oophaga; species Oophaga sylvatica. The sequence goes on from JARQOD010000002.1 coordinate 208,735,627, forward strand.
AAAATGGAGACATCAAGGTGGCAGAGCTAGCTGTATTATTAAGAGCAAACTCAGCCAAAGGCAAAAAAGAGACCCAGTCACCTTGATCAGCAGACACAACACATCTCAAATAAGTCTCCAAGGTCTGGTTTGTTCTCTCGGTTTATCCATTGGTCTGAGGGTGAAATGCAGAGGAGAAAGACAACTGAACACCAAGTTTAGAACAAAATGTCCTCCAAAATCTGGAAACAAACTGGACTCCTCTGTCAGACACAATGTTCTCCGGAATGCCATGTAACCGAACCACATGCTGAAAGAACAAAGGCACCAACTCGGAGGAGGAAGGCAACTTAGGTAATGGCACAAGATGTATCATCTTGGAAAACCTATCACAGATTACCCAGATAACGGTCATTCTCTGAGAGACAGGAAGATCAGAAATAAAATCCATAGAAATATTGGTCCATGGCCTCTTTGGTACAGGTAATGGCATTAACAAACCACTAGAACGAGAGCAAGGCTTGGAACAAGAGCAAGTCCCACAGGACTGCGCAAAGTCCCTGACGTCACGAGACAAGGTAGGCCACCAAAAGGAGCGACTCACCAAGTCTCTGGTACCAAAAATCCCCTGATGACCAGCCAACGCGGAACAATGAATCTCAGACATCACACTCTTTTTCCACTGGTGTGGAACAAACAACTTCCCAACAGGGCAGCGCTCAGGTTTATCCTCCTGACACCCTTCCAGAGCCAGTCTCAAATTGGACGAAATGGCGGAAAGAACCACACCCTCTTTCAAAATAACAGCAGGATCAGATAACTCAGGAGAATCTGCAAAGAAACTCCTCGAGAGGGCATCCGCCTTGACATTCTTAGTGCCAGGAAGAAAAGAAACCACTAAATTAAAACTTGTGAAAAACAAGGCCCACCTGGCCTGTCTAGGATTGAGTCGCTTGGCTGATTCAGATAGACCAGATTCTTATGGTCCGTAAGGACCACCACCTGATGTTTGGCTCCTCCAGCCAATGTCTCCACTCTTCAAAAGCCCACTTCATGGCCAATAACTCCCGATTACCCACGTCATAATTACGTTCAGTGGAGAAATTTTGAGAGAAAAAGGCACAAGGGTTACTCTTAGAGGTCTCTGGATCCCTTTGGGACAAAACGGCACCTGCCCCAATCTCAGAGTCATCAACCTCCACCTGAAACGTCAGAGGCTGCCGTAGAACAGGAGCAGAAATGAATCTCTGCTTAAGTTCCTGAAACGCAGAAACTGCCTCAGGAGGCCAATTCACCACATCGGAACCCTTTTTGGTCAAATCAGTCAATGGTTTAACAATACCAGAGAAATTACCAATAAATTTATGATAAAAATTGGCAAAACCCAAAAATCTCTGAAGAGCCTTCAATGAAGTAGGTTGAACCCAATCACACTGCATGGGCTCAGGAGCTGGCTCACAAGGCAACATTATCTCACACATACCTCTGCGCTCACGCAAACATCTGTCAATTTGAATAGCCAAAGACATAGAATCATTGAGACCAGAGGGAACAGGGAATACCACCATAACGTCCTTTACTTTTTCTGACAGACCCTTTCGAAAAAGGGCTGCCAAAGCATCATCATTCCATTTGGTCAGGACTGCCCACTTTCGAAATTTCTGACAGTACAACTCAGCGTCTTCAAGACCCTGATTTAATGCCAACAAGATCTTTTCAGCTTGATCAGTGACATTAGGTTCATCGTACAATAACCTTAGAGCCTGAAAAAATACATCAATATCATTCAAAACAGGATCCCCAGGTGTCAGGGAATAAGCCCAATCCTGAGTGTCGCCGCGCAGCAGGGAGATGACAATTTGAACCTGCTGTGCCGCGTTCCCTGAGGACTTAGGCTTTAAGGCAAAAAACAACTTACAGTTATTTTTGAAATTCAGAAATTTAGATCGATCCCCCAAAAACAAATCTGGCATGGGGATCCTAGGTTCCACAACCGGCAACCCAGCAAGATAGGTAGCAATACTCCGAACCTCAGTGGCAAGCTGATCCACACGGCCAGACAACTGTGCAAACTCCATTGAGAGAAAAAAAAATTCCTCCTCAGCAACCAGAGAAAAGAGGGGAAAAAAAATGCAACAAACAGAGTTTCTTTATTACTATTTTCCCCTTCTGCGAGTACCATACAATTTTCAGTT
>JARQOD010000002.1:208737900-208785119 GCA_033576555.1 Oophaga sylvatica
GTGGACATGGTGGTGGTAGCGGGCGAATACCAAAATTCAAATGACATGTTTTAGCTGTCATTGTAAAGTGAGGGGAATATGTATTCCATTATCTAGCTAACAATTTTGAAGGAGGGAGGGACCTCCCAAATGTAGGAGTGAGAGCTCTCCCAAATATATGATACGGGGCTACCTGAGGGCCCTTGCCAAACTCAGGTTTCATGGCACCTGCTGGCCCTCTGAAAAAGTCAAGCGAGGGCCGCATAATGACAATGGTGGTGGATGTGCTGGTGGTGGCAGGGAAGTCCAAAATTCAAATGGGCATGTTTTAGTTGGCATTACAAAGTCCTGGGGAATATATATTCCACTATCTAGCTAACAATTTTGAATGAGGGAGGGACCTCCCAAAAGTATGATACAGGGCCACCTGAGGGCCGTTCCCAAACTCAGGTTTCACAGCACCTGCTGGTCCTCTGAAAATGTTAAGTGAGGGCCACATAATGACATGGTGGTGGACGTGGTGGTGGGCGAAGCCAAAAATTCAAATGGGCATGTTTTAGTTGGCATTGCAAAGTGCTGGGGAATTTGTATTCCACTTTCTAGCTAACAATTTTGAATGAGGGAGTGACCTCCCAAATGTAGGAGTGAGAGCTCTCAAAAATGTAAAAGGAAAAACTAAAGACAAAACGCTCCGTGTGAACATTTGCTAAAGGGGAGGTATAATTTGTTTTATTTTGAGCTATATACATGTAATTATGAAGGAAAAAATGTGTCTTAGCTTTTTTCCCTTTAAAAAAAATGTAGGTTTAATTTGGTAGGTCTTCTTATAAATCAGTAAAACCGGCGCAATAGTCTGACATTATCCCCAGATACCATATGTGAGTCAGAAAGGCATGCAGGCATCTTCTCTATGCTGTTCCCATTTAGTTTTAGCACTTTCCCACAATTTCAGCTTTTTTCTCAAGCCCCCAGACCTGTTTGTTGGGTCCAGCAGAAAAATATTTGACTTTCTCATTGACTTGCATTGGAATCCGTGTATTTCGAATAACAAAATTAGAAATTATTTGTGCTGATTTTCCAGAATCCGAATATTTCACTATTTGCTCATCACTAATTATGGCATAAACCTAAAAAATTACAAGGATTGAAAAAACTAACCTATAAATTACACAAAAGCCATGAGTTTGGCACAAAAATAGAAATGCCTAAAATCCAAATTTTCACTCCAAACAAAAAGGGCTAAAAATACTGGCAAATGGGTATAAAAGCATATAGAAATATATGATATTTAACATTTATTCACATAAAGCCGTGAAACCCTTGTTTCCAGCATAAATAACACATCATTTCGGTGCCATTGCCTAGAGTTAGATGATAATTTGGAATTTTGTATGTCCAGTTTGCAATTAGGTTATGAATGGCTAATGTTCCATGTATGAAGTGTGACAGGATATGATAGGAATTAATAGAATGTGAAACTGTTGTCCTATCTGGTTGGGAAGTGTCGCCTAATATTTTATAAGATGTTTGACTGCATTATACTATTTAACCAAATGTAGCGTGCACAAAGTAAATGATATCTTTTAATTAAAACCATTTTTAACATGACCTTAAATGAAGTAAATTTAGTTGTATTTTGTTCGAAGTGTATTTCAGTCATTAAATTGAAAAACAGCATCAGGGTGACTCCGCGCAGCAGACATGTCGTGATAACACTTAACCCATTGTGCTCCATGATATTGTATACACTGTACTTAATGACTTCTGACCAGTGTCTGATCAGTTTCATGTTCATAAGTCATCATCATACTAAAAAAAATAGTCTATGTTTATTTTTACCATGAAGCCCGCACATCCCTGTCGTCCCAGAGTGACGTTAGAACATGTTCTCACAGTTCCAGTGCCAGTGGCATTACAAGGATCCCTCTGGTACGCGCTCATGCTCTGCTATCCCAGTATGTCAAGGACATAACCTTGCTTTGAAGTTATACCAGAAGAGTCCTTACAGTGCCAGTAGCATTGGAGTAAGGGACAGCTTGTAATGCTAAAAACATTTCATGGCGCATTAAATGGATTTTATTTCTATGATGAAACTTTACTATATATATATGAAAAAAAAATAAAATCAACAAATAAATAATAGCAAATCAACTATTCTAAAATAAGATTACCGTCCTACAAATGCTACTGCAAACAGTACTTTAATTTCTGAAATGTACACCAGCATTAGTTAAAGAGGACCTTTAATAAAAATTTTTCACGTTGAACTGGACACATGATGTGTCTTTAACATTTTATTGGAAAAAAATATATAATTTTTATTTTAGTCATTCCACTTTGCATTAGTTCCTGTGAAGCACCTGAAGAGTTAACATGCTACCTAAAAGTTCCCGATGTCTTCCTCTCTTGCATAATTTAAATAATAGGGCTGTAAGAAGGAAGTTGATAAAAACTTCTTTTTAATCTAGTTCATAAAACAAGGGCAACATAAGCACTGAACTGCTTCTTACATGGTTTGTGGAGGCATAATGTCAATCAATAAACCATAATTACATACAAGGAATAATCACATCTTCAGAGTCATTATCATTATTCTTAATTGCAGCTGACATTGTTAGTGAACCCTCCTGACGTGTATTAAATTATTGCTTCCATTATAAAGCAGAACAATGGACATCATTGTCTTAAACTAGCATAGACAATAGACCCCAAATTTCTAGTCCAGACAAAATGTATCCTTCTCGCTTGCAGATTCCCCATAGGTCAGGATCTTAAGCAAAAGAGAAATTGTTGAGATTTTTTTTAACTTGTTTTTGCACCCAATTTTCTTCTTTGCATTTTCATTTTTTTCCTCTTCTCTTAGCCATAGCCTTTTTTATTTTTCTGTTAACTGTGGTAGCTGTATGAGGGCCTGCTTTTTGCAATTGACAATGTTTATTTTTTCATATTATCTTCGTTAAAAAAAATTTTCAATTCTTTTCAAACTGGTCACTGGGGCTTTTTTAGACTCTTACTGGGAGATTTTACAGGAGGTTTCTTATCAATACAGACAGGATGACAATAACTCTTCTATAAACAGCTGACAACACAGGATCCACTGATAACAATAGGTGATGTTACACCTGACCTGCTCCTCCCTTCACAAAGACCTTTGTACAGGCTCAACAGATTCTTCAATACAAAATTTAGGCTTGGGGTCTGACTATTGAGGCTCTGTACATGGGCTGTTTTCTAAAATAAAAGTATGATTCTAAGGCCGAGATCACATATGCAAGAAACACGGACGAGTCTCGCATGTGAATTCCCGGCACTGCCACCGGCACTCGGGAGTGGAGCGAGCGGCTGCATAGAAATACATGTAGCTGAACGCTCCGCTCCCGAGTGCCGGCGGCAGTGTCGGGAATTCACATGCGAGACTCAGCCTTGTTCTCGCATGTGTGATCCTGGCCTAAAAGAAAGCCTCAATGGCCAGTGTGAAAATTGCAAGATTTCTATTTTTTTAATACGAAATTCTGATATGTGGAAAAAAAATTGTCTTTTTAAAATACATTTATGTTGTGAATAGGCTGGAAATGAGTTCTGAGCAGAAGCTCCCTCTGGTGGTTACAAACGGTACTGGACTGTCCAGTGAAGATTGTGAGGATTGGGAATCAGGTGTTACTGACTGGTCTTATATAAGGGAGTCGCCTTCCCATCAGGGTTGCCGGTGATTAATTGTTCTGGTCTCAATCCTTGATTCCTGTTTCCTTGGTAGCCTGCTGTGTCGTGTCTGAATCTCCTGCTAACAGATAAGACATTTTCTTCTTTTTGTTTTTGTGCTTGATTTTTGCATTTTGTCCTGCACTTCTGTGGGTGCCTTCAGGGTCCCCTCTGGGGGCTTTTTGCCCTCTCAGTTCAGTTCAGCCACTGATGTTTGTACATTTGCTTTTTCCAGTTTTTTCAGTGGCTGCTGTTTTGTTTTTGGTTACACCAGAGAACTAATTTAGGTGGTAGAGGTCGTGTGATCTCAGGTGTTTTTGAAATTAGTAGAATTGGTGCTTTTCAGGGTTTTTTGGGATTGCAGTAAGTGCCCTTCCTATCCTTTTCTATTTAGTAAGTTTGGGCCCCAGCGTTTGCTCATACTATTTTCTGTCTGTGTCAGTATTTCTTCTTGTCTAACCGCCATTACATGTTTGGGGGCTTTCTATGTTCTTTGGGGATCTGCTCCGGGGCAGATAGCTTTCCTCTTTCTATCTTTAGGTGTAGTTAGTTTCTCAGGCTGTGACGAGGCGTCTAGGACCAATGTAGGAACGCTCCACGGCTGCCTCTAGTTGTGGTGGTTAGTCAGGGTACTGCAATCTCATAGTTTTCAACTGCTCTGGTGTATTTCCTTTTTGCCTGCTCTCCTCAGCTACCAAATCATAACAGTATCACCGGCCTAAACTGAAAATTATATGGTATTCACAGAAGGGAAAAATATTGTGGAAAGAAAAAAGTTGTCAGAGTTGTCAGAGATTTTTTTTTTTTCTGTTTGTTGCATTTTTTTTTCCCTCTGTATCTCTGGGTGCTGAGGAGGATTTTTTTCTCTCTCAATGGAGTTTGCACAGTTGTCTGGCCGTGTGGATCAGCTTGCCACTGAAGTTCGGAGTATTGCTACCTATCTTGCTAGGTTGCCTGTTGTGGAACCTAGGATTCCCATGCCAGATTTGTTTTTAGGGGATCGAGCTAAGTTTCTGAATTTCAAAAATAACTGTAAATTGTTTTTTGCCTTAAAATCTAAGTCCTCAGGGAACGCAGCGCAGCAGGTTCAAATTGTCATCTCTCTCCTGCGCGGCGACCCTCAGGATTGGGCTTTTTCCCTGACACCTGGGGATCCTGTTTTGAGTGATGTTGATGCGTTTTTTCAGGCTTTGGGGTTATTGTACGATGAGCCTAATGTCACTGATCAAGCTGAAAAAACTTTGTTGGCATTGAGTCAGGGGCTTGAGGACGCTGAGTTATACTGTCAGAGATTCCGTAGGTGGGCAGTCCTGACCAAATGGAATGACGACGCTTTGGCAGCTCTTTTTCGGAAGGGACTGTCAGATAATGTAAAGGATGTTATGGTGGGATTCCCTGTTCCCTCTGGTCTCAATGATTCTATGTCATTAGCGATTCAAATTGACAGACGTTTGCGTGAGCGGAAAGGTATGCGTGGAATAATGTTGCCTTGTGAACCTGCTTCTGAATCCATGCAGTGTGATAGAGTGGTTTCTGGGGCACAGCGTCATGAATTTCGAAAGCGCAGTGGGTTATGTTTCTACTGTGGTGATGCCTCTCATGCTATTTCAGTCTGCCCTAAGGGGGAAGACGTTTTGCACGCTCAGTTGTCTTGGGTAGTGTTCAGACTAAGTTTTTATTAACTGTTACCCTGATATGCTCTCTGTCCTCATTTTCTGCTCAGGCTTTTGTTGATTCTGGAGCAGCTATTAACCTGATGGATTTTGATTTTGCTAAACATTGTGGGTTTCCCTTGATACCCCTACGGAAGTCTATTCCCCTACTGGGGATCGATTCTACCCCTTTGGCTGAGAATAAACCTCAGTGCTCTACTCAGGTGATAATGAGGGTAGAACCTGATCATCAGGAGAGTTGCAAATTTTTGGTTCTGTATAATCTGCATGACATTATCGTACTGGGTTTCCCTTGGTTACAGTCTCATAATCCTGTTTTGGATTGGAAACCTGTGTCTGTTACCAGTTGGGGCTGCCAATGTGTTAATACCAACACTCCTGTTTTTTCTGCCTCCCCCCAGGCTCAGGATGTTCCTGACTTTTTGATTGATTTTTCTGATGTGTTTAGCGAAAGTAAATCTGCATCCTTATCTCCCCATAGGAGCTATGACTGCGCTATTGAATTAGTGCCTGGTAGTAAATTCCCTAAAGGTCGCCTTTTTAACTTGTCTGTACCTGAACATGACGCTATGCGGTCTTATATCAAGGAGTCATTGGAGAAGGGTCATATCAGACCATCCTCTTCACCCTTAGGTGCCGGTTTTTTCTTTGTGGCCAAAAAGGATGGTTCATTAAGGCCGTGTATTGATTATCGTCTCTTGAACAATATTACTGTGAAATATCAATATCCTTTACCCTTGATCTCTGATCTGTTTTCCAGGGTGAAAAACGCTACTTGGTTTACCAAGCTTGACCTCAGGGGGGCATATAACCTTATTCGCATTAAGCATGGGGATGAATGGAAGACGGCATTTAATACCCCTGAAGGGCATTTTGAGTACCTTGTGATGCCCTTTGGGCTCACTAATGCTCCTTCTGTCTTCCAGTACTTCATGAATGACATTTTCAGGGATTTTGTGGATAAATTTCTGATTGTTTATTTGGATGATATCTTGATTTTTTCCAATGACTGGTACTCTCATGTAAAACATGTTCGGACTGTGTTCCAGATTTTGAGAGAGAATGCTCTGTATGTGAAGGGATCAAAGTGTCTTTTTGGCGTTCAGAGGATCTCATTTCTGGGATTCATTTTGTCCCCATCTGTTATTGAAATGGACCCGGTCAAAGTTCAGGCCATCTGTGATTGGGTCCAACCTACTTCATTAAAGGCTCTTCAAAGATTCTTGGGTTTTGCCAATTTTTATCGTAAATTTATTGGTAATTTCTCTGTTATTGTTAAACCATTAACTGATTTGACCAAGAAGGGTTCTGATGTGGTGAATTGGCCTCCTGAGGCAGTCTCTGCATTTCAGGAACTTAAGCAGAGATTCACTTCTGCTCCTGTTCTACGGCAGCCTGATGTTTCTCTACCATTTCAGGTGGAGGTTGATGCCTCTGAAATTGGGGCAGGTGCCGTTTTGTCCCAAAGAGATCCAGAGACCTCTAAAAGTAACCCTTGTGCCTTTTTCTCTCGAAAATTTTCTCCCACTGAACGTAATTATGACGTGGGTAATCGGGAGTTATTAGCCATGAAGTGGGCTTTTGAAGAGTGGAGACATTGGCTGGAGGGAGCCAAACATCAGGTGGTGGTCCTTACGGACCATAAGAATCTAGTTTATCTGGAATCTGCCAAGCAACTTAATACCAGACAGGCCAGGTGGGCCTTGTTTTTCACACGTTTTAATTTTGTGGTTTCATTTCTTCCTGGCACTAAAAATGTTAAGGCGGATGCCCTCTCGAGGAGTTTCCTTGCGGACTCTCCTGAGTTATCTGATCCTTCTGTTATTTTGAAAGAGGGTGTAGTTCTTTCTGCCATCTCGCCCAATTTGAGACTGGCTCTGGAGGGGTGTCAGGAGGATAAGCCCAAGCGCTGCCCTGTTGGTAAATTGTTTGTCCCGGACCAGTGGAAAAAGAGTGTAATGTCTGAGATTCATTGTTCCGCGTTGGCCGGTCATCCCGGAATTTTTGGTACCAGAGACTTGGTTAGTCGGTCCTTTTGGTGGTCTACCTTGTCTCGTGATGTCAGGGAGTTTGTGCAGTCCTGCGGGACTTGCTCTCGCTCCAAGCCTTTCTCTCGTTCTAGTGGTGTGTTGATGCCATTATCTGTGCCCAAGAGACCATGGACCCATATCTCTATGGATTTAATTTCCGACCTCCCTGTTTCTCAGAGAATGACCGTCATCTGGGTGATTTGCGATAGGTTTTCCAAGATGATACATCTTGTGCCATTACCTAAGTTGCCTTCCTCCTCTGAATTGGTGCCTTTGTTCTTTCAGCACGTGGTTCGTTTACACGGCATTCCTGAGAACATTGTGTCTGACAGAGGAGTCCAGTTTGTTTCCAGATTTTGGAGGACCTTTTGTTCTAAAATTGGTGTTCAATTGTCTTTCTCCTCGGCGTTTCATCCTCAGACCAATGGTCAAACTGAGAGAACAAACCAGACATTGGAGACTTATCTAAGATGCTTTGTGTCTGCTGATCAGGATGACTGGGTCTCTTTTTTGCCTTTGGCTGAGTTTGCTCTTAATAATAGGGCTAGCTCTGCCACTTTGATGTCTCTATTTTTCTGTAATTCTGGGTTTCACCCTCGATTTTCTTCAGGACAGACGGAGGCTTCTGTCTGTCCAGGTGTTGACTCTGTTGTGGAGCGTATGCAACAGATTTGGGACCAGGTAGTGGAGAGCTTTTCCCTCTCTCAGGAGAGGGCCCAGCGGTTTGCTAACCGGCATAGGACTGATGGTCCTCGGTTTAAAGTGGGGGACTTGGTCTGGTTGTCTTCAAGAAATATTCCTGTGAGAGTGGCATCTCCTAAATTTAAGCCTAGGTTCATTGGACCTTATAAGATCATGGAGATTCTTAATCCTGTTTCTTTTCGTTTGCTTCTTCCAGGGACATTTAAGATCCATAACGTGTTCCACAAGTCCTTGTTGAAGAGGTTTGTTGAGCCAGTGGTTCCTACTACTGTGCCTCCTGACCCTGTTTTGGTTGAGGGCAATCTGGAGTATGTGGTTGAGAAAATATTGAATTCTCGTTTTTCTAGACGGAAACTCCAGTATTTGGTTAAATGGAGAGGTTATGGTCAGGAAGACAATTCTTGGTGTTTGCTTCGGACATCCATGCTAGGAGACTCATCCGTGCGTATCATAGAACTCATCTTGACCGACCTGGTTGCTCAAATGAGGGTTCGGTGACCCCTCCTCAAGGGGGGGGTACTGTTGTGAATAGGCTGGAAATGAGTTCTGAGCAGAAGCTCCCTCTGGTGGTTACAAACGGTACTGGACTGTCCAGTGAAGATTGTGAGGATTGGGAATCAGGTGTTACTGACTGGTCTTATATAAGGGAGTCGCCTTCCCATCAGGGTTGCCGGTGATCAATTGTTCTGGTCTCAATCCTTGATTCCTGTTTCCTTGGTAGCCTGCTGTGTCGTGTCTGAATCTCCTGCTAACAGATAAGACATTTTCTTCTTTTTGTTTTTGTGCTTGATTTTTGCATTTTGTCCTGCACTTCTGTGGGTGCCTTCAGGGTCCCCTCTGGGGGCTTTTTTCCCTCTCAGTTCAGTTCAGCCACTGATGTTTGTACATTTGCTTTTTCCAGTTTTTTCAGTGGCTGCTGTTTTGTTTTTGGTTACACCAGAGAACTAATTTAGGTGGTAGAGGTCGTGTGATCTCAGGTGTTTTTGAAATTAGTAGAGTTGGTGCTTTTCAGGGTTTTTTGGGATTGCAGTAAGTGCCCTTCCTATCCTTTTCTATTTAGTAAGTTTGGGCCCCAGCGTTTGCTCATACTATTTTCTGTCTGTGTCAGTATTTCTTCTTGTCTAACCGCCATTACATGTTTGGGGGCTTTCTATGTTCTTTGGGGATCTGCTCCGGGGCAGATAGCTTTCCTCTTTCTATCTTTAGGTGTAGTTAGTTTCTCAGGCTGTGACGAGGCGTCTAGGACCAACGTAGGAACGCTCCACGGCTGCCTCTAGTTGTGGTGGTTAGTCAGGGTACTGCAATCTCATAGTTTCCAACTGCTCTGGTGTATTTCCTTTTTGCCTGCTCTCCTCAGCTACCAAATCATAACACATTTAACACAAAATCTTAATTTAACAAATAGGTGCTTTTCTGAGGAAAGCTTCCAATTAAAAAGAAAAAACCTCTGACCTGGCTAATGATGAGCGAACTGTTAGGCAATCTCTGCCTGTGTTGTGGCTGTCTAACAGCCGTGAGACATGCAGCCGCGGTGTCCTGAACAAGTATTCGAGCACGCCGAAGACACTCGGTTAGCACCCAAGCATGCTCGGTTAAGACCTTAGCGGAGCATGTTCATTCATCACTAGTTACCGTCTCACCTTCTGCCATTGCGAACATTACGCCTTTACTAATACAAAATATACCAGACCATGCAGCTCAGGAGCAATAATAAGGTAGTACAGTGTACATGGAAAGATGGTTAGGAATAAATACAGTAACATTGTGTAGTGTGTCTCTTGGTAGAACAAATCAAGTGTTTCTAAGAAGCTGAAGAGCTACAGATAAAGAAGCTGCAACGACCACTCTCATTTCTGCTAGATCATCCTGTCAACCGTCAATAATACATTTCAGAGGGTCGATTATTTATGAAAACTTGAACCAGCACACCTTCTCAGCAAAACCACCAAATCCTGGTGTGGTTACTTCTATCAATCAAGGAAAGATAATATCCTTTTTGCCATAAAAATATAGAAATATTACTGGAAATTCTTACATATGTATAATAAGGACAATTTCTCTCCTAAACCACCCACTGTGCTTTGCTGACCACCTGATGGATTTTCTCTAAAGCTGCACATCAATTGATCCCCACCTAGCAACAGGAAATGGAAGAGATTTTTCTCAGCAGTTTGTAGTGGCCTGATTGTTCTGTGTGCCTGCAGTGCATTAACAGTGAGTCCATCCTTTCCTTTATTGACATCAATAAAAAAGAATGTCTTGAGCTGTTCGGGTCAGGGTTAAATGTTCTCAACCTCAACTACTCTCCAGACGCAGAGAACATGCTGCCTGAATACGATATTAGGTCCCTAGGTTACTGCCAATTTCATAAATACCTTTTTTTTCTTCAAGAATACCTATGTTTTCTACTTTTTTCTTAACATTGTGATGTAAGGCACAAAACATTTGTAATTTGGTTCGCCAGAAGATGTTAGCGCTATCTGCGTGAAATTTCCTTACAAAATTACCTCCATTTTCTATTGCTGAAGACAGTGATGAATTTTTGGCACCGTGTATTTGAATATTTTGACTTTGTGAAATATAATAATACAATTATTGATTTTTTGGTATACTAATTGATCACAGACTGAACATGAGTCAACAGTGTGATGCAGCAGCAAAAAAGGCAAATGCAATTCTAGGATGTATCAACGGAAGCATACAGTCTAGATCGCATGAGGTCATTACTGCCCTCTACTCCTCTTTGGTCAGACCTCATCTGGAATACTGTGTCCAGTTTTGGGCACCACATTTTAAAAAAGACATCAACAAACTGGAGCAAGTTCAAAGAAGAGCCACCAGAATGGTGACCGGTCTGCAAACCATGTCCTATGAGGAACAGTTACAGGATTTGGGAATGTTTAGCTTGCAAAAAAGAAGACTGAGAGGAGACTTAATAGCTGTCTACAAATATCTCAAGGGCTGTCACATGGTAGATGGATTATCTTTATTCTCATTTGCACAAGGAAAGACTAGAAGCAATGGGATGAAACTGAATGGGAGGAGACACAGATTAGATATTAGAAAAAACTTTTTGACAGTTAGGGTGATCAATGTGTGGAACAGGCTGCCACGAGAGGTGGTGAGTTCTCCTTCAATGGAAGTCTTCAAACAGGCTGGACAGACATCTGTCTGGGATGATTTAGAGAATCCTGCTTTGAGCAGGGGGTTGGACCAGATGGCCCAGGAGGTCCCTTCCAACTCTACCATTCTATGATTCTATGATTCTAAGAGATGAAAAGTGGATAGATTTTATTCTTATTTCATTACTGTTGCTCCCCTGAATATGCTCTTATTCCTTTATTTTTTTAACCCACCATATAGTTTAAGAGATAAGGGCCTTTTTATTTCATGCTAATTTTTATGATCTTTACAAGAGGATGTTGATTTGGGGTCATCTCTTTCAGCTGCTCTATATTATTACCCTGTGAGCAAAACCCCCTTGGTATAGATCATGAAAATACTTGAAGTAGTTAAAAGAGGCGGATCCACTTGAGAAAAATGTTGTTTGCACATACCCTCTGATGGAAAAAAAACTCTTACTCTGGGGAACTGGAATACAATAAGAATAAAAATTGGCCACATTTGGTGATTTCATAATATTTTACCATTGGTTAAGCAACAGTTTGTAAAGTACAAAGTGCTATGTGTATGCCATACTATTATATATCAATATTTCATATAAACTCAAATAGACTAAAGCAAGAATCAGCGGCTTCTAAAGAATGTAAAAAATATATATTTTTTACAACCATGTAACCAAAGAAGGAAAAATGTTTATGCTTTGACAAACTGTATCTGTCTTTTTGTGGCATTTCTTATCCCAGAGGATTTAAACATGACATTGCTTTTTCAGATAAACAGCAGATCATACTGTCAACTCAACTGCATCTTTCTTCACCAAAAGGGAATTCTGTTACTGCATGAATGAATCAATAACTATCCTCATTTCAAGAATTATTTTCAGCATCAGACGTCAACTCAGACCAGAGAAATCTGGATTTTAGGTGTGGTAGTGTTTAGAATATGGCAATAGTTATGCCCAAATTTGGGTTTACAAAGATAATGTTTTGCTATTATATGTCTTTATTTCTTGTTTAATTATATAGAGTGAACTAAGATGGGCTCCACGCTCATATGAATGATCAATTTTCTCATTATATTTAAAATAGTTATCTTATGTTGTAAGATTTGGAATATTTGGAAAATGTTTGCTAAAGTAAGTTAATTTGATTGCACCCGTTCCTTGGATAAACCTTTTTTTGTGTTTTACCATATACGTCTCGTTGCCAGGAGACTGGACAATACTGTTCTTTAGGGAGCGGTGGTAGAACATATGCAGTGCTTACAAGCTCTTTTCTGGTGATCTTATGAGCACTGCTTTGCAGAAAGCCATGACCACTGGATCACCACTGTAGTAATCCTGTCCACTTCTTCAGCCCCATTTCACTTTTAATACTACAGAAGCATGGCTGCCTCATGTAACAGCATCAAAGAACACACAATTAAACGCAACCTGACAGGTACACCTTGCCCTCCAAACCACCAGCATTTGTATATTCCTTCATAAACACCCTGCCTAACAAGCCATTTATCCTGGATGGCATATTAGTAGTGTGTAAAAAAAAAGTATTTTAATGTCAGTTTTAAACATAGTTTTAAATATAGTGATGGGTGAATCCATGCACGTTCAGGTCCAGAGGATTTGGCTGAATATCTGAAAAAAAGTTTGTTCGGGTACCAGAACAATACCAGAACCCAAACCCAGACCCCAGAAAGGTGCCACTGATGGGATTATTGATCAGCCAGCGCCTGTGCTATAAATAAATATTTTAAAAAATAATGTGGGGTCTCTTCTATTTTTAATGACTAGCGCAGGCAAAACCAACAACTGCGGGCTGCCACCCTCAGCTGTCCACTTTATCATGGCTGGTTGTCAAGAATAGAGGGGTCTCTCAATAAATAATTTAAAAAATGTCGTGGGTTCCCCCTCATTTTTGGCAACCAGCCAAGCTAAAGCAGACATCTGGGGATTGATATTCTCAGACTGGTAAGGGGCCATGGATATTGGCACCCCAGCCTAAAAATAGCAGCCCACAGTCACCCCAGAAGATACGCATTTAATAGATGCACCAATTCTGGCTCTTTGCCCGGCTCTTCCCACTTGCCCTGCTGTGATAGCAAGTGGGGTAATAGGTAATGGGGTTAATGTCAGCTGTTTTAGTGGATGCTGACTTCAAGCTCACAGGTTAGTAATGGAGAGGCATCTATAAAACACCCCCATTACTAACCCCATAGTTAGATTGTAATAAAAAAAAATCCTTTAATTTAAATAATGACACAGACACAGGCTTAACATTCTGTGCTAATTTCAGATTATATTTATATTTAAGTGGAATTCTATTATTTTTTTCACATCCCCCAGTTTTCTGCATATAGCTATAGAGTTTTGCTGCCTGTAGTCACCATAAGAGAACATTGGGAGATTTTTACGTATCGCCTTATAAAATCAGGGGATCCCATGCCGTTTTTTAAAATTATTTATTAAAATAATTAAAAAATGACGTGAAACCCCTCTATTCTTGATAACCAACCATAAAGTTGACAGCGAAGGGTTGCAGCGCGCAGCTGTCAGTTTTCTCTATTCTGCTTATCAAAAATAGAAGAGACCCCACGTCATAAATGTATTTATTTATAGCACTAGTGCCAGCTGACGAATACTTCCATCAGTGATGCCTGCTCTTGCTGTTATCAGCAACAGCAGGCTTATGATGATGAGAGTAGTACTCTCTTATTAGCCGACGCCTGTGATTGGCGGTGACCATTTTACCACTGGTCACATCTGCTGGCTCACACGCTGCCATCTGACAGCTCTCTGACAAGCGGTAACTAACTTACTGCCAATCAGATTGAAAACAGACATTAAAAATGATTTTTTTTTGTACATACTCGTACCTTTTAATGTGTTATCCAGTATAAAGGGTTTGTTATGCAGGTTATTTATAAATGAATATACAAATGCTGGTGCTTTGGAGGGAATGGGGGATCTGTCATGTTCCCCTTAAGGCCCATTGTGAGATGATGCTGATGGCCTGAACTATCACTCTAGTACCGTAGAAGCATCCGCCTCCTTTTACTTAGAAAAACTGAAAGTGTGAAGCAGTGCGCTACTGCTTCAGGAGATCAAAAAACAAACCCTTTCATTTGTTGGCTCAAAATTCTGTGCTAATTTCAGATTATATTTATATTTCAGTGGAATTCTATAAAATTTTTTCTACAAAGAGGTCCACATCCCCCACTTTTCTGCATATAGCTATAGAGTTTGGCAACCCGTAGTCACCACAAGAGAACATTGGTAGATTTTTAAGCCTTATAAGAGAGTTAAATGGAATGAGTATAAATCTGTATGCCCTAGTTATGGCTGTGTAGAGCCCAGCTGTGCCTGGATTCTTACTTCCCAGAGGGATGCACCGAAGGTAATGACCACTAGAGGACCCAATATTCATACACATATCTTCACCAAGAGCCACCAGAGGGAGCCTTTTGAGTGTATATAAGGATGGTGAAGACACAGAGAGGTTAGTTTAGTTCTCTCGGAGGGAAGAGAGTGTGTGCAGTCTAGCACACAGAGCAGAACTCAAGAGAGAGAGAGTTCAGCTTTTCAAGAAGGAATCTGAAGTCTGCAGCTCCAAGCTTAGTTCAAACGTGTGGAGGCTAGTACAAGTGGAAAGAAGGCCACTCCAGCCTAGTCAGAACTGAGTCAACCGAGTTCAGTTCAGTGAGCAAGCGTGCCGACGCTTTGAGAGCGGTGAAGGAGAAGAAGCAGTCCACCATCTGCTAGTGTGTGATAGTGTGAGGGTCGAGTAGGACGAAAGGCAAGTGGATAAGAAGAGAGTGACAGAGGTGGAAATAGCATTGATAGCTTACCTCTACTCTGATTTACCAGACACCGGGTCTGAGCTTGCTGGATCCTTCACGACTAGCAGGAGATACCGGAGACCCTGCGGGACTACAAGTCGCAGGGGCCCATAAGTGTTGATACATAGCTGGGTCAGGAAGACAGGAGTCTGGTCGGCCAACCATTAGAGACTGTGTTCTTTCCAATAGAAGGACCTACCACAAAGTCAGCCGGGTGTAAAGTTGAAGACAGAGTTAGGCCTCGTTTCATACAGGTCAGAGACTCACATTACAGGAGTAAGGAGGCCCTACACCTACTCAGTGGGAAGAACTGGACGTGCATCCTTCACCCTGCCAGTATCCCGGGATGTGCCTGCAATTCCATCAGTAAAGGTACAGAAAGAGACTTTTGTGTATGTGTTCACATTATTACTCCTACGGCCAAACTCCCCTCCTCCATCCTGCACCCCTACACAGCTTAATTACCCTGAAGGTCCCCAGCCTTACCTGTGGAAGGCTTAACACCTTGCTGCCTAATACCAACCCTTCAGTGGACCTATACAGCAGCGCTGGTCACCCTGACCAGGAACCACAGGTGGCGTCACGAACATTCTACAAACACTTTAATCCCCTGTAAATATCCCACATTTAAGGTGAGCCCCAGGGCCACGGACCGAGCTGCAGCTACCGTGACATCCCCCATAGAAGTGAACGGGCTCGGTGCCGAGCACCCCACTGCCCTGGCGGGTGGCTCAGCTGCATATAATAACAATTATGGTATACTTCATCAAATGCCATTTCACAGAGGTATTGTCACCTTAACACAACAAGCACTAGATTAATTAGTGTTTTAGTTTAGGACGCCATATTGGTTTAGTAAGATCATAAAATAAACATGTTAAATTATCTTAGGACACTGTGCGATACTGCTTAAAATGTAAGTTTAATGGGTTTTATGACATCACACGTCTGCACCAAAGTCAACATTTGACTTCACTACCACTGTAGTTCAAAATTACGATCATTGTATCACATGGGTTTTTGCACTGCAGCCTCACATTGTATCTTAATAAATTGCAAACCTGGACAAAGGATGTTAAAAAAAGGACATCATTTTCCTGATCCTGTTCAATCCTTTTAAATAATCACAATAAAAACAAAGATTCATTATTACCCATGCTAATTGAATATGAGGCTGATAACCGCTAAATACAGAATCGGTACAATACTAAAAAATATCACTTTTCACTAAAGAGATTTAGATTGTGCATGTGTTTTCCAGATGATCTCTTAGATGACCTTTACCTGATACTTACTGGGATTATAAATTGCCTAACATCAAAAATAATCTTTAATATGATTGGCTTTTTCCTCTAATTAGCTGTACATATAATAAGCGATGTATGTACGGCACTATGTTAATGCAGGGTCTACTGTACAATGCAATGACTCATAATCCTTGGAACCATATAGATGTTTGCATATTAATTTAGTGGGAAATGTCAACTATTTTGCACATGTTTAATCATTAGATTATTAACCTCACGTGTTTTCTGCACTCGCGTAGATTTGATTAACCCTATAAAGGTCTTAGAATGGTAACAGTATTCATGGATTTAATAAGGGTGAACTATAAGAATTATAAGAACAGTGGATATAGAACATTGTATTTCCAGGTGCACACTATAAGCGTGGCAGGATTTTAACACCATTTAACCTGTAGATTAATCCAATATTTGCAGGTTAATAGAATTTCTGGACATGATAGGTTTCCATTTAAACATAGACCATTTTTTTTGCAGAATCTACTTTTCTTCCATTATTGGTTCTTGTGTTTTACCATCCGTGTGTCATTATTTTTTCCTGTATGCATGTGAATACTTTTCAGTCCAATGATGACAAGAGTATTCTTGGAGTGATACCTTTATTGGCTAACCAGAAAATTATATGTTTGCAAGCTTTCAGAGCACAGGGGCACCTTCTTCAGGCAAGATTACAAATAGATTAATAAAGAAAAAAGCACAGAACTACCACTCCTCTCCTACAAACAGCCCCTTAACTTAAGGAATCTACTTGTCAGAAGTGTCCTTTCATCACCATCAGTGACTGGCACATTCCCATGTAACAATAAAAAATGCAAAACTTGTACCCACATATTACCAACAAATACAGTCCGCGTACCAAACACAAATCAGGACTATAAGGTCATGGGTCCCTTTTCATGTACATCCTCCAATGTGGTGTACATGATACAATGCACGAGGTGCCCTGGAGCTATCTATATTGGGGAAACCATGCAAAAACTACAAACAAGGATGAATCTACACAGACATAAAATCAGGAATGAAATGGACACGCCTGTGGGAAAACATTTCTCTGGAACTGGACATTGCATGACAGTCTTAAAAAATGAATACTAAAAGGTCATTTTAAGGTTGACAGGGAGAGAAAATTTTGGGAATTCAAACTTATAAGGATGTTCAATACTTTGACACTAGGACTCAATTTAACACCTGGATTTATGACTCACTACATGGACACAATTCACACTTCCAGCAGAAGGACTGCAGACAACTAAAGCATCATTCCCACTGCCTCTCCATTGTAAGAATGCTATCGATTTCCTTGGTTATCTATGAGCATCACACCCACCTAATGTCCTGTATATCGCTAAATGTTCTTTTTCTTTCTTTTTCCTTTATTAATCTATTTGTAATCCTTGCCTGAAGAAGGAGCCTGTGTTCTGGAAGCTTGACAACTTTATTCTGGTTAGCCAAAAGTATCACTCCAAATACTCTTGTCATCATTGACGAAAAGTATCACATCGATTTTTCTGCTAACCACGGTACCACAATAATTTATTTGTCCATTCTGTATGCAGAAATAATGCATAGGTTCTCAAGTTATTCCAACAAGAGTCATGAGATACACAGAGAACCTCATATGGATCTAGTGCTGCCATGACATATCGCTTTTTTTTGCTCATTCATTTGAATGGGTGATTTTGGGCTACAAATTGGATTAACTCCTTAATGAACAGGGGTATTTCTGGTTTTGCATTTTCATTTTTTGCTCCCCTTCTTGCCAGAGCCATAACTTTTTTACTTTTTGGTCAAAATAGTCTTGTAAGGGCTTGTTTTTTGTGAGATGAGTTGTACTTTTAAAAGACATCATTGGTTTTACCATGTTGTGTAATAGAAAATGGGAAAAAAATTCCAAGTGCGGTGAAATTCCAAAAAAAGTGCAATCCCACATTTGTGTTTTGTTTGGCTTTTTGACTAGGTACACTAAATGCTTATACTGACCTGCCATTATGATTCTCCAGGTCATTATGAGTTCACAGACACCAAACATGTCTAGGTTCTTTTTTATCTAAGTGGTGAAAAAAAATTCCAAAGTTTGTAAAAAAAAAAGATGCCATTTTCCGAGACCCGTAGTGTCTCCATTTTTTGGGATCTGGGGCTGGATGAGGGCTTTTTTTTCTTGCGCTCCCATTTAACATTTTTATTGATACCATTTTTGTGTAGATACGATCTTTTGATCGCCCGTTATTGCATTTTATTGCAATGTTGTGGCGACCAAAAAAACTTAATTTTGGCGTTTCGATTTTTTTTCTCACTTTTTTTTGGAATAATTCTTTTTATATATTCATAGATTGGGCGATTCTGAACTTGGAGATACCAAATATGTGTATATTTGATTTTTTTATTGTTTTATTTAGAATGGGGCGAAAGGGGGGTGATTTAAACTTTTATATCTTCTACAGGTCCTTCTCAAAAAATTAGCATATAGTGCTAAATTTCATTATTTTCCATAATGTAATGATTACAATTAAACTTTCATATATTTTAGATTCATTACACACCAACTAAAATTTGTCAGGTTTTTTATTGTTTTAATACTGATGATTTTGGCATACAACTCCTGATAACCCAAAAAACCTGTCTCAAAAAATTAGCATATCAAGAAAAGGTTCTCTAAACGACCTATTACCCTAATCTTCTGAATCAACTAATTAACTCTAAACACATGCAAAAGATTCCTGAGGCTTTTAAAAACTCCCTGCCTGGTTCATTACTCAAAACACCCATCATGGGTAAGACTAGCGACCTGACTGATGTCAAGAAGGCCATCATTGACACCCTCAAGCAAGAGGGTAAGACCCAGAAAGAAATTTCTCAACAAATAGGCTGTTCCCAGAGTGCTGCATCAAGGCACCTCAATGGGAAGTCTGTTGGAAGGAAACAATGTGGAAGAAAACGCTGTACAACGAGAAGAGGTGACCGGACCCTGAGGAAGATTGTGGAGAAGGACCGATTCCAGACCTTGGGGGACCTGAGGAAGCAGTGGACTGAGTCTGGTGTAGAAACATCCAGAGCCACCATGCACAGGTGTGTGCAGGAAATGGGCTACAGGTGCCGCATTCCCCAGGTAAAGCCACTTTTGAACCATAAACAGCGGCAGAAGCGCCTGACCTGGGCTACAGAGAAGCAGCACTGGACTGTTGCTAAGTGGTCCCAAGTACTTTTTTCTGATGAAAGCAAATTTTGCATGTCATTCGGAAATCAAGGTGCCAGAGTCTGGAGGAAGACTGGGGAGAAGGAAATGCCAAAATGCCTGAAGTCCAGTGTCAAGTACCCACAGTCAGTGATGGTGTGGGGTGCCATGTCAGCTGCTGGTGTTGGTCCACTGTGTTTCATCAAGGGCAGGGTCAATGCAGCTAGCTATCAGGAGATTTTGGAGCACTTCATGCTTCCATCGGCTGAAATGCTTTATGGAGATGAAGATTTCATTTTTCAGCACGACCTGGCACCTGCTCACAGTGCCAAAACCACTGGTAAATGGTTTACTGACCATGGTATTACTGTGCTTAATTGGCCTGCCAACTCTCCTGACTAGTGTTGAGCATTCCGATACCGCAAGTATCGGGTATCGGCCGATATTCGCTGTATCGGAATTCCGATACTTAGTTCCGATATTTTTCCAATATCGTATACCGGAATCGAAAGTTCCCATAATTCTTTGAGAGGCAATGTGATTTTAGTCAGCCAATGAGGAATCTTATGAAGTGTGGGCACATCCTGTAATGCTGCGGTCATCTTAACTAATGGCATGGCTGTGATTGGCTGCTGAAATGATGTCAGAATGCACTATAAAAGGCGCCGCCGCCATTTTAGCGTCACTGTGCTGTGAACTCAGTTAGGGACAGAACGCTGTTCTGCTGACTTTGAGGGACAGTTAGACATTGCGATTTTGTGTACTGTGCTTTAGGCAGGCTAGTTTACCAACCGCTGTGTAAAGCTTCCTTTTGCCTTGCAGTGTTGTTTTAACAGCTCTGTGCAAGGTGTGTGTGAGAGTGCAGGTGACGCTGCAGTTTGCTCTGCATCCACCGCTGTTTGTAGGCATCTGCACCTGTCACTCACTGACTCTTTTTTTTTTATTTTATTTTGTGGAATTGGTGCAGCTCCATTATATTTGAAAAAAATCTAATCTATTAGTGTGACGCGCTTCCATCCGTATACAATACATTGGTTGCAAACACTATAGAAGTACAGAAAGGAGCCTTTCACAGATAGTGAACAGTTGTGTTTCAGTGTTCACTGCAGTCTGTGAGGTTTTGATTTTTTGAGTGCAGATCACGCTCCAGTTAGTTCTTCAACCACTGCTGGTTGTAGTCTGCTGAGCGTGTGTCACTGCCTCATCCTTCACATTTTTCTCTAATTGGTGCTGCTCCATTATATTTGAAAAAAATCTAATCTATTAGTGTGACGCGCTTCCATCCGTATACAATACATTGGTTGCAAACACTATAGAAGTACACAAAGGAGCCTTTCACAGCTACTGAACAGTTGTCTGCAGTGTTCACTGTAGTCTGTGAGCTTTTCATTTTTTGAGTGCAGATTACGCTCCAGTTAGTTATTCAACCACTGCTGGTTGTAGTCTGCTGAGCGTGTGTCACTGCCTCATCCTTCACATTTTTCTCTAATTGGTGCTGCTCCATTATATTTGAAAAAAATCTAATCTATTAGTGTGACGCGCTTCCATCCGTATACAATACATTGGTTGCAAACACTATAGAAGTACACAAAGGGGCCTTTCACAGCTACTGAACAGTTGTCTGCAGTGTTCACTGTAGTCTGTGAGCTTTTCATTTTTTGAGTGCAGATTACGCTCCAGTTAGTTCTTCAACCACTGCTGTTGTAGTCTGCTGAGCGTGTGTCACTGCCACATCCTTCACATTTTTCTCTAATTGGTGGTGCTCCATTATATTTGAAAAAAATCTAATCTATTAGTGTGACGCGCTTCCATCCGTATACAATACATTGGTTGCAAACACTATAGAAGTACACAAAGGGGCCTTTCACAGCTACTGAACAGTTGTCTGCAGTGTTCACTGCAGTCTCTGAGGAATAACCACACTTAGGCCTTATAACTTTTCTGACATTCTTTATCAATCTACCAAGATGAAGAAGGCAGGGAGTAAGGCACGTGGTCGTGGCCGTGGAGTTTCAGCAGGGAGAGGACGTGGGGATTCTGTGGCTGCTGCCGCACCCAGTGACACAGCATCCACCAGTTTTCCCCGTGAGCGTTCCTTTATGCGCACTTTTGTAGGAGCTCAGCGTACCCCCCTGCTGCGGGAAGAACAAATTGAAGCCGTTGTTGGTTGGATGGCAGCCAATGCATCGACTTCAATTGCTTCCACCTCCTCTCAGGACCACAGCACTGTTGAACAGCCATCTGTCTCTTCACCGCCTGCCAAATTGCCCAGGCAGTCAGAGAGTTCTGAACTGGAGCCAGCTGAGTCTCTGATTCTGTTCTCAGAATCTGTTGGCTTGCAAACAGGGGCCCAGCCAAGCAGCATTCTGGAATGTGAAGAAGAGGCAGTATGCAGTGATGCGCAACAGCTGTGTCTCTCTGAATGTGAAGAGGCGGGTGAGCCAGTGCCGATGGTCAGAACACCGCAGAACGCATCTGATGATGATGAGACTCAGGTGCCAGTTTCTGTTGAGCATGGTGCTGGCCAGACCACCCAACAGCAGCAGGTGTTGGAAGAGGGTAGTGGAGATGATGAGGTCCAAGACCCAACATGGCGTGAGGAACAGGAAGGTGGTGGTAGCAGCTCTGAGGAAGAGATTGCCCCAACGGTCCAAACAGTAGGGAGAGGTAGGCTGCAGACTCGGTTGCCTGTAGCCTCCAGTTTGGCACCCGTTCGTAGCAGTTCTCTTCCAACAGCCAAAACGGGCGCTCCCAGGACTTGCACTGCGTGGTCCTTTTTTGACACACTTGCAGATGATATTTGCTATGTCAAATGCAAGCTGTGTAATCAAAAAGTAAAAAGAGGTAAAAGTGTCAGTAACCTTAATACCACAAATATGTGGAAACATGTGCGGTCAAAGCACGTGGTTGAGTTACAAAGACACACTGGAGATGTAGGCCAACCTACAGCAGCACCTACATCTTCAGCTCGTGTTGGAGCCTCTTCCTCCAGCTCACACACAGCTGGTTCGGCTTCCTCACAGGATCGCCATGGAAGAACCTCTGTCACTGTTGTCCAGAGACCCAGTGTTATTCCACCCACAGCTGCAAGTTCCCTGTCATCCTCACACTCCCAGGCCACAAAACAGCCATCGGTAGCACAGGCATGGGATAAAAGACGGCCATACTCGGCAAACCATCCACGAGCACAGGCTCTGAATGCTGGCATTGCAAAACTCCTGTCCCTTGAAATGCTGTCATTCAGGCTGGTGGAGACTGACAGTTTCCATAACTTAATGGCATTGGCAGTCCCACAATACAATGTGCCCAGCCGATTTTATTTCAGCAGGCAAGCCGTCCCTGGTCTGCAAAAGCATGTTGAGGGAAAAATTAAACATGCGCTACTAAACGCCATCAGTAGCAAGGTCCACCTGACCACCATGCGTGGACCAGTACCCATGGCCAGGGACGATACCTTTCCCTCACTGCCCATTGGGTCAATGTTGTGGAGCCGGGTACAGATCTTGCGAGTGGCGCTGTACGTGTTCTGCCAACTCCAAGGATTGCAGGAATCAAGTCTGTCCACATTGACTCCTCCTCCTACTCCAGTTCCTCAGAATCATCGCTGCACGAGCCGTCACGGTCTACCTCCACATGGACATAGGAGATGACACAGCCGTGGCCAAACGTCAACAGGCCGTCCTGAAATTAATTTCCATGGGAATCGAAGCCACACAGCGCAGGAGCTCTGGAATGCCATCAAGCAGGAGAGCGACGTGTGGTTTTTGCCAGCGAATCTCCAGCCAGGCTTGGTAGTGTGTGACAATGGCCGAAATCTGGTGGCAGCTCTGGGCCTTGGCAACCTCACTCACATACCATGTCTGGCACATGTGCTCAACTTGGTCGTGCAGAGTTTTTTGAGGGACTATCCGGATCTTGATGCACTGCTGCACAAGGTCCGCCTAGAGTGCGCTCACTTGCGACGTTCCAGCATCGCCAGATCGCGCATTGCAGCTCTGCAACGCAGATTTCGCCTTCCTGAACATCGCATCATATGTGACGTACCCACCAGGTGGAATTCCACGTTACATATGTTGGAGCGGTTGTGTGAGCAGCAGCCAGCAGTAATGGAGTATCAGCTGCATCAGGCGCAATCAACTCGCAATTTGCGCCGTTCACACTTCACCACTACTGAGTGGGCCTCTATGAAGGACATCTGCCACGTTTTGCATGCGTTTGATGAGTCAACGCGGATGGCGAGTGCAGATGATGCACTAGTCAGCCTGACTGTCCCCCTTATCTGCCTGCTTCAAAAAACACTGCAAGCACTAAGGGATGAGGTTTTGGAAGAGGTGGAGGATGAGGAGTCACAAATTCCATCACCTTCTGGACAGTCAGCGCAACGTGGTTCCTCACAAAGGGCTGGGCAGGGCTCACTTTGTGAGGAGGATGAGGAGGAGTCAATGGAGGAGGAAGACATCGCTCCAGAGGGAGGTACACAACGCTCTAGTCAGTATGTAGAGCGAGGGTGGGGTGATGCAGAGCAGGCAGAGATGACGCCTCTTGCAGGGGACAGCGTTTCTTGGCCAGTTGGGAGTCTGCAGCACATGGTTGATTTCATGCTGCAGTGCCTGAGAAACGACCGCCGCATCGCCCACATTCTCACCAGTCTGATTATTGGGTGTACACCCTCCTAGACCCTCGCTACCGGGACAACTTACAAAGCCTCATCACACCGTTGAACCGGGAGCGTAAAATGCGGGAGTACCAAGACACACTGGTGCAATCCATAATGTTCTCCATTCCAGCCGAGAGCACTGCTGCTGCTGCTACTGCTTTACAAAGCAGCTCTGTGCGTCGAGGCAGTGGAGACAGCTCTGCAACAAGAGGGAGCACAAGCAGCGCCTCTTCAAAAGGCAAGACCAGTATGTTCCAAATGTGGCGAAGTTTTGTGGCAGCGCCACAAATGTCTACACCATCCGAGACGGCTCCAGTCAGCAGGAGGCAACGTTTCCGTAAGATGGTGACAGACTACATGTCTTTCCCTCTCAGTGTACTCCCAGATGGCTCTTCCCCATTCAAGTTTTGGGTCTCTAAGCTGGATACATGGCCAGAGCTTAGCCAGTATGCATTGGAGGTGCTGGCTTGCCCTGCTGCCAGTGTATTATCGGAGCGCGTCTTTAGTGCTGCAGGTGGTGTACTAACAGACCGTCGCATGCGACTATCCTCCGATAATGTAGACCGGCTTACTTTTCTGAAAATGAACAAGGCATGGATCTCGCCAGAATTTGTCTGTCCGTTTTCAGATTAAATAACTGGTTCGCAACGTTATCCATGTCTCCTGTTATGTTCATCTTTCTACCACCTGAACTCTACTCCCTGGGCTACAACACTGCCAGTTGCTGCTCAGAAGTGTCGTGTCCACAGACCAATACACAAGCTATAGTGTTAGTGGGGTTCAGTAACGCCAGCTGTTCCCCTGCTGTGTGTCCGGCAATGAAGTCTCCTGTTCCCTACACATGCACAGAAAAACCCATGTCGAACATGCTCCAAATAGGGAAGAGCCGTCACCCTGATTGTTATGCTTAAAACATGAAATTGTGAAGTTTTCCAGGCCTAGAATGATAAATTTTTATGACAAATATGGACAAATAATAATTTGTCATCACAGCGCATATCTGCACATGTCTATTAGAAATGGTAACAAAAACTAAAACATAGTGTTCACTTTTTGAAATTAATGCATAAAAGTACATTTCATACTTATCAATTAATGCTTTTTAAGGAACTTTATCTGTACCTGTAAGATAATGCAGTCAATGGATGTACGAATCATAAAATCCTCATCATCATCATCACGAGTTTTATTTATGACAGACATTATAAAATACACATACTGATGCCAACTGTAACTTCACACACCATATATGAAATGGCCAGCATGTAAACCTGGTAATAATGTGCAATAATAAATTATTACATCTAGAAAGTGCATCATGCATACTGACAATAGGTAGTTATACCTGCAAGTGCTGTTGAAACAACCACAACAGATATAAATTAATAATGGTATATAGGTATCACAGTGCATAGTTACTCATGGACAATGTCGATGTAATACTGTACCTCAATAAAGTCAGCGTCAACCATTATGCTTGTTAGTCTTGTAGATTGTTAAAGAGGGAACGTTCTTTTTTTGTTGGTCATAGGTGGAGTATTAGACAGTAAATGATTACTGCTGTCGTATTTTTGGTGTCCCTAGGGCGCAATAACGCTGCGTAACGTCACATTTTATAGAGTCATCTAATTGACACACGCTACCCTACCCTACGCGTGACAGTAGGAAGGTAGTGTTGACGGATAAAGCCTTGCGCAACCAGACATGCTTTTACCCTCTTCAACACTGTACAAGCAAAAAATGCATGATTGCAGCCGCAGACTTTATTGACGTACAGTATAACATCGCCATTACCCATCAGAGGCTGTCCACTGTCTGATACAGACATAGAATATACCTTTGCTATCCGTAGCCTTTGTTTCACCTACACTTGCAGGCACACACTTAAATTGTGACAATGCATTATGTTTTTTTAAATGGTTATTTTTTATCGTACATTATTGTGTCATCACATTGATGAGTCCATGCTGGACATGTCATACATGCTGTACAAAGTAACGATTTTATTAACTTAAATAATTGAAATGTCTGTGACTGTCACATCTAAATTGCAATGATGATGATGATGAGTGACTATTACAAAATCCATTGTCTTCACTATGTTATGGTTTAACATAGCGTTCCTTAAGCATTATTCATAAATACAAAAATGGACTTTTATTCTTAAATTTACAACACTATATTTTGTAACCAATTTTTTGGGTGGTGTGTTGTTCCATTTCTTGTTGGCATGTGCATATATGCGTTTATATTTGCAGTGTCTTTATTTTTATTCTTGAAGTTAGGAAACATGTGTATCTTCGTACCGTGTTAGCCAGTAGATAGAAAAATATTTAGACTTGAGAGTCCGCAGTGGTTGTTACCTTTTAATGGATAACTGAAAAGATGGTAACAAATTGCAAGCTTTCGAGGCTACTCATGTCTCTTCATCAGGCAAAGACTAAAACAAAAAATGAAGCATCACATATTTCTATACACAACAGGACACAGGAATAGTGAAATAGGTAAGACAAGTAAGTGACGTGTAGCAGAACTGTCATTATCACAGAGGGATGAACATAAATATTGGAACAGTTCCTAGATAAGGATAGAAAGTTTTATTGCCCTCTGATTGGGGTCTGGTTTTGTGTTTTCATGCCCCTGGAAGGGCAGAGACGCAGATTCCTTAATTGATATAGAATGACATAAATCCGTGTGATCTATTCATTCCATCACTAACAGTGTCAAAGGTCATGATGAGCTTATATTCTGAAACCTTTGTATCTTTCTCATATTTGAAGTTATATTTTAATACCAGTAATTCCATATCCATCATGCTATGACCGGGCATACAAAATTGTTTGCCACAGGTAAATCCATTATTTTTCTCTTATTGTGTGGCGCTGATAATTCATCCTTGTTCTCATTTTTTGGCCGGTCTCCCCTCACTTGTCCCTCCCTCACTTGTCTTACCTATTCCTGTGTCCTGTTGTGTGTAGAAATATGTGATTCTTCATTTTTTGTTTTAGTCTTAGCCTGATGAAGAGACCTGAGTAGTCTCGAAAGCTTGGAATTTGTTACCATATTTTCAGTTAGCCATTAAACGGTATCAACCACAGAGGACTCTCAAGTATAAATATTTTTCTATTCTTGGAATTGAAATTCATCATTTTATTGTCCTAGTAAAACTTCATTTATTCTTGTTTGAAGTACATACATTTGCAATGGCCACGTAACAAGGCAATAACTCAATATTTTATGCCTACACCCTCCTTGACCCTGGGCTTCAACACCGCCATGTTGCTGCTCAGAAGTGTTGATGCACAGATGAAAAACAATCGCTGATGTGTTTGTGGGGTTCAGTAACGCCTGCTGTTCCCCTGCTGTGTGTCTGGCAAAAATTACTGCTGCTAACTACAACTTCAAACATCTCATACTAGGCCTCTGCCTACACCCTCCTTGACCCTGGGCTTCAACACCGCCAGTTGCTGCTCAGAAGTGTTAGATGCACAGATGAAAACAATCGCTGATGTGTTTGTGGGGTTCAGTAACGCCTGCTGTTCCCCTGCTGTGTGTCCGGCAAAAATTACTGCTAGCTACCTAATCATGGTGAAAAAAACATGACATGTCAAAGTGTCTAGTGCTACACATAGATATGAGGCTACACCCTGATTTCTAAGCTGTAAACATTTGAAACGTCAACTTTAAAACCATAAAATGATTAGTCTTTGTCACAAATCTGTTACAAAATAATTGTGACATATTATTACAGATATGCACATGTCGAAAACAAATGCAAACACAAAAGCCTACTTATGCTATAGGATACTGATGGTCAACCTTGTCACTCCATAGCTTAGACAAATCCAACTCACATCATGACTCAAATCTGCAATGTTGGAAGTGCATAATGTGGGTTGAACTTTGACAACTGCTGCAGTGCGAAGGTTATACTTCAGTGTTCTTGCCTTTTAAATAAAAGCATACAAGTAAATATAATAATCCAATGTTGATTAAGGGACGTGATGTACACCTGTAATATTGTGCAAACAATGCATGTAGGAATAGTCCTCTTCAACATTACTTATATTTGTGTCATTTTAAAAAATACATATTTAATTAGAAAGTTAACAGCCCATATCATAAAGGTCCTTCATGTAAACATGATAATCGCTAACAAAAATCATGCATTACCTTGGTAAAGTCAATAGTGCATAGTCACAATAGCAAAATATATACCTGTAAGTGGTGCTGAAAGAACGACAACTGATAGAATAGGTGAATGATATCTATTTATCAGACTGAATAGCGACACCTGTACAATGTCGATATAATACTGTACCTTAACAAAACAGCTGTGTCACACCTCACACTCGTTTTTCTTGTAGCTTGTTATGTAATAGGGCACATGCGTGTATGTTTCATCATAGGTGCATGTTTACTGAGTAAAGCAGTCATGACAACGCCTTTGTGTTGTCGGTACGCTTGCGATGATGAACGATGCGCACCGTGAATGTTAGTCTGCGTCATAAGACGTACAGACGCTCCAATACCCAACGCGTCACAGCAGGAAGCCAGTCTGTGCGTCCAAACAAAGGCGCAACCATACATGCACGTAACCTTTTATAAAGCTATATAAAAAAAAGGATGTAGTAGTAACGCACACTTTATTGAGGTACAGTATTACATCGCCATTCACCATCTGTGGCTATGCAGTCTCATCTATATATACCTTATCTATCCGTTGTCATGCTTGCAAGTCCACAGTCAGGCATAAATATCTGTTTTCACTCTGCACTATGCACTTTTTAAATTTTTTGTTTGTTAATATAAATGATTGGCACATATTATCAGTATTACATGATGGAAATTTTAGATATTTTTAAAAAATTTTAGTGATATTATTCACCAAATGTAAAGTTTTATGAATGTCAAAGATAACTTGTAATGCTGATTATGTTTTAAGTCAGCCATTCATTGTCTACACAATAAAATGGTGTACATACTGTTACTTAGCCATCATTAATGGATTCTGATATGTACTTGTATGCTTTTATTTTAAACCGTATAGCAGATTATTTAACCTATTTTAATTGTGGTTTGCATTGCTTTCAACATGTTAATGTATGCGTTTATGTTTGTAAATATTAATTTACATATTTTTTTAAGTAAAATCATCATCTTATGGTACTAAAGGTTATATTTCTCTTGTTTGGAGTATAGACATTTTTAATTGACACGTAACAAGGAAAATACTTGATATAGTATTTAAACATCCTCCTTGACCCTGGGCTACAACACCGCCAGTTGTTGCTCGGAAGTGCTGTTAGCACAGTCAACACTTGCTCCTGTGTTACTGGGGTTCAGTAATGTCAGCTGTTCCCCTGCTGTGTGAACGGCAAAAAGTCCTGCTGCCTCCACCATGTTCTCTTCTCATCCTGGGCTACAACACCGCCAGTTGTTGCTCGGAAGTGCTGTTAGCACAGTGAACACTTGCTCCTGTGTTACTGGGGTTCAGTAATGTCAGCTGTTCCCCTGCTGTGTGAACGGCAAAAAGTCCTGCTGCCTCCACCATGTTCTCTTCTCATCCTGGGCTACAACACCGCCAGTTGTTGCTCGGAAGTGCTGTTAGCACAGTGAACACTTGCTCCTGTGTTACTGGGGTTCAGTAATGTCAGCTGTTCCCCTGCTGTGTGAACGGCAAAAAGTCCTGCTGCCTCCACCATGTTCTCTTCTCATCCCTGGGCTACAACACCGCCAGTTGTTGCTCGGAAGTGCTGTTAGCACAGTCAACACTTGCTCCTGTGTTACTGGGGTTCAGTAATGTCAGCTGTTCCCCTGCTGTGTGAACGGCAAAAAGTCCTGCTGCCTCCACCATGTTCTCTTCTCAT
The DNA here is from genome assembly GCA_033576555.1 of Oophaga sylvatica. Taxonomy (NCBI): domain Eukaryota; kingdom Metazoa; phylum Chordata; class Amphibia; order Anura; family Dendrobatidae; genus Oophaga; species Oophaga sylvatica. The sequence goes on from JARQOD010000002.1 coordinate 208,767,944, forward strand.
CCCTGGGCTACAACACCGCCAGTTGTTGCTCGGAAGTGCTGTTAGCACAGTCAACACTTGCTCCTGTGTTACTGGGGTTCAGTAATGTCAGCTGTTCCCCTGCTGTGTGAACGGCAAAAAGTCCTGCTGCCTCCACCATGTTCTCTTCTCATCCCTGGGCTACAACACCGCCAGTTGTTGCTCGGAAGTGCTGTTAGCACAGTGAACACTTGCTCCTGTGTTACTGGGGTTCAGTAATGTCAGCTGTTCCCCTGCTGTGTGAACGGCAAAAAGTCCTGCTGCCTCCACCATGTTCTCTTCTCATCCCTGGGCTACAACACCGCCAGTTGTTGCTCGGAAGTGCTGTTAGCACAGTGAACACTTGCTCCTGTGTTACTGGGGTTCAGTAATGTCAGCTGTTCCCCTGCTGTGTGAACGGCAAAAAGTCCTGCTGCCTCCACCATGTTCTCTTCTCATCCCTGGGCTACAACACCGCCAGTTGTTGCTCGGAAGTGCTGTTAGCACAGTGAACACTTGCTCCTGTGTTACTGGGGTTCAGTAATGTCAGCTGTTCCCCTGCTGTGTGAACGGCAAAAAGTCCTGCTGCCTCCACTATGTTCTCTTCTCATCCCTGGGCTACAACACCGCCAGTTGTTGCTCGGAAGTGCTGTTAGCACAGTGAACACTTGCTCCTGTGTTACTGGGGTTCAGTAATGTCAGCTGTTCCCCTGCTGTGTGAACGGCAAAAAGTCCTGCTGCCTCCACCATGTTCTCTTCTCATTCCTGGGCTACAACACCGCCAGTTGTTGCTCGGAAGTGCTGTTAGCACAGTGAACACTTGCTCCTGTGTTACTGGGGTTCAGTAATGTCAGCTGTTCCCCTGCTGTGTGTACGGCAAAAAGTCCTGCTGCCTCCACCATGTTCTCTTCTCATCCCTGGGCTCCAACACCGCCAGTTGTTGCTCGGAAGTGCTGTTAGCACAGTGAACACTTGCTCCTGTGTTACTGGGGTTCAGTAATGTCAGCTGTTCCCCTGCTGTGTGAACGGCAAAAAGTCATGCTGCCTCCACCCTGTTGTCTTCTCATCCCTGGGCTTCAACACCGCCAGTTGTTGCTCGGAAGTGTCATTGGCACGGGTACTCACTCCTGCCCAGACTGGTTACAGCACGCCATCTGTTTCCTGTCAGTGTAAACGTCACTTAGCCTCCAATAAGTTGTCCTGTCGTGTGCCGGTCGGGTTAGCCGACTCTATGGTGCTTGGAGTTTAGGTGCTTCCATATGTGTCTGCGGATATGCAAATAAGCTGTTTCCGTTGTGACAATAGGACAATCACCCACTGTAGTACTGTGGATCAGGTAACTGCGGCCGGCTCGCTGCCTGTCCAACTTAAATTTCCATGGGTTACCTTCCTTGCCTACGCCGTCCGGGTTCCAGTACCGTCAGCTGGTTCTCCGCAGTGCCTTTGGCCTAGGTGCCTCCATCTCGGTATCCGAGTTCCAGTAACGTCTGCTGGTCCTTGGTAGTGCTTTGGAGCACAGGTACCTCCTGCTTAGTAACCGTGTCCCAGTAATGTCAGCTGGTCCTCGGTTGTGCCATTGGCTCTTTTCCTTCTGCTGCCCCTCCGGGTTCCAGCACAGTCAGCTGGTCCTCGTTACTTGCATTGGCTCTTGTACCTTCTGCTACCCGTCCGGGTTCCAGTACCGTCAGCTGGTTCTCCGCAGTGCCTTTGGCCTAGGTGCCTCCATCTCGGTATCCGAGTTCCAGCAACATCTGCTGGTCCTTGGTAGTGCTTTGGAGCACAGGTACCTCCTGCTTAGTAACCGTGTCCCAGTAACGTCAGCTGGTCCTCGGTTGTGCCATTGGCTCTTTTCCTTCTGCTGCCCCTCCGGGTTCCAGCACAGTCAGCTGGTCCTCGTTACTTGCATTGGCTCTTGTACCTTCTGCTAGCGGTTCAGTACAGTCACTGGTTCTCAGCAGTGCTTTGGCCTAGGTGCCTCCATCCGTATCCGAGTTCCAGCAACGTCGCTGGTCCAAGTGCTTTGGAGCACAGTACCTCCTGCTTAGTAACCGTGTCCAGTAAACGTCAGCTGGTCCTCGGTTGTGCCTTGGCTCTTTTCCTTCTGCTGCCCTCCGGGTTCCAGCACAGTCAGCTGGTCCTCGTTACTTGCATTGACTCTTGTACCTTCTGCTACATTTACAAATTGAAGATTTTTCAATGCTTTTTGGGTAATCACTCTGGATCTCCAACAATTAAGACGACGACCCTGATGACCACCCCGAAGAAGATGACGACCACAAGGACGACGAGCATCAAGCCAACCAGCCTAAACACATCACAAAGAAAATAAAAGATTACCAAACAGGACTAAGAAGGTTAAGACAAACTACAAGATACAGAACAAGAGACTTAAGAACAATAAGCAGAAGATCAAAAAGCAGAAGAACATGAAGTATAAGACCAAAATGAAGAGCAAAATATATGCTCTAAATTATAAGCAGAAGAAGACTAAGCAGTGTATGGGGTGAATCCGTTCCTCCTCGTGGTGCCCCTGAAAATGCCTGCTGCTGCAGGCTAAACTGAACACGGACAAATACTGTTGTAATTTAAATCTTTTGTGACAGCAAGAACAGAAGGATGAAAAATTCATACTTTGACAGATTACAAGTACAGGATTCTCTGTCACAAATAAGAATATGATGAAGAAGATGAAGTACAATATGAATAAGAATAATAGTTTAATAAGAAGAATATGAGTAATGTTAACAAAAAGATGAATAGCAAGAAGTTTAAGAAGATGTCATGGGTGCATCGCCACGAGGATCGTCGCGATTGCACATTCTGACTTCTCGCAGCTGAGTTGCTGTTACTTTGTGTTTGGTAATGAGAGAGTTAATTTTACCTAGCTCTTTGCTAAGACTAGGTCCAGCCTCGCCCGGCTGCTTTTGATTATGTTCTAATTAGCTTCCTTTATATCCCTGCCAGTCTGGGTGTTAGATGCCGGTGAAAGCCTTCATGTAGTCTAGCAGACTGGATCGGTTCTGAGAATACTTAAGCTAAGAGCTCCTTAGTTGTTTTTACTCTTATAGCTTATAGTTTATCTCTGAGACCTTAGGTGTTCCTACTGTGTGTGAGTGTTGTATGTAAGACTTTATTTACTTTATTTCTTGTCTTTCTTGTATGTCTTTCTGTTCATTAACCGTTACCTGTTCATTCCCTTTGGTGGTAATCAGGGTCCTTCTTAGGACTAGATTACAGTTGGCAGGGATTGATAGGAGACAGGGTTTACGCTGGTGGCCTGGACCTCTGTACCTTTAACAGTACCTCCAGGTAGAGGGATTAGTTAGGACCCCAGTTTAGGGTCAGCATAGACCCCGGTCACCCTCTAGCCAGAGACAGCGTATAACGGATTCCGTATTGACCCACTGGACATTCTGTCAGGTAATTCTATGTTATCATATATCTATGCGCATGTTATATAGTATGTTGCCCTTTTGATATAGATTACTGTCATCACATATATATATCTGCTATACAGCGTGACATTTTCACCGGCCCATACTAAAGATTCTCCCCAGCTGTCATGGATCCAGTAGCCCAGCTGGCCCGGCAGTTGCAGGGGTTGTCCATGGAGTTGGCAGACATTAAGTCCAAGGTTCTGTCCCCCCCGGAGCAAACCAGATCTGAACCTAAGGTTGCTCTTCCGGACAGGTTCACTGGTGGGCGGGACAAATTTTTTACTTTCCGGGAGGCATGTAAATTGTACTTTCGGCTGCGGCCTCGGTCATCTGGGAGTGAAGAGCAGAGGGTGGGAATTGTTATCTCGCTCTTACAAGGGGACCCTCAATCTTGGGCGTTCTCTATTCCTCCAGGCTCCCCAGATCTCCAGTCAGTGGATCGATTTTTTACTGCCCTGGGTCTGGTATATGATGATCCGGATCGAGTTTCCCTTGCTGAAACAAAGTTACGTAAAATACGGCAAGGAAATCGTCCAGCGGAGGAATATTCTTCTGAGTTCCGTAGATGGGCAACAGATACTCAGTGGAATGACCCAGCTCTTAGGAGCCAGTTTTGTCAAGGGTTGTCTGACAAATTAAAAGATGTGTTGGCTCAGTATGATTCTCCTCCATCACTGGAGGCTGCTATGGCCCTCGCTATTCGCATTGATAGACGAATTCGGGGAAGACGCGAGGTAACTCCGCCTCCCGTGATGACTCCACCTACTACTAAAGTCCCTTATACTGAGGTTCCCCTGGTCTGTTCTGAGGAACCCATGCAGTTGGGAGGGACATCTTTTTGTAGGAGGGAACCGGCGGTGCACCGCAAGACTAGAAGGTGTTTCTTTTGCGGGAGAGAGGGACATTTTGTTGGGGGGTGTCCATCCCGGGCCTCTTTGAGCAAAGGAGTTAACCTGGGAGTGTGTATTTCGTCCCCAAATCCCTCTCAGTTTCTCGTGCCTGCGGAGGTGGTGATTGGTACTAGAACTGAGAGGATTTCTGTTTTTCTTGATAGTGGGTCCGGGGCTAATCTGGTGGACGCTCGGTTTGCCCAGGTGCATGGTATGCAACTGAGTGTTTTGGCCAAACCGGTCCCTATAGTCTCTATTAATTCTAGACCTCTCGGTCAAGGTTGCTTGGTACAAGCTGTTCATAACATAGATCTTCGAGTAGGGGCAATACATAAAGAGCAATTGTCTTGTTATGTGTTGGAGGGTCTACCTACTCCTATTGTGTTGGGACTTCCTTGGTTGGCTAAACATAACCCAGTGATTGATTGGCAATCCGGAAAGATAAGCCAGTGGGGTGAATTTTGCAGGAATAACTGCATGAGCACGGTCATCGGTGCGGTTGTGCCTAGGACTTTGTCTCCTTTTCTGGAGGACTTTGGGGAGATGTTCTCAGAGGAGGGGTGTAAAGAGTTACCTCCTCATCGCGCATATGACTGCTCAATAAAGTTGCTTCCTGATGCCTTATCTCGTACTTTCCCAGGGGCCGGGAGGACGGATGATCCGGTTCCTATTCCTCAGGAGGGAGTTGTAGTGTCAGATGTATGCTCTGAGCTTGAGGGGGAGTTATTGGGGGCTCAGGGGGACGCCCCTGTGGGACTTTCAGGGAGACTGATAGTTCCAGATCGGTTAAGACTGAAGGTTACGGGGAACCGTTACAAACGGATGGCTGATAGGGGGAGAGTTTCTGGTCTAGATCTGAAGGTGAACGATCTGGTTTGGTTGTCTACCAGGAATTTAAAACTTAAAGTTTCCTCCTGGAGGTTAGGTCCCAGATTCATCGGGCCGTACAGGATCAGTTCCATAATTAATCCTGTGGCATTTCGTTTGGACCTCCCTCCTACGTTTAAAATTCATAATGTGTTTCACAAGTCATTACTTAAAAAGTATGTGGCACCAGTCATACCGTCACCTCTACCTCCTCCTTCAGTGGTGGTCAATGATAACGTGGAATTTCATGGGTCGAAAATCATTGACTCACGTCTCAGTCATCGGTCCCTTCAGTACCTGGTTCATTGGAAGGGGTATGGTCCTGAGGAGAGGACGTGGGTCCCTGCGTCGGAGGTTAACGCAGATCGATTGGTTCGGACCTTCCACACAACTTACCCGGGCAGACCTGGTCTTGAGGGTCCGGAGGCCCCTCGTAGAAGGGGGGGTACTGTCATGGGTGCATCGCCACGAGGAATGTCGCGATTGCACATTCTGACTTCTCGCAGCTGAGTTGCTGTTACTTTGTGTTTGGTAATGAGAGAGTTAATTTTACCTAGCTCTTTGCTAAGACTAGGTCCAGCCTCGCCCGGCTGCTTTTGATTATGTTCTAATTAGCTTCCTTTATATCCCTGCCAGTCTGGGTGTTAGATGCCGGTGAAAGCCTTCATGTAGTCTAGCAGACTGGATCGGTTCTGAGAATACTTAAGCTAAGAGCTCCTTAGTTGTTTTTACTCTTATAGCTTATAGTTTATCTCTGAGACCTTAGGTGTTCCTACTGTGTGTGAGTGTTGTATGTAAGACTTTATTTACTTTATTTCTTGTCTTTCTTGTATGTCTTTCTGTTCATTAACCGTTACCTGTTCATTCCCTTTGGTGGTAATCAGGGTCCTTCTTAGGACTAGATTACAGTTGGCAGGGATTGATAGGAGACAGGGTTTACGCTGGTGGCCTGGACCTCTGTACCTTTAACAGTACCTCCAGGTAGAGGGATTAGTTAGGACCCCAGTTTAGGGTCAGCATAGACCCCGGTCACCCTCTAGCCAGAGACAGCGTATAACGGATTCCGTATTGACCCACTGGACATTCTGTCAGGTAATTCTATGTTATCATATATCTATGCGCATGTTATATAGTATGTTGCCCTTTTGATATAGATTACTGTCATCACATATATATATCTGCTATACAGCGTGACAGAAGAAGATAAAGAAGGTGAAGATGAAGAATAATTTGATGAAAAAGATGATGCTGCTGAAGATTATGAAGGAGAAAGTGTGTCAAAAGTTAAAAAGGTGAAGAGCATGGAAGTTGTGAAATATACATATTTGCCAAAATAGAAAAAACGTTAACAACATTGTCAATTTCTTCGTCAATCCGAACATCTTTAAAAAAAAAATATTTATGCTATTCCATTTGATTGGGTTAAACATCTATGCCTTTAATGTCTCCTCAACCTTCCCCAATACATTCTACATTACTCTTTGTTGTTTTCCTTCATGTACAATTAACCAACAAGGCAAGAATGGGGTTTTTTTAATTCCGATATTTTGTTCCCATAGACTTACATTGGATTTCCGGTATCGGTATCGGGTATCGCCGATACTTTTTGGGTATCGGCGATACCATTCTGATTCCGATACTTTTGGATATCGGAAAGTATCGCTCAACTCTACTCCTGACCTGAACCCCATAGAGAATCTGTGGGATATTGTGAAGAGTAAGTTGAGAGATGCAAGATCCAACACTCTGGATGAGCTTAAGGCCGCTATCGAAGCATCCTGGGCCTCCATAACACCTCAGCAGTGTCACAGGCTGATTGCCTCCAATGCCACGCCGCATTGAAGCAGTCATTTCTGCAAAAGGATTCCTGACCAAGTATTGAGTGCATAACTGAACATTATTATTTGATGGTTTTTTTTGTTTGTTTTTAAAAAACACTTTTATTTTATTGGACGGTTGAAATATGTTAATTTTTTGAGACAGGTTTTTTGGGTTATCAGGAGTTGTATGCCAAAATCAGTATTAAAACAATAAAAGACCTGACAAATTTCCGTTGGTGTGTAATGAATCTAAAATATATGAAAGTTTAATTGTAATCATTACATTATGGAAAATAATGAAATTTAGCACTGTATGCTAATTTTTTGAGAAGGACCTGTATATATATAAAATTGAATGTGTGTGTGTGTGTATCACTAACCAATCCCGAAGTATCTTTCATTTCACCAGAGCTGTTTAAAAGAAGCTGAGCTGTGATTGACTGCTATGAGTAACAGTTTTCTCACTCCACGACAACACCTTAGCAGACAGCGACTGGGTGGTTCTGACCCCAGGGTCTCTTAAAGGGATCATTGGTATGGAAATTAGGGCAATTCCACCAAGCTCCCTGGTTCTGACCCCAGGCCTCTCTAAGGCTACTTTCACACATCAGTTTTTTTGAATCAGGCATATCCGTCATATGCCTGATAGGACGGATCCGGCGCTGATTTTAAAAAAACTGATGCAACTGATCAGGTTTTTTGCCTGTTCCGTCCTGACCTTTTCAACCCGGAAAAAGAAAATTTTCCATGTTGAAAATGCAGGTACGAATGGAAAGAGAGAGAGAGAGAGAGAGAACCGTTCCACTCAGCGCTGTGGTTCTGACCCCAGGGCCTCTTAAGGGATCATTGGTATAGAAGTTAGGGCAATTCCACTCAGCACTCTGGTTCTGACCCCAGGCCCCTCTTAAAGGAATCCCTGTTATGGAAGTGAGGGCAAATCCCTCAGCACTCTGGTTCTGACCTCAGGCTCCTCTTAAAGGAATCCCCGGTATGGAAGTGAGGGCAAATCCACTCCGCTCTTTGGTACTGACCCCAGGCCTCTCTTAAAGGAATCTCCGGTATGGAAGTTAGGGTAAATCCCTCAGGGCTCTGATTCTCACCCCAGGCTTATATTAAAGGGATCATTGGTATGGAAGTCAGGGCAAATCCACTCAGCGCTCTGGTTCTGATGCCAGGCCTCTCTTAAAGGGATCCCTGGTATGGAAATTAGGGCCATTCCACTCAGCGCTCTGGTTCTGACCCCAGGTTGACGGATGATGTGGGATATTAGGGGTAGTAGTCTGGTGGCTAGGGCTGACGGGGTGATGTGGGATATTAGTGGTATTAGTCCGGTGGCTCGGACGGGATGATGTGGGATATTAGGGGTAGTAGTCCGGTGGCTGTGACAGGATGATGTGGGATATTAGTGGTAGTTGTCCGATGGCTCTGGCTGATGGGATGATGTGGCATATTAGTAGTCCAGTGGCTCTGGCTGACGGGATGATGTGGGATATTAGGGATAGTAGTCCAGTTGCACTGGCTGACTGGATGATGTGGGATATTAGTGGTAGTAGTCTGGTAGCTCTGGCTGACGGGATTGTGTGGGGTATTAGGGGTAGTATTCTGGTGGCTTTGACAGGATGATGTGGGATATTAGTAGTCCGGTGGCTCTGGCTGACGGGACGATGTGGGATATTAGGAGTAGTAGTCCGGTAGCTCTGGCTGACGGGATTGTGTGGGATATTATAGTGAATGTGGCTATACACTCAGCTTTATATATAGAGATATGGACTACTTGCTAGAGATGGGGTGCACATTACGAAGACTGGAAAACATGTATTTGGAGGTCGCCTTGCTATACTCATCAGGAGAGCTTTAAACTAGAACAATGTGGGAAGGGAAGCAAAACGCCAGAAAAAGCCATACACCTGACAAATGCTATTGAGAACTCGGCTATTAGAAATGGAAAGGAAGAACGAAGACAAAACAATCTAAATAATAAAAATATTGGAGGAAGAGAAACCAATCACAAACTAAAATGTTTTTATACAAATGCACAAAGCATGGGCAACAAACAAGGAGAATTGGAACTACTAACGCAGGAGAAGAAGTATGATGTCATTGGAATCACTGAAACTTTGTGGGACGATACACATGATTGGAACACAAGGCTAGAAGGATACAACTTATTTGCAAGAAACAGACTTGATAAACGAGGAGGAGGTGTCGCATTGTATGTTAGAAAAGCGTATATCTGCACAGAGATTGATGCTTCAGAGACTGGGAGTTCTGTGGAAACTGTTTAGGTAAGAATACAAGGACAGAACAATGGAAAGGACACCATTGTAGGCATTTACTACAGGCCACCTATGCAAGCTGAAGATATGGATGAACTCTTTATGCATCAAATGGCCAAGTTCTCCAAATAAATATGACATAGTTGTCATGGGAGATTTCAACTATCCAGACATTTGTTGGGAATCTCTCTCAGGCAAAACTAACAGGTCAAGGAAATTCTTATCCTCTCTTGCTGACAACTTTATCTTTCAAAAGGTAGGGGAGAAAACAAGGGGATCTGCTACCTTGGATCTAATCCTTATAAACAGGGAGGAAATGGTTGAGGAGGTAAGAGTGGCTGGGACCCTAGGAGGTAGTGACCATGCTATTTTAGAATTTTGGATAACAAGAGGAGGAAGACCTGTGAAGACTTAGACGTCAAAGTTAGATTTCAGAAAGGCAGATTTTAAGGGACTCCGAAAAAGAATTGGAGGGATCCAATGGCAGGATATCCTTAAGGACAAAAATGTCCAGGAAGGATGGGACATCTTGAAAAATGAGATTCTCAAAGCACAATCGTTAACAATTCCGAAAAGAGGGAAGAATGGAAAGCATTTAAGGAAACCAGGATGGATGAACACAGAACTTAAACACATGCTAAAAAGGAAGAAAGAAATGTTTATCAAATGGAAAGAGGGAGGCATATCTAAAGAAGAATATAATGCCATCTGCAGAACCTGCAGGGCACAAATCAGATTATCTAAAGCTGACAATGAATTAAGGCTTGCAAGAGATGTCAAAAGCAACAAAAAAAGATTTTGGGGATACGTCAAAAGTAAAAAAAAAGTCAAAGATGCTATAGGATTTTTACAGGATGAAAATGATGAAATGGTAAGAAAGGACGTTGAGAAGGCAGAACTTTTAAATTCCTATTTTGCATCTGTTTTCTCTCAGAAAGGAAATGTAACATCAACTGATCTTCACTGTCCTATTAAAGGAATAGAAGAATCCAGGATATCTATAAACAGAAAGACAGTGAGGAAACACTTAGCTAACCTAAATGAATTCAAGTCTCCAGGTCCAGACGAATTACACCCCAGAATACTGAAGGAGATAGCAGAAGAAATTCTTGAACCACTGTCCATAATCTTTGAAAATTCTTGGAGAACAGGAGATGTCCCAGAAGACTGGAGAAGAGCAAATGTTGTTCCTATCTTCAAAAAGGGGAAGAAGGTGGACCCAGAGAACTACAGGCCGGTGAGTCTGACTTCTATACCAGGAAAGATCTTTGATCAAATTATTAAAGAACATGTATGTAAGTACCTGCATAAGAATGAAGTGATTAAACAGAGTCAGCATGGGTTTGTAACTAATAAGTCATGTCAGACTAACTTAATTTCCTTCTATGACAGAATCACTGACTGGGTGGATCAGGGAAATGCTGTAGATATAGTATATCTTGACTTCAGCAAAGCATTTGACAAAGTATCTCACACAATCCTTATTGAAAAAATGACTAAGTATGGAATGGACAAGGCAACTGTTAGGTGGATTCATAACTGGCTTAGTGATCGGACTCAAAGAGTGGTCGTAAATGGATGCACATACAGTTGGAAGAATGTCTCAAGTGGAGTACCACAAGGCTCTGTTTTGGGCCCTGTATTGTTCAACATCTTTATCAATGATTTAGATGAAGGAATTGAGGGTAAACTGATCAAATTTGCTGATGACACAAAGCTAGGAGGGTTAGCTAATACTAGAGAAGAGAGAGAGAGGATTCAAAAAGATATAAATAAACTGGAGCAGTGGGCAGCAACTAACAGAATGGTTTTTAACAGGGAAAAATGCAAAGTACTACATCTGGGCAATAAAAATGAAAAAAGCATATACAAAATGGGAGGAATAGGGCTAAGTAACAGCACATGTGAAAAAGACTTGGGTATACTAATTGATCACAGACTGAAAATGAGTCAACAGTGTGATGCAGCAGCAAAAAAGGCAAATACAATTCTAGGATGTATCAACAGAAGCATACAGTCTAGATCACGTGAGGTCATTATTGCCCTCTACTCCTCTTTGGTCAGACCTCATCTGGAATACTGTGTCCAGTTTTGGGCACCACATTTTAAAAAAGACATCAACAAACTGGAGCAAGTTCAAAGAAGAGCCACCAGAATGGTGACCGGTCTGCAAACCATGTCCTATGAGGAATGGTTGCAGGATTTGGGAATGTTTAGCTTGCAAAAAAGAAGACTGAGAGGAGACTTAATAGCTGTCTACAAATATCTCAAGGGCTGTCACATTGTAGAAGGATCATCTTTATTCTCATTTGCACAAGGAAAGACTAGAAGCAATGGGATGAAACTGAATGGGAGGAGACACAGATTAGATATTAGAAAAAACTTTTTGACAGTTAGGGTGATCAAGGAGTGGAACAGGCTGCCACGTGAGGTGGTAAGTTCTCCTTCAATGGAAGTCTTCAAACAGAGGCTGGACATGGACAGACATCTGTCCGGGATGATTTAGAGAATCCTGCTTTGAGCAGGGGTTGGACCAGATGGCCCAGGAGGTCCCTTCCAACTCTACCATTCTATGATTCTAGGATTCTATGATTATAATTTGTTATAACTAACCTTAGTTAGTTACTATGCCCGGGCAGCTCCGGGCTCTTCAGCTAGTTTGTTTAATATTTTTAAAAACATTTTTTTTACTTTTTACTTGCTTCAGTAGTCTCCACGGGAAACTAGAAGCTGCAGTTGTCCAATCGCCTCTGCTACATAGAGCAGGGCTGCATAGCAGATATGCTCACTTGCTATGAGCACCAACGACCAGGTGGCGCACATAGCGATGCAGCAATGACAACCATAGGGGTCTCCTGCTGACCCCGAGTTGTCATGCCAATCCATCGGCGACCCGCGGTCATGTGACACAGGCGCCAATGGGAGGAGGTAATAACATGCTTCCTGGGTGTGTATGTTAAATGCCGCTGTCAGCGCTTGACATCGGAATTTAACATTCCACTGCGGCTGTTCCGGGCACATGTCAGCTGTACAGATCAGCTGTCATGTGCCTGAAAAGGTGTGGGCTCTGGCAAGGGAGGCATTCAATGACGATAAGGGGTTAACGTAGGACAAGTCTTTGAAACATAAACACAGAAATTACACGTCACTGAGCCTGTGCCCGCTGCTTCCCATTCATTCCCCAGTAGTTTACAGCACGAGCGGTCCCCTTAGCACCACTCCGGTTGTAAACTGATTTTTCCCAGATATGAATTGCGCCGTGGGACTGACTGTACGCCGGACAGGTATGGGATATTTTTTTATTTTTTTTTTTACAGGAGATTGAGGGCTTCGCTGGGAATAGCAGTTTAATAAAGATGGCAAACCTGTGTGTTGTATTATTTCATTGAAAGACTTTACTCTTAATGTATGTGTTTATTTAACCCTTTACTTACTATAGGATTAGTAATGGAGAGGTATCTTATTGACACCTCTCCATTAATAAGCTTGGCTTAATGTCACCTTACAATAGAAAGGTGACATTAACCCCTTATTATCCCACTTGCCACCACTACAGGGCAAGTGGGAAGAACCCGACAAAGCTCCAGAATAGGCGCATCTAATAGATGCGCCTTTTCTGGGCAGCTGCATGCTGCTGTTTTTAGGCTGGGGGGCCCATATTCATGGCCCCTTACCAGCCTGAGAATATCAGCCTGCACCTGTTAGTTTTGCCGGGTCGGTTCAAAAAATATGGGGGACCCCACATCGGGTTTTTCATTCATTCTCTCCTGCTCACGCTGTTGCCGGAAGAGCTAGAGGGAATAATGACAGCCGCGTTCAGCACCACAGGCAGGGGAACAGCGCTTACTGTAGCACTACTTCCCCTGCGGCCGTCCGTGTGGTACTGATGCTGTACACGGGCAGCACATGTGTGCCACATGTAGTACACACACGGACACATGGATATAGATATCTCCGATACCAGTTTTTTCCGGTACTGGAAATATACAGACGTGTGAAAGGGGCCTATGTGAATGTTGGAGGGTGCAACAGACCTTTCTCATGGTTTATGACTGTCTACAGACCTTTCACATTTATAAGTAATATATGGAATAAACCAATATAGCAAGACATCCTGCCACTTTTTCGCCACACTGTTTCACATGACTTAGTCAATCAAAAGGAATCAAAATTACACGATTTCATCAACATCACCTTATTAATTGAAAAGATGTCTCCTACATTACTCAATTAGAGTGTTTGTACCAAGTTTGGAAGATATCCTCTATTTACCTACCTATATATTTCTAGCAATTGTCATATAAAAAATTGCTTTCTTGTAGCCAGTGTGGTCTACAATGTTTTGTTGTTTGTGTAAGTACAAAAGATATATTATATGTTTTAAAAATATAGTTCATTTTGCACTTTTAAATGCTTTTGAAGAACTGAGATATACGTTGAAAATTACACTTTGTAATATAAAATATTTTCCTAACAATGATTAGCAAAAAGGGCTACACTAAGGTATGTTCACATGCAGCTTTTTATGTTTTTTTCTTTATACAATATTTTTTATGTGTTTTGTTGACATTAAGTCATTTTAACCTCAATGGTGAAAAGCTGCTAAAAAACACTGAAAGAATGAACATGTACCTGTTTGGGGTTGAGGACACGTCTTTTATACTGATAACAAGTTCAAACAGGTGCCATTACTACAGGTAATGAGTGGAGGACAGAGGAGCCTCTTAAAGAAGAAGTTACAGGTCTGTGAGAGCCAGCAATCTTGCATGTTTTTAGGTGACCAAATGCTTTATTTTCCACCATAATTTGCAAAATAAATCTTGCCAAATCAGACAAGGTGATTTTCTGGATTTGTTTTCTCATTTTGACTCTCATAGTTGTGGTGTCCCTATGATGTCAATTACAGGCCACTCATCTTTTTAAGTGGGAGAATTTGCACAATTGGTGGCTGACTAAATACTTTTTTACCCCACTGTATGTTCAATCCATTAATCATTATTAGAGAGCTTTGTTACATGGGTTTCAGTGTGAACCAGTGTAAAAAAGAAGTCACGTGCACATACTCTAATTAGCTCTCATAGAAAATACAGTATACTGAACAGCACCAGTTTATGCATGCAGCATTGCAGTGTGTGCAGATCCTGAATCACAACATGCTTAGTTGCATGATATATTGTAACTTAACAGGACATGGACCCAGTCTGTCTCCATATAGTGCTTATCAGAAGCATACTGTACCTCCAATATAGCAAACAATGCCACAATTTTTTCCTGCGTATTGTCAGGCAATCCATGATAAGTAGAGATGAGCGACTTTGCCTTTTTTAGGGTCGAGTCCGTTTTCGTGAAACCCGACTTTCCCAAAAGTGGAGTCGAACGAAGTCGGCCGACTAACAGAAATGGTCAGGTTGGAGTCGAAAATCCGACCCCAATGCAAGTCAGTGGGAATAAAAGTCGGCAGGGAATGGAGGACAGTAAACACACCTACAGTGCCCATTTCAATGCCAACGACATCATTTCTTATTACTTAAGCTTGTCAACCTTAATTAACTTTATAATAATAGTAACGCATTGAAAACTGGGGGTTATTTGGCTAAAGTTGTGGGGGACAGTGCTGGCTTCAGGTTTACGTGGGCCCCGGGCCAAAGAGTCTCAGTGGGCCACTTTAACACATACCACAATTCATGATGCTCCGATACGACTGAGAAATATAGGTATAGAACAATGCCAAATACTTCACTTCTTACATTACATGAGTGATATCTATTTTAAATTCTACAATAGCTCAAAAACAGACAGTATAGTCCTCCATACAGTATTATGGGCACCACATAGTGCGCCATACAGAATAATGAGCCCCATATATTGCTCTATACAGAATAATGAGCCCCATATATTGCTCAATACAGAATGGGCTCCATATAATGCTCCATACAGAATAGGCCCCATATGTGCTCCATATGATGCTCCATATATAAAGGGCCCTATATGATGCCCATAAATAATGAACCCCATATGATGCGCCATATACAGTATAATGGGCCACATATAATGCTCCAGTATATGATGTGCCCCATGGATGATGCTCCAGTGTATAATGGGCCCTATCTATGATGCTCAAGTGTATGATGGGCCCCATATATAATTCTCCAGTATATAATGCTTAACATATATTTCTCCAACCATTAAAAAAATGAAATACCTCTCCTCGCTGGGCACTGCTCTACTCTGGACTCCTCAGCGTCGGCATCTTCCAGCTCTCTGCACTGTGACTGTTCAGGCAGAGGGCGCACAGACGTGACATCATCGCGCTCTCTGACCTGAATGTCACTGTCAGGAAACGCTGAAGACGTCACAGCGGTGGATAAGGGAGAGGTAAGTATTGCAAGTGCTGGGGCCCTGAGCTAGCAGGGGGGGCACACTTGTGGGCACCAGGAACTGGCACAAGGCCCTTCATAGTACGACGGTGTCTCTGACGGCAAGTGGGGCCCCCCACCTGCTCAGGTCACCCGCACTTGCCCGGGTGCGCCAGGTGCTGACCCCGGCCCTGGGAGGTACTGCCCAGTAAGGGAGGTGAAAAACTGGACATATGTTGAGGTGTAGGCTGGACGTTCAGCGCTGCAAATGGAGGAATTTGAGAAGTCGGAGGAAGAGGAGGACAAAGCGAGCATTTTGCTGGCAACCTATGTGTCATCAGGGCAAGGTGGGACACAATCCTTGGAACCCAGGAATGGTTCATTTTAATGAAGGGGAGATCATCAACATTTTGGGTCGACAGCCGGATCCTTCTTTCTGGGGAGGATTGATCCAGCAGCACTGAAGACTCTTTCTGATAGCACACTACCAGCAGGGCAAGCGAGTTCCTGTAAGGCATATTGTGCCAATTCAGGCCAGGTGTCTGTTTACAGGCCCAGTAGTCAGAGGGGAATTAACTGTGAGGGAGAACATCGATAGGGGAGGAGAGGTAATTTTGAACCATAGTTGACAACTGTTGTCTTCTGTCTGTTGCAGTTGATTCAGTATTAGCAGTCGTGTGAGCGGTACTTGAGAAATCAGACCACAACATGGTCATGAAACCCCTGTCTCCAACGCCACTTGGCTGTGTGCACCACAAACACCTCTTCCATTTGGTCCAGTATGGCTCGTGGTAGAACCTGCACCACTGCTGTGTGCTGGGAATGCCTCTAACAAACGGTTTACCAGAGTTGCTTGTTTGTTCACCAATATTAGCTCTAGGTTCTCCTGTGGCATGATGTTCTGTAATTTGCCTTTATAGCGTGGATCGAGGATGCTGGCCAACCAGTAGTCGTCATCCTTCATAATTTTGGCAATGCGGGGGGTCCCTTTTTTGGATCCGCAAGGCATAATCACACATGTGGTTCAGTGTTCCAGGTGTCAATGGTGGGTGGAGGAGCACTTTCTGCCAAATCCACATCCCTCCATTCACGCACAAACCTGGACCTGACCTAGGCAAGCCAACATTTTTCTCTTGCCCCTGAGAAGCATCTTCCTCCCCAAAATAATCATCCGCCTCATCCTCCTCCTCTTCCTCTTCTTCCTCCACCTCGTCCAGGACAGTTCTCTGAGCAGACAATGCCTAACTGTCATGAAGGCTTCCCTCCTCCTTCCTCCTCCGCTGCAGACGCCTGATCCTTAATGTGTGTCAAAGTTTGCATGAGCAGACGCATAAGTGGGATGCTCATACTTTTGATGGCACGTCTGCGCTTACCAGCTGTGTGCATTCCTCAAAACACTGAAGGACTTTACAGAGGTCTTCAGCTTTGACCACGCACACCCGACAACTCCATTTCCCCGCCCTCAAACTGCCTGCCCGTGGATCCTCCCACAAATGCATTACAGCCTGCCTCTTTTCACACAGTCTCTCAACC
>JARQOD010000002.1:208785219-208932771 GCA_033576555.1 Oophaga sylvatica
AATATCGCTCAACACTAGAGCTGACAAACATTTTCCCTGGGGGTAGGGGACACATCAACCGACTGTGTAAATATTTGTAGTTACGGACATCCTAAATACCCTGGCAAAACAATATAGTGGCTGTTTCATCACAGAACACAGTCACCCTGGTGATCTAGGGATAGTGTAGGAAGAGACGTGGAGTATGGCCTTCGAAAAGGTCATCCCAGTTTAAAGGAGCGGGTCTCCTATACTTGGAATGCTCATACACTAAGTGCATAGGCTGAAAAACATTTTCCCCTGGGGGGTGACACCTCAACATAGAGTGTAAACATTTTTGTAACGGGCATCAAAACACCCTTGAAAAAATTTATACTGGCTGTTGCATCATAGACCACCATCACCCTCGTGTTCCAGTGGTAGTGGATGATGAGGATGAGGAGAAGTAGGAGGATAATAACACGCCAAAGTCAGGAAGCCTATACCCATGTGTGGGTGTGAAGAGGTGCATGGTAATACACCTCCCAAAAAAATACACTGTATTGGAGGTTAGGTTTCGCTGTTATCATTCAGTGGTGTACAGAAGTCTGCCCCAATCCAGGCCTTGTTCATTTTTATAAGAGTCAGCCTGTCAGCATTTTCTGTTGACAGGCGGATGCGCTTATCAGTTATTATTCCACCAGCGGAACTAAAAACCCGCTCTGACAAAACGCTAGCGGCAGGACAGGCCAGGACCTCCAAGGCGTAGAGAGCCAGTTCATGCCACGTGTTCAGCTTGGATACCCAATAATTAAAAGGCACAGAGGAATCACGCAGTAAATTGGTATGGTCAGCAAGGTACTTCTTCAATATCTTCCCAAACTTTCCAGGCGTTGTGAGACTACCCCGTGAGTCTGGGCCAGGGCGATGGGAGGGTCTGAGAAAAGTGTCTCAGTACTTTGCCAGTGTTCCCCTGCCTCTGCTGGATTGAAGTTGGGTCTCTCTCGCCTCTACTCCTTGGTTGGCCAATGAACTCTGACCTCTGCTGCCAACGTTTTCAGATGGGAATTTTTTCAGTAATTCCGCAACAATGGCCCTCTGATACTGCATCATTTTAATACACCTATCTGACTCTGGAATAAGAGATTGACCGTTCTCCTTGTAGCGTGGGTCTAGAAGTGTCACCAACCAGTACTGACTGAGTGTCCACAAAAATTTTGATAATGCGGGGGTAACGGGAAAGGCAGCGCAACATAAAGTCTGCCATGCGTGCCACACTGCTAACTGGCAAGCCTTCCTTGTCCTCACCAACAGAACGAGAGTCCATACTGTCCTCCTCCTCCTCCTCCCTGTCCTCAGGCCATCCACGCTGAACAGACGGTATGACAGTTGTGCATGTAGTACCAACCTATAGCGCAGGAAAGTAGCTCCTGTTCTTCCTCCTCCTCCTCTTCCTCATTGTCAATCAATACACGTTCGGATGACAAGAGGCTGGGCTTTGTGTAATCACCCTGTATGGTTCCTTGCTCCATCTCATCGTGCTCCGCCTGCAATGCATACTCTTTGATTGTGAGCAGAGAGCTTTTCAGAATACAGAAAAGCGGGATGGTGAAACTACTGTAATTATGGCGTCATTGCCACTCACCATCTTTGTGGACTCCTCAAAGTTTTGTAGAATGATACATATGTCTGACATCCATGTCCACTCCTGAGGACTTATGTGTGCAGTCTGATCTGAATCACAGGGGGTACCAGAACTGTGGAAGACCACCTGCCTGGTGCCGGTTCCTAAGACCACTTTTCCAACTTCCCTACAAGACTATCGTCCAGTGGCCTTAACATCGCATGCTATGAAGTCCTTGGAGAGAACAATACTCGCCTACTTGTGCCCGAGGGTGAGGGCCTACACTGACCCCCTGCAGTTTGCGTACCAGCAGAGATTGGGGGTGGATGATGCTGTAGCGTCTCTGCTACATACAGTGCATTCGTTCTTGGACAATGATGGAACTGCAGTGCGCGCCATGTTCTTTGACTTCTCTAGTGCTTTCAATACCCTACAGCCGCTCTTACTACGTGATAAGTTGACTGATATGGAGGTAGAAGAGGGGATGGTGAACTGGATAAGTGACTACCTGACAGACAGGCCGCAGTTTGTAAGGATGGGGGAGGTGGTATCTGGCAGTGTATGGAGCAGTGTTGGAGCCCCTCAGGGTACAGTGCTGTCACCCTTCCTCTTCTCATTGTATACAGCTGACTTTCAGTATAAATCTGATTTTTGTCACCTCCAAAAATTCTCAGATGACTCCGTGATTGTAGGGGGCATTGTGGGGGGCCGGGGGGAGGAGGAATATAGAAGGGTGGTTTCTGACTTTGTGGATTGGTGTCAGACTAACTGTCTAGAACTAAATGTAAAGAAAACCAAGGAGATGGTGGTGAGTTATAGAAGGAAAAAGGAGGATTACTTACCGATCACCATTGCTGGCCAGGAGGTTGAGATTGTTGAGAGCTACAAATATTTGGGGGGTTCAACTTGACAGTAAACTCGATTGGAGGTGTCATACAGAAAAGGTTTACAAGAAGGGAATGAGCAGACTGTACTTTCTGCGGAAGCTCAGGTCGTTCAATGTGTGCAGTAAAATGCTGAAGATGTTCTACCAGTCCGTTGTAGCAAGCGCCATCTTTTTTGATATCATTTGCTGGGGCAGTAGTGTGCGAGTAGCTGACGCTAATAAACTCAACAAACTTATCAAGAAGGCAAGC
This sequence comes from Oophaga sylvatica, assembly GCA_033576555.1. Lineage (NCBI taxonomy): Eukaryota > Metazoa > Chordata > Amphibia > Anura > Dendrobatidae > Oophaga > Oophaga sylvatica. The sequence goes on from JARQOD010000002.1 coordinate 208,787,938, forward strand.
GCAGCTGTTGGCCTCCATCTTGACTCTTTTGAGGAGTGTTATGATTTGGTAGCTGAGGAGAGCAGGCAAAAACGGCAATACACCAGAGAGGTTGGAATCTACTGGATTGCAGTACCCTGACTAACCACCACAACTAAAGGCAGCCGTGGAGCGTACCTACGTTGGTCCTAGACGCCTCGTCACAGCCTGAGAGGCTAACTACACCTAAAGATAGAAAGAGGAAAGCTATCTGCCCCGGATCAGATCCCCAAAGAACATAGGAAGCCCCCAAACATGTAATGGCGGTTAGACAAGAGGAAATACAGACACAGACAGAAAATAGTATGAGCAAACGTTGGGGCCCAATCTTCCTAGAAAGAAAAGGATAGGAAGGACACTTACTGCAATCCAAAAAACCCTAAAAAAAATACCAACTCTACTAATTGCAAAAACACCTGAGATCACACGACCTCTACACCTAAATTAGTTCTCTGGTGTAAATAAAACTAAGCCGCAGCCACTGAAAAAACTGGAAAAGGCAAATGAACAAACAACAGTGGCTCAGATAAACTGAGAGGAGCACAAGCCCCCGGAGGGGACCTGGCTGACCTCCACAGAAGTGCAGGAAAGAATGCAAAAAGCAAGCACAAAAATAAAAGCAGAAAATATTTTTTCTGTTAGCAGAAGATGCAGGCAAGACTCAGCAAGCTTCCAAGAGAACCAGGAACCAAAGTTGAGACAAGAACAATTGATCAACGGCAACCCTGATGGGAGGGAACCTCCCTTATATAAGACCAGTCTGTAACTACTGATTGCCAATCTTCACAATATTCATTGAATGGTTCAGTACTGTTTGTAACCACCAGAGGGAGCTTCTGCTCAGAATTCATTTCTAACACATTCACAACAGTATCCCCCCTTGAGGAGGGGTCACCGATCCCTCATTTGGGCAATCCAGGTCGGTCAGGATGAGCTCTGTGATACGCACGGATCAGTCTCCTAGCATGGATGTCCGAAGCAAACACCCAAGAATTGTCCTCCTGACCATAACCTCTCCACTTAACCAAATACTGGAGTTTCCGTCTAGAAAAACGAGAATCCAATATTTTCTCAACCACATACTCCAGATTGCCCTCAACCAAAACAGGGTCAGGAGGCACAGCCATAGGAACCACTGGCTCGACAAACCTCTTCAATAAGGACTTGTCGAACACGTTATGGATCTTAAATGTCCCTGGAAGAAGTAAACGAAAGGAAACAGGATTAAGAATCTCCATGATCTTATAAGGTCCAATGAACCTAGGCTTAAACTTAGGAGATGCAACTCTCATAGGGATATTTCTTGAGGACAACCAGACCAAGTCCCCCACTTCAAACCGAGGACCATCAGTCCTATGCCGGTTGGCAAACCGCTGGGCCCTCTCCTGAGAGAGCGACAACCTCTCCACTTCCTGGTCCCAAATCTGCTGCATACGCTCCACAACAGAGTCAACACCTGGACAGACAGAAGCCTCCGTCTGTCCCGAAGAAAATCGAGGGTGAAACCCAAAATTGCAGAAAAATGGAGACATCAAAGTGGCAGAGCTAGCCCTATTATTAAGAGCAAACTCAGCCAAAGGCAAAAAAGAGACCCAGTCATCTTGATCAGCAAACACAAAGCATCTCAGATAAGTCTCCAATGTCTGGTTTGTTCTCTCAGTTTGTCCATTGGTCTGAGGATGAAAAGCAGAGGAGAAAGACAATTGAACACCAAGTTTAGAACAAAAAGTCCTCCAAAATCTGGAAACAAACTGGACTCCTCTGTCAGACACAATGTTCTCAGGAATGCCGTGTAACCGAACCACGTGCTGAAGGAACAAAGGCACCAATTCGGAGGAGGAAGGCAACTTAGGTAATGGCACAAGATGTATCATTTTGGAAAACCTATCACAAATCACCCAGATGGTGGTCATTCTCTGAGAAACAGGGAGGTCGGAAATGAAATCCATAGAGATATGCGTCCATGGTCTCTTGGGCACAGGCAATGGCATCAACAAACCACTAGAGCGAGAGCAAGGCTTGGAGCGAGAGCAAGTCCCGCAGGACTGCACAAATTCCCTGACGTCACGAGACAAAGTAGGCCACCAAAAGGACCGACTAACCAAGTCTCTGGTACCAAAAATTCCGGGATGACCGGCCAACGCGGAACAATGAATCTCAGACATCACACTCTTTTTCCACCGGTCTGGGACAAACAATTTCCCAATAGGGCAGCGCTCAGGTTTATCCTCCTGACACCCTTCCAGAGCCAGTCTCAAATTGGGCGAGATGGCGGAAAGAACTACACCCTCCTTCAAAATAACAGAAGGAACAGATAACTCAGGAGAGTCCGCCAGGAAACTCCTCGAGAGGGCATCCGCCTTAACATTCTTAGTGCCAGGAAGAAAGGAAACCACAAAATTAAAACGTGTGAAAAACAAGGCCCACCTGGCCTGTCTAGGATTAAGTCGCTTGGCTGATTCCAGATAAACCAGATTCTTATGGTCCGTGAGGACCACCACCTGATGTTTGGCTCCCTCCAGCCAATGTCTCCACTCTTCAAAAGGCCACTTCATGGCCAATAACTCCCGATTAACCACGTCATAATTACGTTCAGTTGGAGAAAATTTTTGAGAGAAAAAGGCACAAGGGTTACTTTTAGAGGTCTCTGGATCTCTTTGGGACAAAACGGCACCTGCCCCAATTTCAGAGGCATCAACCTCCACCTGAAATGGCAGAGAAACATCAGGCTGTCGTAGAACAAGAGCAGAAGTGAATCTCTGTTTAAGTTCCTGAAACGCAGAGACTGCCTCAGGAGGCCAACTCACCACATCAGAACCCTTTTTGGTCAAATCAGTCAATGGTTTAACAATAACAGAGAAATTACCAATAAATTTACGATAAAAATTGGCAAAACCCAAAAATCTCTGAAGAGCCTTTAATGAAGTAGGTTGGACCCAATCACAGATGGCCTGAACCTTGACGGGTCCATTTCAATAACAGATGGGGACAAAATGAATCCCAGAAATGAGATCCTCTGTACGCCAAAAGACACTTTGATCCCTTCACATACAGAGCATTCTCTCTCAAAATCTGGAACACAGTTCGAACATGTTTCACATGAGAGTCCCAGTCATTGGAAAAAATCAAGATATCATCCAAATAAACAATCAGAAATTTATCCACAAAATCCCTGAAAATGTCATTCATGAAGGACTGGAAGACGGAAGGAGCATTAGTGAGCCCAAAGGGCATCACTAGGTACTCAAAATGCCCCTCTGGGGTATTAAATGCCGTCTTCCATTCATCCCCGTGCTTAATGCGAATAAGGTTATACGCCCCCTGAGGTCAAGCTTGGTAAACCAAGTAGCACTTTTCACCCTGGAAAACAGGTCAGAAATCAAGGGTAACGGATATTGATATTTCACAGTGATATTGTTCAAGAGACGATAATCAATACACGGCCTTAATGAACCATCCTTTTTGGCCACAAAGAAAAAACCGGCACCCAAGGGTGAAGAGGATGGTCTGATATGACCCTTCTCCAATGACTCCTTGATATAAGACCGCATAGCGTCATGTTCAGGTACAGACAAGTTAAAAAGGCGACCTTTAGGGAATTTACTACCAGGCACTAATTCAATAGCGCAGTCATAGCTCCTATGGGGGGGGCAAGGATGCAGATTTACTTTCGCTAAACACATCAGAAAAATCAGTCAAAAAGTCAGGAACATCCTGAGCCTGGGGAGAGACAGAAAAAACTGGAGTGTTGGCATTAACACATTGGCAGCCCCAACTGGTTACAGACACAGATTTCCAATCCAAAACAGGATTATGAGACTGTAACCAAGGGAAACCTAGTACAATAATGTCATGCAGATTATACAGCACCAAAAATTTTCAACTCTCCTGATGATCAGGTTCAACCCTCATTATCACCTGAGTAGAGAACTGGGGTTTATCCTCAGCCAAAGGGGTAGAATCAATCCCCAGTAGGGGAATAGACTTCCGTAGGGGTATCAAAGGAAACCCACAACGTTTAGCAAAATCAAAATCCATCAGGTTAATAGCTGCTCCCGAATCAACAAAAGCCTGAGCAGAAAATGTGGACAGGGAGCAAATCAGGGTAACAGTCAACAGAAATTTAGTCTGAACACTACCCAAGACAACTGAGCGTGCAAAACGTCTTCCCCGCTTAGGGCAGACTGAAATAGCATGAGAGACGTCACCACAGTAGAAACATAACCCATTGCGTTTTCGAAACTCATGACGCTGTGCCCCAGAAGCCACTCTATCACACTGCATGGGTTCAGAAGCTGGTTCACAAGACAACACTATTCCACGCATACCTCTACGCTCACGCAAACGTCTGTCAATTTGAATCGCTAATGACATAGAATCATTGAGAACAGAGGGAGCAGGGAAACCCACCATAACATCTTTTACATTCTCTGACAGACCCTTCCGAAAAAGGGCTACCAAAGCATCATCATTCCATTTGGTCAGGACTGCCCACTTTCGGAATTTCTGACAGTATAACTCAGCGTCCTCAAGCCCCTGATTTAATGCCAACAAGGTTTTTTCAGCTTGATCAGTGACATTAGGTTCATCGTACAATAACCCCAGAGCCAGAAAAAATGCATCAACATTACTCAAAACAGGGTCCCCAGGTGTCAGGGAAAAAGCCCAATCCTGAGGATCGCCGCGCAGGAGAGAGATAAAAATTTGAACCTGCTGTGCTGCGTTCCCTGAGGACTTAGGTTTTAAGGCAAAAAACAACTAACAGTTATTTTTGAAATTCAGAAATTTAGCTCGATCCCCTAAAAACAAATCTGGCATGGGGATCCTAGGTTCCACAACCGGCAACCCTGCAAGATAGGTAGCAATACTCCGAACTTCAGTGGCAAGCTGATCCACACGGCCAGACAACTGTGCAAACTCCATTGAGAGAAAAAAAATCTTCAGCACCCAGAAGAGTGAAAAAAAATGCAACAGAAAAAAAAAAAATCTCTGACAACTCTGACAACTTTTTTTTTTTCACACTATTTTCCCCTTCTGTGAGTACCATATAATCTTCAGTTTGGCCGGTGATACTGTTATGATTTGGTAGCTGAGGAGAGCAGGCAAAAATGGCAATACACCAGAGAGGTTGGAATCTACTGGATTGCAGTACCCTGACTAACCACCACAACTAAAGGCAGCCGTGGAACGTACCTACGTTGGTCCTAGACGCCTCGTCACAGCCTGAGAGGCTAACTACACCTAAAGATAGAAAGAGGAAAGCTATCTGCCCCGGAGCAGATCCCCAAAGAACATAGGAAGCCCCCAAACATGTAATGGCGGTTAGACAAGAGGAAATACAGACACAGACAGAAAATAGTATGAGCAAACGTTGGGGCCCAATCTTCCTAGAAAGAAAAGGATAGGAAGGACACTTACTGCAATCCAAAAAACCCTAAAAAAATACCAACTCTACTAATTGCAAAAACACCTGAGATCACATGACCTCTACACCTAAATTAGTTCTCTGGTGTAAATAAAACTAAGCCGCAGCCACTGAAAAAACTGGAAAAGGCAAATGAACAAACAACAGTGGCTCAGATAAACTGAGAGGAGCACAAGCCCCCGGAGGGGACCTGGCTGACCTCCACAGAAGTGCAGGAAAGAATGCAAAAAGCAAGCACAAAAATAAAAGCAGAAAATATCTTATCTGTTAGCAGAAGATGCAGGCAAGACTCAGCAAGCTTCCAAGAGAACCAGGAACCAAAGTTGAGACAAGAACAATTGATCACCGGCAACCCTGATGGGAGGGAACCTCCCTTATATAAGACCAGTCTGTAACTCCTGATTGCCAATCTTCACAATCTTCATTGAATGGTTCAGTACTGTTTGTAACCACCAGAGGGAGCTTCTGCTCAGAATTCATTTCTAACCCATTCACAACAGAGGAGGTATTGGAGGATAGAATTCAGAAGAAGTGTAGGGCTATAATGAACAATAATACACACCCACTATACGAGCTGTTCTTGAATCAGAAGAGCACATTCAGCAGCCGTCTAATCCTACTAAGGTGCAAGAAGGAGAAATTCAGGAAATCGTTTGTACCTACTGCTATGGGGATGTATAATAATTTCCTAAGGGTGGTAGAAAATAATGACTGATGGCTGGTGTACTAATGTCAATTAACATTGTCTTATATACACCTGAACTACACACTTTTATTTATTATGTAATGTTGGTATACCTGTGCAAGATTTGTGTCCTAATATTTTATGTACTGCTGTTTGTATTGCTGCTGTAATACTGTAATTTCCCCCCCGGGATCAATAAAGTGTATCGTACCGACGCCCTTGTTGATGCTGGTACTCAGCAACTGCCCTCTACTGCTCACAAATCCTTTCCATCATATGCAGTGTAGAGTTCCAACGCGTGGGGACATCACACACCAGTCGGTGAGCCAAAAGCTGCAAATGCTGCTGAAGCACAGCAAGGGCGGCTGAAGCTGTAGCTGACTTTCTAAAATGGGCACACAGGTGGTGTACTTTCACAAGCAGATCCGGCAGCTCCGGGTAGGTTTTGAGAAACTGCTGAACCACGAGGCTGAGCACATGGGCCAGGCATGGTACGTGTGTGAGCTCGCCTCGCCTCAGAGCCGCCACCAGGTTCCGGCCATTGTCACACATAACTATGCCTGGCTGCAGGTTCCGCGGTGTCAGCCATATATCTGCCTGCTCTTTCAGAGCTGTCCACAACTCTTCAGCATTGTGAGGTTTGTCACCTAAGCATATTAGCTTCAGCACAGCCTGTTGCTGCTTGGCTGATGCAGTGCTGCAGTGCTTCCAGCTTGCGACTGATGTGGTCATTTCAGAGATGCAGGCTGAAGAGGAGGGTGACGTGAAGGAGCTGTAGACTGTGGGAGCAATCCTGATTGACCTAGGGCCCGCAATCCTCGACGTTGGTATCAAGAATAGAGGGAATTTAAAAACACGGTGTGGGGTCCTTCCATTTTTTACAATCAACCAAGCTAAAGCAGACAGCTGGGGGCTGGTATTCTTAGGCTTATAAGGGACCATGAATATTGACCCCCCCAGCCTAAATATAGCAGCCCGCAGCCACCCAGAAGAGGCACATCTATTAAATGCACCAATTCTGGTGCTTTGCCTGGCTCTTCCCACTTGCCCTGTGGTGGTAAGTATATTAATATTTGTGGGATTGATGTCATCTTTGTTTTGTTTAGTGACATCAAGCCCACAGATTAGTAATGGAGGAGCATCTATAAGACACCTATCCATTAATAATCCTATAGTTGTATGGGCAATAAACACACAGAAAGCATAAAGTCTTTTATTTTAAATAAAAACAAAGATCTGCAATAAACTCATTGAGCTAAAACTTGGGTGAACTCAGTGACTTTTTCTCACAGTGCTGAGGTCACCACAGTTCAGCCCTGATGGGAACGCAGCCTCAATGACCAGTAATAACCTAGATGAGGTCACGGCTGCTCACTGCTGCTGCGATCACAGCACCTCATTAATCAGTGGTTCTCAGCCTGGATGGTTGCATCTTGGCACCGTCCAGATTGAAAACTATTTATCATCAGACATGGATTACAGCATGGGACAGAACATCGAACAGGTGAGGGATATGGTTTTTTTATTTTTGTTTTATTACAGAAGACATTGGCTTCAATGGAATGGGTGTTAGGTGAGTATAACTGTGTTTGTTATTTTTAAATAAAAATGGAAAAGTGTGTTTTGTTTTTATTTCAAATAAAACACTTTTTACTTGCTATGTGTTTACCATACTATAGGATTTGTAATAGATATGATGGGCGCCTGAAAATTTCGAGGCCCGACCCAGAAGTAGTGACCGTGGGTCAAAATTTTTACAGTTAGTTCTCGACATAGTCTCCCTGGAGGGTCACACAGGTATGCCATCGCTCTTGGAGTTTCATTAGTCCACTGTGGTAGAACTTCCGTCTTGCTTCTCCAAAAACTCCTTTACGGTGTCCATGAAGGCTTCATCAGAAGGAAAACGACTTTCACAAAGGTGCTTTTTCATCTGTGGAAATAGGTGATAGTCTGAGGAAGCTAAATCAGGGGAATAGGGTGGGTGCTGAAGCAGTTTGAAACCACAGAAGAGAATTGCAGCCATTGCAACAGCTGATGTGTGAACGGGCGCATTGTCCTGGTGAAACAACACCCTTTCCGCAGCATCCCTCAACGTTTTTCCTTAATTGATGACCTCAGAAGATGAATCTGAGCTGCATAATATTCCCCATTGATGGTTTGACCTTTCTTGAGGAACTCCAGAAGAATGACACTTTTGGAATCCCACAACACTGATGCCATCACCTTGCCAGCGGATGGAACCACCTTTGCCTTTTTGGGGCGTGGGGAGGTGGGATGTTTCCACTGTTTTGAGTCTTCTTTTGACTCCGGACAAAAGTGGTGTACCCAAGTTTCATCCATTGTAACAAATCTCTGCATAAAAAGTAGAGTATCAGCTTCAAACAGTTGCACATTTTCCGCAGAGCGAAGTTCTCTTCTATGTCAAAAGTCTGGGCACCCATCGTGCTGAAACTTTATGCATGTTCAGCAGCTGTGTTAGTATATGGCCTACCCTCTCCACTGGTATGCCCACACATTGTGCAATGTGCCGCTATTTGACCTGTCGATCTGCCATTACAATGTCTTGCACTTTTTTGAAAATTTTCTTCTGTGCATGCGGTTGAGGGACAACCACTGCGAGCAGCATCTTCAATTGATGTCTGTCCCCGCTTGAAATCTGCAACCCACTTTTTCACCATTGTATAAGAAGGAGCATTGTCTACTAATGTCTCCAGCATATCCTTGTGAATTTCCAATGGTGTCAGTCCTTTTTTCTGAAGGTATTGAATGACTGCTCGCTTTGCCAATTTATCCATTCCCATATTGCAGCCTTGCCACCAAACTTTAAAATGCAGTCACAGAAACAAAAAAATGTAAATAAATCAAGATTGCTCATCATGAGACCATTCAACAAAGTAAATAAGATATTGCATTGCAAAACAAGACCATGCAAAAAAGATTTCATGGGTGGGCCTCAAACTTTTCAGGCCCCCTCGTAGGTGTCTTATAAATACCTCTCTATTACTAATTTGTGGGCTTGATGTCACCAGACAATACAAAGGTGACTTCAACCCCACAAATATTACCACACTTGCCACCGACACAGAATTGGCACATCTAACAGATGTGCCTTTTCTGGGTGGCTGTGGGCTGCTATTTTTAGACTGGGGGGTCAATATCCATGACCCCTTATCAGCCTGAGAATACCAGATGCCAGCTGTCTGCTTTAGCAAGGCTGGTTGTCAAAAATTGGGGGGGACCCGATGACGCTTTTTAAGTTTATTTAAATAATTTAAAAAAACAGCGTGGAGACCCCTCTATTCTTGATAACCAGCCTTGCTAACAGCTGAGAGTTGCAGCCCATGGCTGTCAATTTTGCCTGGCTGGTTATCAAAAATACAGGGGAACCCATGACGGTTTATTTATTCATTTATTTATTTATAGCACAGGCGGTGGCTGATGAATACTCCCATCAGCCGCCGCCTACTCACTCTGTTATTTGTGGCAGCAGGTGTAGGCTGATGGGAGTAGTAGTCTCACCCGCCGCCCTTGCTCTCGCTGTTATCAGCTGAATATTACTCTCAACATTCTACCCTGCATGCACTGATTGCAGGCAGAGCAGGGGAGAATGATGCGAGCCGTCTTCAGCATACGGCACCTGGGAACAACGCTATCTGTACCGCTGCTTCCCAGACACCGGTACATGTCACACTGATAACACACAGATGTCATCCATGTGTCATCTGTGTACACATGTGTGGGATGTTTTGCGGCCCATGCTGTTGTTAAAAAACAGACATGTCAGTGTATTTTGCCCACGGACCAGACACACGGTCCGTAGACACACACGGACATGTGTGCAGACCCATTCCCTTATAAGTGTCTCCGGTACGTATGAAAACTGTCACCACATGTACCAGGCACAGTGACGTCTGAAAGAGCCCTTATAAGGGTATTTAAAAATTGTTATTCTAAGCTGAAAAGAACATTTTAAATACTCCAAACAACAAATAACAAATGCACCAATCAAACAAACAAATTAACAAATGCAACAATTAGCCATAACATGAAAAACACTGAGGTGAAATATACACATATACAGTGGGTATGGAAAGTATTCAGACCCCTTTAAATTTTTCACTATTTGTTTCATTGCAGCCATTTGGTAAATTCAAAAAAAATTTTTTTTTTTTCGCATTAATGTGCACTCTGCACCCCATCTTGACTGAAAAAAACAGAAATGTACACATTTTTGCAAATTTATTACAAAAGAAAAACCAAAATATCACGTGATCATAAGTATTCAGACCCTTTGCTCAGTATTGAGTAGAAGCACCCTTTTGAGCTAGTACAGCCATGAGTCTTCTTGGGAATGATGCAACAAGTTTTTCACATCTGGATTTGGGGATCCTCTGCCATTCTTCCTTGCAGATCCTCTCCAGTTCCGTCAGGTTGGATGGTGAACGTTGGTGGACAGCCATTTTCAGGTCTCTCCAGAGATGCTCAATTGGGTTTAGGTCAGGGCTCTGACAGGGCTAGTCAAGAATGGTCACAGAGTTGTTCTGACGCCACTCTTTTATTGTTTTAGCTGTGTGCTTAGGGTCATTGTCTTGTTGGAAGGTGAACCTTCGGCCAAGTCTGAGGTCCAGAGCACTCTGGAAAAGGTTTTCATCCAGGGTATCTCTGTACATGGCCGCATTCATGTTTCCTTCAATTGCAACCAGTCGTCCTGTCCCTGCAGCTGAAAAACACCCCTATAGCATGATGCTGCCACCACTATGTTTCAGTGTTGGAATTGTATTGGGCAGGTGATGAGCAGTGCCTGGTTTTCTTCACAAATACCGCTTAGAATTATCAACAAAAAGTTCTATCTTCGTCTCATCAGACCAGATAATCTTATTTCTCATAATCTGAGAGTCCTTCATATGTTTTTTAGCAAACTATATGCGGGCTTTCATATGTCTTGCACTGAGGAGAGGCTTCCGTCGGCCACTTGGCCATAAAGGCCCGACTGGTGGAGAGCTGCAATGATAGTTGACTTTGTGGAACTTTCTCCCATCTCCCTACTGCATCTGTGGAGCACAGCCACAGTGATCTTGGGGTTCTTCTTTACCTCTCTCACCAAGGCTCTTCTCCCACAATTGCGAAGTTTGGCTGGACAGCCAGGTCTAGGAAGACTTCTGATGGTCCCAAACGTCTTCCATTTAATGATTATGGAGGCCACTGTGCTCTTAGGAACGTTGAGTACTACCAAAGTTCTTTTGTAACTTTGGCCAGATGTGTGCATTGCCACAATTCTCTCTCTGAGCTCCTTGGCCAGTTCCTTTGACTTTATGATTCTCATTTGGTCTGACATGCACTGTGAGCTGTGAGGTCCTATATAGATAGGTGTGTGCCTTTACAAATCAAGTCCTATCAGTTTAATTAAACACAGCTGAACACCAATGAAGGAGTAGAACCATCTCAAGGAGGATCACAAGGAAATGGACAGCATGTGACTTAAATATGAGTGAGCAAAGGGTCTGAATACTTATGACTATGTGATATTTCAGATTTTCTTTTTTAATAAATTTGCAAAAATGTCTACATTTATTTTTTTTTCAGTCAAGATGGGGTGCAGAGTGTACATTAATGAGAATAAAAATTAAATTTTTTGAATTTACCAAATGGCTGCAATGAAACAAAGAGTGGAAAATTTAAAGGGGTCTGAAAACTTTCCATACCCACTGTATATACATAGAGAAAATTGGCAAGTGTACTCTACTAAGCAACTTTGGCAATGGCCAAATTGTGATGGCAGGTCATGTGAGGTGGTCCTCATAGGCAATAGTTAGTAATTAGGACTGCCATCAGAGCAGTATAACCATTACAACCATCTAACTGTCTAATTAAACATGGGGTTCATATAATCCCTGTCTTCCACCTCTTGGCAGCAGCTATCCAGTGACACTAAAATTAACTGATCCATACACTCTAGACTGCAACTATTCAGTAATTTCTTTAACTCTTCTCTTCCATGTAAAACAAGTAGCCGCTCAGTAATAATTTTTCTAGTGTGCCCACATCTAATGCCTAATCCTTTCTGCCAACATAGATGTAAATTGGTAAGGATGCCATTAGGAACAATAACTCTGCTCTAGGTTTGACTCAATTCATTTTTTGTAATACAAATCCAGACAGAAGTCAGCTCTCGCAATTTAAAGTGAAAAATAAGGATTTTTGTGACACACAGGGGAAGGGGTGTGTCGACTTCACTCACTTCTGGGGAAGGGAGAGAAGGACAAAGCAGCGATCGGCTCTTTGGCACCACCACTTGCCCCTGGTCAGTCAGAGAACTTCACAGAGGGCAAATAGTCGCCAGAAAGGCTTCCCTTATAGGTACGAGTTATTGAGGCGCTCCCAGTGAGGGGGGATCTATATCACCAGTCCAGGCTGGGATTATATATATATATAAACCTCCTGGCCATCACTGTCAAAGTTCCTCACTAACACAGTACGGTATGCTGCCATCAGTTCCTCGTTAAAATATAAGCCTCGTCCAACCACAGGCTTATATTGGGTCAGAAACCAACCCTGGGGTAGCATATAATAACCAACCGAGCGTGCAGACGTGGGGATTCTTGAATCGAGATAAAAGAGCAGCCCAAGATTAATTTTAAATTTAATCGCTGAAAGGCGCACTAGAAATGTACAGGTATATATCTACAAGAGCAAAATACAAGTATACAATCAGGAGTGTAGTACAAGGGTAGGGACAGATAGGTTACAATTACAGTGTTATATAGCATGTGACTACATGGAGGTGCTGATAGATCACAGGTCCAAATCTTTGTTGCGTGATTCTCTGGCTACGTCAGGTAACGGGCCTCCTGCGAGTAGAAAAACTGAGTCCAAAATGAGAATTTGCCTATTATCCTCTAGGCTGCTCCCTCCCACACGCTGCGCCCACCCCTGGGCTGGGCCGCCTCCCTCCTCCCATATCTGAGAGTATGATTTTCCATCAAGAACCGTGGATGCCCATAACTTTCTGCCCGAAGGTCCAAACAGGACAGCGGTGGCACCACTGGGTTCTGCTGGATTTTATCTGTGTAGGGGACCAAAAACGGCTACCGTATTTAATTTCTGGTAGTTATGCTTTATAACTCAACAATGCAGAGTGCTAGAGGTGGCTGCACAGTGTGGGCCCGTGGGGAAAGGAATGCAGATTAAGATTATGTGCTCGGCTAGGCTCAGAAATATTGCATTCTTTTATTATAGGTCATTTTCCAGATTCAATATTTCAGAGCCTTGTGCTGGGATCTGTGGTGCCACGATGTCTGCATGTGCCTGAGTCAAACAAAGGAATCCAGTTGTCAGGTACTGTACAAGAGTTCACACCCCTGTGATAATTGCTGGGAACAAAGGATCTATGCCTATCAGCCCTCCCTTGAGAAAGCTTCAAAGGCCTTGTTGCTTGGGCTAATTAAAAAAAAACATTGGCCTGGGGGAATGGCAAAGGTGGGGGCTAAGTTTGGGAGCAAGTTTTTTGGGCCAAACTGTATCTAATAGGGGATCCCAATGATATCAATTAGATATCATTTTCCCATATCTCACAATTTTTATTATCTAATGTCCAGTGATATTTCATTCTGTGTTACACTGACCCTTTCTAAGCTATCCTGTTAGAAATATGTATTCTGGAAAAGGATACACACGATCATAAAGAGTGTTGATATTGGCAGTTTCCAGCAAATGGTACATAAAGCATGGAGAGACACGTGAAGCGCAATGAACATGACAATCAGCTTTATGATGCCGAGTCGAGTTAGCATCCTATGTTTTGCAGGAGCATGTAATTAGATCTTAGGCAAAATCACACTAAGAAATGCAAAATGACCAAATTCATCCTTAAAATTGCATACTTCAATATACTGGAAAAAGCAGTGTTTTTCAATTCCAGTCTTCAAATTCCCCCAAGAAGACATGCTTTGAGAATATCATATAGAGAGAATACCTGTGGCAATTTTTGAGGCTTAGACAATAAATACATCACCTGTTTAAGGCTGGAGTCACACTTAACGTCTAAAAAAATCGGTCCGATTTTGACGGCCAAGAATCGCACCAATGTTCTCCGTACGGTGATCCGTGTTTAATCCGTTTGCAATGAGAGGATGCGATTTCCTCTCATCTAAGTATCCGTGCATCCAGCGTCGGACTGGAACACCTTGGGCCCACCAGAGAAAATCATTCTTGGGGCCCACTATGTAGCTACACAGAAATAAATACAAGACCACAAATTGTGCAGTAAAACACACTAATATCAGGGTATAATATAAGGTAGTACATGTCTTAATTATGCAGCAGGAGTTGGGGTAGCCTCCCTCATAGATTATAAAGCAGCCCCCTCATAGGGGATAATGCTACCCCCTCATAGAGGATAATGCTGCCCCCCTCATAGCGTATAATGCTATATATATATATATATATATATATATATATATAATAGATTGATACCATATATACTCGAGTATAAGCCGACCCCCCTAATTTTGCCACAAAAAACTGGGAAAACTTATCGACTCGAGTATAAGCCTAGGGTGGAAAATGAGATTATGCCCCATATGCTGCCCCATGTATTATGCACCACAAGATGCTCCATAGATTGTGCCCCATATGCTGCCCATGTATTATGCCCCCATAGATGCTCCATAGATTGTGCCCTCATAGATGCTCCATAGATTATGCCCCCATAGATTATGCCCCCATAGATGCTCCATAGATTATTCCCCCATAGATGCTCCTTAGATTATGCCCCCATAGAAGCTCCATAGATTGTGCCCCCATAGATGCTCCTTAGATTATACCCCCATAGAAGCTCCATAGATTGTGCCCCAATAGATTATGCCCCCATAGATGCTCCTTAGATTATGCCCCCATAGAAGCTCCATAGATTATGCCCCCATAGAAGCTCCATAGATTATGCCCCCATAGATTATGCCCCATAGAGGCTCCATAGATTATGCCCCCATAGAAGCTCCATAGATTATGCCCCCATAGATGCTCCATAGATTATGCCCCCATAGATTATGCCCCTATAGATGCTCCATAGATTATGCCCCCATAGATTATGCCCCCATAGATGCTCCTTAGATTATGCCCCCATAGATTATGCCCCCATAGATGCTCCTTAGATTATGCCCCCATAGAAGCTCCATAGATTATGCCCCCATAGAAAGCTCCATAGATTATGCCCCCATAGATTATGCCCCATAGATTATGCCCCCATAGATGCTCCTTAGATTATGCCCCATAGAAGCTCCATAGATTGTGCCCCCATAGATGCTCCTTAGATTATGCCCCCATAGAAGCTCCATAGATTGTGCCCCTATATATGCTCCATAGATTATGCCCCCATAGATTATGCCCCCATAGATGATCCTTAGATTATGCCCCCATAGAGGCTCCATAGATTATGCCCCCATAGATTATGCCCCCATAGATGCTCCTTAGATTATGCCCCCATAGAAGCTCCATAGATTGTGCCCCATAGATGCTCCTTAGATTATGCCCCCATAGAAGCTCCATAGATTGTGCCCCCATAGATGCTCCATAGATTATGCCCCCATAGATTATGCCCCCATAGATGCTCCTTAGATTATGCCCCCATAGAAGCTCCATAGATTATGCCCCCATAGAAGCTCCATAGATTATGCCCCCATAGAAGCTCCATAGATTATGCCCCCATAGATTATGCCCCCATAGAGGCTCCATAGATTATGCCCCCATAGATTATGCCCCCATAGAGGCTCCATAGATTATGCCCCCATAGATTATGCCCCCATAGAAGCTCCATAGATTATGCCCCCATAGATGCTCCATAGATTATGCCCCCATAGATTATGCCCCTATAGATGCTCCATAGATTATGCCCCCATAGATTATGCCCCCATAGATGCTCCTTAGATTATGCCCCCATAGATTATGCCCCCATAGATGCTCCTTAGATTATGCCCCCATAGAAGCTCCATAGATTATGCCCCCATAGAAGCTCCATAGATTATGCCCCCATAGAGGCTCCATAGATTATGCCCCCATAGAAGCTCCATAGATTATGCCCCCATAGATGCTCCATAGATTATGCCCCCATAGATTATGCCCCCATAGATTGTGCCCCATAGATGTTCCTTAGATTATGCCCCCATAGAAGCTCCATAGATTGTGCCCCCATAAATGCTCCTTAGATTATTCCCCCATAGATGCTCCATAGATTATGCCTCCATAGATTATGCCCCCATAAATGCTCCACAGATTATGCCCCCATAGATTATGCCCCCATAAATGCTCCACAGATTATGCCCCCATAGATTATGCCCCCATAAATGCTCCACAGATTATGCCCCCATAGATTATGCCCCCATAGATGCTGCAAAAAAAAAAAGACATACTCACCTCTCGTCGCTGGGGGCCAAGTGCCGGTGTCCTGAGCAGGCGGGGACACCGGCGCGCTATGGGTGACAGGTGCCGGTGTCTCCGCTGGCTCAGGGCCCTGGCACCTGAAAGATTTACCTGTCACCGGGTCCACTGCTGAGCGCCGCTGTCTTCGGTCCTCCGGCAGTGAATGATCAGGCAGGGGGCGCGGCGCTTACTAATGACGTCATCGCGCCCTCTGCCTGAACATCGCAGCAAGAGAGGACGCAATGACAGCGGTGTCAAGCGGGTGACAGGTAAGTAATGATATTCACTGCTTCCCACGCCCATGTGGGCGTGGGAAGCAGTGAATATTCATTTCTCTTTAGCAGCGGGGACAGGGGCTCCTGCCTCCTGTCACCCGCTGCTGCTCCGCTGGCACGGGGCCCCCATGGCAGCTGCGTGGTGTGCCGCTATTAGCGACACGCCACCGGCTAGGGGCCCCTGGAGAAGCGGGGGCCCTAGGCAACTGGCCCCTGTATGCCAGCAGGTGCCAGGGCCCCCCAGATGCCAGGGCCCACCGGAGAATCCTCCGGTTCTCCGGTGGGCCAGTCCGACCCTGTGTGCATCCGTACGTGATGCGTATGGCGTGATTTTATCACAGACTTGCAAAATGGACATGTAATGGATCCATGGCCTGAAAATTACATGGAAAATGCTTGCGTATTTCTCGCAAGTCAAACTGATGGTCCGTGTGGTGTCCGTTTTTTCCTCACACCCATAGACTTGCATGCTGCGATATCACTCGCACGTATAATACAGCTGAGAAAAAACAATGATGAGAGCTGGCACATAGATTAACAGAGGTCCGAGTGCTATGCGATGTTTTATCGCATAGCACTCATCCGTATTCCTCTCTTGTGTGACTCCAGCCTAATGCAAAGGAAATCCTGAAAAATCGCCTGTTGGGGGAACTTGAGGACCGGAGTTGAGAAATACAGAAAAATACCAACAAATCACATGTGATTTCCAATTACTGCAGAAAATCTATGGCAATCACAACTGGCATACTTTCTATTCTTAGATTTGGTTCACATTTCACAGTTTGATTTGTTCCAAGAAAGGAAATTTACAAAAATTCAAATGTATGAAAGAGAGGCAGAATAATATACTTTAAATCTGTCAAGTGTGAACATACCCATAAGGCATATTAACAGCTTCTTCTGCTGCCTTGTTGAAAAAAGTATTATAAAAAAAGTCACAAAATTCATGAAACTTTCTCATGTTTCTCAAATGCAATTCTTAATGCAGTCTTTTAAGCCAGAGTCAGAAGGGAATGCAATAAAAGAAATATACATTATACATACAGGTCTATGTATGGTATGTGATTGTAATCACCTGAACAATATAAGTATATATTATGTAAACCATACAGTTAATGCTGCAAAGAAAATTAGCAGCAGTGAAATGCCCTTTTTCTCCATCCCTCGTTAAAAAATCAATAAATCAATAAAGTATATGTACCCTAAAATGGTTCCATTAAATAATATAATTTGTCTTCCAAAACAACAATCCCATGCATTGATTCGTCAATGGAAAATTAAAAAAAAAAAGTTATTGGAGATAAAAAAAAAGTATAAAAGTATTGTGTAAATTGAACACAATTGTTTTGCCACACTGAAAATTCTACAAAATTTAAGACAGAAAAATACAGTGCAATGGAGGACATACTTTATTTGTTAATTTACTCCAAATAGTAACTTTCAAAAATTATAACTCATCATGCAAAAAACAAGCCCATGTTAAGGGTTGACGATGGACAAATATGGTTAGTAACCTCAAAATGTGGCAAAACACATGGTAAAAACAGACCTGGTCGTGAATGGGTCAAATCTAAATACATTATCTCCACAAATTAGTCCAAAGCTGTATCTAATCTTATTAGAGCTGGCACTCATCATAAACTACAACTTCAACAAATTGCGGATAAACATAACCACAAAAAGTGTTCCAGCAAAATGAATATAAAAATAAATTTTTATTAACATATAACATACAATAAAAAATCTAAAACCTAACAAAATGCCCAGTGAGAGGTATAAGACCTCCGTGTTGCCCAGCGACAGGCCCAAAACATCACTGCTCTAGATTAGATAAGCATGGAGGAATGGGCCACCATACCACCAACAGTGTGTGCCAACCTTGTGAAGACTTACAGAAAACGTTTGACCTCTGTCATTGCCAACAAAGGATATTTAGCAAAATATTGAGATGAACTTTTGTTAATGACCAAATACTTATTTTCCACCATAATTTGCAAACTAAATGTTGCCAAATCAGACAAGGTGATTTTCTGGATTTGTTTTCTCATTTTGACTCTCATAGTTGTGGTCTACCTATGATGTCAATTACAGGCCTCTCTCATCTTTTTAAGTGGGAGAACCTGCACAATTGGTGGCTGACAAAAAACGTTACAGTAGCCGTTTTTTCCAGACGCCGGAATGAGACAATTAGCCGGATCCGGCAAAAATCAGATGCACCGCAAGGCCATGTGGCACGATCTGGCACTAATGTAAGTCAATGGGAAAAAAAAAACGGATCCGGCATTAGATTTCGCCGGATCCGGTTTTAAGAAAAAATGCCGGATCGTGCCTGACGGCGAAAAACTGATGTGTGAAAGAGGCCTAAAGAAGTTTTTTCCCCACTGTATATACGTGACACAAACACTACGTTACATACACATCAGCTAACACTGCATGTTACGTACATACATACACACTGCATGTTAGAAACGCATCAGTATAAACATACATCACACCAGTATATAACACACGCCACATCCTCACACATACAGTGGTCAGCATAAATGAGTACACACAATTTGAAAAGTAAGATTTTAATCAATATCTTTCTGAATACAAGAACAACTTCCCAAATTTTGACAAGACTGAGTTTCATTTAACATTTTTTTAACTCATAATAAGAAAGGTTAATAAAATAACTTTAACCCCTTCCCGACATGCGCCATACATATACTGCTCTGCGGGAGTTATGTTCCAGCAAAGAGAAGTATATGTACAGCGCAGAAACTGGGCAGCCTCACGCTGAGAGCAGCGGCGATAACATGCGGGTGTCTGCTGTATGTGACACCCGCAGCAACATCCCCTGTTTTACCCCTGTCAGTAGTTACTGCGGCACAGTGGAGCATCATGCAGGGAGGGGCTCCCTACGCGCTTTCATCAGGACAACGATCATGTTGTCCTGATGATCTCCATGGAGACCCCCTGAACCAAAATGGCATTAGGGCCCTTCCGGGTGCTGCAGGGAAGGTGGCTTATGAAAGCCTGCTGAAAGCATGCCTCCTTCCCTGCCTGTCAGATCCTAATTTGATACTCTGCAGTGCAGAGTATCAGATCAGCGATCTGATGCATTATAGTAATGTCCCAAACTGGGACAATGTAAAAAAGTGAAAAAAAATATTAGAATGTGTAAAAATATTTTTTTAAAAATCCCTAAATAAATTAAATATATATACAGTTATATATGTTTTATCATCATATCGCCGAACAAAAAGTGCAATAAAATGCGATCAAAAAGATGGATGTAAATAAAAATGGTACCGCTGAAAAATACAAAATTTATAGCTAAAAAAGATTTTTGTGGGGAAAATGTGATTTTTTTTTTTATTTTCAAGTCTTAAGGTTATAAACTTCTGTGAAGCACTTGTAAGTTCAAGGTGCTCAATACACATCCAGAGAAGTTCCCTAAGGGGTCTAATTTCCAAAATGGTGTCACTTGTTGGGGGTTTCCACTGTTTAGGCACATCAGGGGCTCTCCAAACATGACATAGCGTTCGCTAATTATGCCATCAAATTTTACATTCAAAAAGTAAAATGGCGCTCCTTCCCTTCCAAGCCCTGCCGTGTGCCGAAACAGTATACTTTCCCCACATGTTGGGTATTGGCATGCTCAGGAGAAATTGCACAACAAAATTTATTGTCCATTTTCTTCTGTTACCCTTGCGAAAGTAAAAAAAATTAGGTCTAAAGGAAAATTTTTGTGAAAGAAAAGTAAATGTTTATTTTTTCCTTCCACATTCCAAAAATTCCTGTGAAGCACCTGAAGGGTTAATAAACTTCTTGAATGAGGTTTTGAGTACCTCACATGACTAGCACTGATCGTGGGCATTGCTGCAGGGTATCAGCTCTCATACAGAGGTAACACCCACATGCGATCGCCGCAGCACTTAGCATGAGGCCATGTGCTCTTTGCGCCGTACATCAACTTCTCTTTGTGGGAACCCAGCTCCCCCAGAGGAGTATGTGTATGGCGCATGTCAGGAAGGAGTTAAATGATGTGTATATAGAAAACTATAAAGAAAGTGTTTTAATAAATATCACAATGTCAATATAGAAAGATATCATTTTTGACTTGTTAAAATGTATCTCCACCTTTGTAACATTGTGTAGTTCTCAGTCAGGAATTGTAATGTAAATTAAGCTTTTTTCAATGGACTCAAGTTAGAGTAGGATCCCACAAAACATTATTGCTTCATTATCCACACACTAAAGTGTGATACAACCTAAAGGGAAGCTGTCATGTAAAATAATGCTATTAACCTGCATACTATATATGGGGTTAAACTGCAGGTTAATAGAATTCTGATTTTATGTGGCATCTGCACTGAGAGTCCCACTGCCAGGAGGAAATTGACTTCATTCCTTCCGGCAGCGTTCGACTTCCAGTCATAGGGGTGGCACCAGCATGGTATCAGTCACTGCTCTGTGTATAGAGAACGCTGGCTCTAACTGCTCCCCCGGCACTGACTGACTGAAGGCTCATGTCAGAAAGCTATTAACCTGCAGTTTAACTGTATATCTGCAGGTTAATAGCTTTATTTTACTATTATTATTTTATTTTATTTGACAGGTTCTCTTTAAAATAGATATCACGTTTTGTGGATAGAACAGCCATCAGCTTTTTCACAACTGCATATACAGTTGAATGATGAGTCAGTAAGAAAATGGAATATCAAAGTCTAATTTAATTACATTGACGCAAAGTTTCAAATCTTGAAAAAAATATTTAAAAGGGAACATCTTAATAGATTCAAGCTGCACGAACCACAGCAGCATTAATCAGAGATCTGCTTTGTTGTTACAACCAGGTATGTCTTTCTCTAATACGCGGTGACGTTTCAGAGAAAAATCGTCCAGAGACCATAGGGAAAGAGAAATCTAGTCGAGCGCGACTAGCGGCTGGCTTATCCTCACTCTACTCCAATTGAATTACAGGTCTCTCCCTAGGTACAACCAACTGAACTGGGGCAAATACAAGATGGCCATGGGCCACAGTAGGCTAGTCATGTCTATCCCTATGGTGCCTGGCTTTGTTTTAAACTATGTTTTCTCTGCAATATTTCAGAGAAAGACATATCTGGCAGCAATCATGCAGCAAGTTTATGATTCACTTTGCCCATGGTTCTGGCTGCATGAATCTAGTGACAGAGATTTCCTTTAAGGTCATCTGCTGTATACTGTAAAGATATTAGTATCGAGTGGGTTAAATAATCGAGAAAAATAAATCTTAATTCCAGTTGCTCCATCAGCACACTTTATAGACTGACAAATGGCATGTCATCTGTCAGCATTAGAGTAACCAATATATTTTGTTCTGAATATCTATGGAAATATGTCTTAGTATAAGAGGATATAATCAGCTCACCACGTTTGCATGCCAGTATTCCTCCTGGTGCACAGCAGTTCATGATCACCATTCAGGTAGAACAAAAAGAAACACAGCACATCCAGTTCAGTGAAAAGTAATATAGTCTCTTTTTTATTTTCAAATGTGCAGCAATATATAAAAAAGGTATAAAATCATCTGTGTCTGCTTGCAGCACTGCATTTTGAACAAAGGTTCTATAACAAGAATAGTGGTGTAACAACTGCGATCGCTTACCGACACCAGCAGAAACTTCAACTGGATGTGCGTCCTCAGACTTAGTACTGAGTTACTAACATTTCGAACAATAATAATAAAATAAAAAATAAATAAATAATGGAGCAATTTTTTGGAAACCAGCTGTCCTTTTGGTTATTCATGTCCTGAAAGCTCTCTGTTATGATAACCTTTGTGAGGCAACTGGTTATGGTTATAGTTTCGCTCTGGATATCCAAATGTAAGTTGTTTACCGGACAATATAGCGATGTCACGAATGAGGGAAAGGACTTTAACACCAGTTCATTCTCTGAAAGTATTTTACTTTAGTGCGTGGCTTAACATAACCATAAAGAGGAGGAACACTCAAACAAATTCACAGACATTCAGTCGAGAGGTGCTGCTAGCTGATTCTGCTGGTATATTCACCCAGAGCACTACATTGCCCTCGCAGTCTACTGAGCCAGAAGCTGACCCCGATGAAACTCAGGTGCCCCTCCCCGCATACTATACCACCTTACATGGTGACTAGTGTTGAGCGATACGATACTGCAAATATCGGGTATCGGCCGATATTAGCTGTATCGGCCTTTCGATTTCGAATACCGATATTTTCGTCATATCGAATACCGGAACCGGATTTGTCACTGTCACTGTCTGTGTCCGTCGGTCGGGTCTGTCACTGTCAGTGTCCGTCGGTCGGGTCTGTCAGGAGTCAGCGGCACTTACCTGGCAGAAGATCTCCGGCGGTCACGGCCTGGACTGCTTCATAGCCGCCATCCTCTTCTCCCCGGCGGTCACATGCAGTTTCTCGCGATAACTGCAGTGACTGCTGGGTAATCGCGGCCGTAAAGCAGTCAGTCCGATGACGTCACCGCCGGGGAAGCAGGTAATCAGCTGTGCTGCGTTGCGATGACAGGCTCTGCCTGTCATTGCGATGTAGCAGAGCTGGATCGTCGTGGGACAGTCGTTACTATGGACTGCGTCGGACAGGTGGTATACTGTTGGTTTGTTTTTTTTCTTTTTTTACAGGAGATCGATGGCGTCGCAGGAATGAGAGTACAATAAAAGAAATGAAAACTGTGTTGTCTCTTTTATTTCATTAAAATACTTTTTTCTTGCTTTGTCTTTTTTTTATGCATTTAATAACTTTGGGATTAATAATGGATCGGTGTCTTATTGACACCTCTCCATTATTAACCGGGCTTATTGTCACCGTGCAATCAACGGTGACATTAACCCCTTATTACCCCGCTTGCCACCGCTACAGGGCAAGTGGGAAGAGCCGGGTAAAGTGCCACAAAATAATGGTCCCTCTCTGGGCTATTATTATCTGCCCCACTCACTGGCTTTGTCTGTCTGGTTGCGAAAATAGGGCGGGAGCCCACGCCTTTTTTTTCAGCAATTTTACACCTCATATATTATATACATGTCATTAAATTTGTGACACATATATAATATATATATTTATATTTATAGTTCATACACTTCTACATAGTATAATAGTCGCTAATTCAATTGCCGGCTTTTGTGAAAATGCAGAACCCGACATGAAATGACACTTGGTTTACATAGAGTTAACCATGTCTTTTCATGTAGTTTGATATCTGATATGCACAAACAATTACATGAGTGTAAGTGTGCAAAATTTCACACCTGTAGGGGTTAATTAAAGGTGTAAATTCGTAGCAAAAAAGTCATTTTTTTTTACAACGAATTTACACCTTTAATTAACCCCTACAGGTGTGAAATTTTGCACACATAGACTGATGTAATTGTTTGTGCAAATCAGATTGCAAACGACATGAAAAGACATGGTTAACCCTATGTACACCAAGTGTCATTTCATGTCGGGTGCTTCTGTCTTTTCACAGAAGCCGGCTTTACCCGGCAATTGAATCAGAGGATATTTTACTATGTAGAAGTGTATAAACTATACATATATGTATATGTATATGTCACAATGACATGTATATATATAAAATATATATGTATTCTATGTGTGTATATTTAGTGTTTACAAGGAAATAAAGGTTTTTTTTAGTTGCGATATTTTGTTCCCATAGACTTACATGGGACTTCCGGTATCAGAATCGGATATCGACGATATTTAGTGATATCGGCGATACCATTTCGATACGATATTTTTAGATATCGAGCAGTATCGCTCAACACTAATGGTGACACAGAGGAAGGTGCAGATGAAATTGAAGAGGAGGTGATGGATGACTCAGTTGTTGACCTGGATTGGCATCCATTGGGGGAAGGGGGTGCAGCTGGCAATAGCTCAGAAGAGGAGGAGGATCCGCAGCAGGCATCGACATCGCAGGTGCGGTTATCTGGCAGTCCCGTAGCAGTCCAAAAACGTGTTAAAAAAACAAAAAGAGTTGCAGGACAGCTTGGCCAGATGGTCAAATTAGCACAGTGTGCAAGCCCTGAAAATTTATCCCATAGTAGGAAGAGTGCAGTGTGGCGCTTTTTTGACCAAAATCCTATTGATGAGGCAAAGGTTATCTGTAAGAAGTGCGGAAGGACCTTCAGCCGAGGGAAAAATCTCCGAAATTTGAATACCAGTTGCATGCTTAGACATTTAATGACCATGCACTTGCAAGCGTGGACGGACTACAATACCTCAGGTAGCACATGTGCACCTGCTCCGACTGAAGGTAGCCAGCAACGCTACATCGCTTCCCTCACTATAAGCCCACCAGTTAGCACACCACCAGCAAGAAATGTTGCGGTGTCGTCGCAAGGCCAAAGCAGACAGGGAATCACAATGTTTTTGCAGCGAAAGACTAAATCTAGGCCATCACCATCACCACCACCATCACAACCCCCTCTCCAGTCCATCATGTCCACCGCTAGTTCCCCCATATGCAGCTCTCAAGTCCAGCTGACCCTAGCAGACACTCTGAGTAGGACAAGAAAGTACTCATCCTCTCATCCGCGTACACTGGCTTTGAACACCTACATTGCCAAACTTATCTCATTAGAGATGATGCCCTTCCGTTTTGTTGAAAGCGCAGTGTTCCGATAGCTCATGGCCTACGCTGTCCCACGCTATCACCTACCCATTTGGCACTTCTTTTCTAGAAAAGCCATCCCTGCCCTCCACTTGCATGTGAAAGACCGCATTGTCCATGCACTCAAACAATCAGTGAGTGGAAAGGTGCACCTCACAACAGATGCATGGGCCAGTAGGCATGGCCAGGGCCGTAACGTGTCCATCACTTGCCACTGGGTTAATGTGGTGGATGCAGGGTCCACAGGGGACAGCGGCGGTGGGACAGTGCTGTCTAGCCCACGGTATAGGCTACAGTTGGCTGTAGGCATTCGACCCTCCTCCTCCTCCAGAAGCGAAAGCTCGTCGACAGAGCGCAGTCGCAAGAGCACTCCATCCGCAGCTGCCAGTGTTGCACACGAGGTGTCCCACTATCGAACAGCTAGTGGTAAGCTCAGCAGGCCGTTTTAAAGATGATGTCTTTGGGCGACAACAGACACACCGCGGAGGTACTGGCCATCTACTTGCTGCGAAAAACTGAGTCATGGCTGGGCAGTCTACATCTTGAGCCAGGCAAGGTAGTCAGTGATAACGGCCGTAATTTTGTGGTGGCCATAGCCCTGGCAAAACTCAGACACATGCCTTGCCTGGCTCACACCTTGAACCTAGTGGTGCAGTACTTCCTAAATAATTATCCGGAGTTAACAGCCCTGCTCCATAAGGTGTGAAGACTGTGCTCGCACATCAGTCGCTCGCCCGTAGACTCCAGTCGTATGCAGAGACTGCAGCGATCGCTCCACCTCGCCAAGCACTGCCTAATCATAGATGTTGCAACAAGGTGAAACTCCACCATGCACATGGTTGAGCGGCTGTGCGAACAGAGGCAGGCTTTAATACATTTGTGGGACGATACATGGGCAGGCAGTTTGAGGGCAGACATGGAGTTTTTGGTTATGCAGTGGTCAAAGCTGAAAGACCTCTGTAAGGTCCTTCAGTGTTTTGAGGAATGCACACAGCTGGTAAGCGCAGACGATGCCATCATAAGCATGAGCATCCCAGTTATGCGTCTGCTCATGTAAACTTTGACGCACATTAAGGATCAGGCGTCTGCAGCGAAGGAGGAAGAGGAGGAGGAGGAGGGAAGCCTTGATGACAGTCAGCCATTGTCTGCTCAGGGAACAGTCCTGGACGAGGTGGAGGAAGGAGAAGAAGAGGAGGAGGAGGATGAGGGGGATGATTATTTTGGGGAGGAGGATGCTTCTCAGGGGGCAAGAGAAAATGTTGACTTGCCAAGGTCAGGTACAGGGTTGTGCTGATGGAGGGATGTGGATTTGGCAGAAAGTGCTCCTCCACCCACCACTGTCAGTGCATCATTGACACCTGGAACATTGGCCCACATGTGTGATTATGTCTTGCAGATCCTAAAAAGGGACCCCCCGCATTGCCAAAATTATGAAGGATGATGACTACTGGTTGGCCAGCATCCTCGATCCACGCTATAGAGCTAATATTGGCGAACAAACAAGCAACTCTGGTAAATCATTTGTTAGAGGCATTCCCAGCACACAGCAGCGGTGCAGGTTCTACCACGAGCCGTACTGTGCATCATAGAAGAGGTGTTCGTGGTGCACACAGCCGAAGTGGCATTGGAGACAGGGGTTTCATGAACATGTTGTGGACTGATTTCTCGAGTACTGCTCACACAACTGTTAATACTGAATTAATTGCAACAGACAGGAGACAGCAGTTGTCAACTATGGTTCAAAATTACCTCTCCTCCCCTATCGATGTTCTCCCTCACAGTTCATTCCCCTTTGACTACTGGGCCTGTATACTGGACACCTGGCCTGAATTGGCACAATATGCCTTACAGCAGCTCGCTTGCCCTGCTGATAGTGTGCTATCAGAAAGAGTCTTCAGTGCTGCTGGATCAATCCTGACAGAAAGAAGGACCTGGCTGTCGACCCAAAATGTTGGTGATCTCACCTTCATTAAAATGAACCATGCCTGGGTTTCAAAGGATTTTGTACCACCTTCCCCTGATGACACATAGGTTGCCAGCAAAATAGCTTGCTTTGTCCTCCTCTTCCTCCGACTTCTCCAATTCCTCCATTTGCAGCTGCTGAACGTCCAGCCTACACCTCAACATATGCCAGTTTTTCCACCTCCCTAACTGGGCTGTACCCCCCAGGGCCCGCGTCAGCACCTGGCACACCTGGGCATGTGTCAGTGCCCTGAGCAGGTGGGGGGCCCACTCGAGGGTGATGGCACTGGCACAGAGCCCCTCACAGTATGCCGGTGTCTCTGACGATGGGGAGGGGCCCACTCACCGTCAGAGACACCGACGTACAATTATGGGCCCTGTGCCAGTGCCGTCGCCCACGAGTGGGCCCCCCCTGCTTGCTCAGGGCCCCAGCACTTGCAATACTTACCTCTCCCTGCTCCACCTCTGTGACGTCTTCCGCGTTTCCTGACAGTGCCATTCAGGTCAGAGAGAGCGATGACGTCACGTCTGTACACCCTCTGCCTGAACAGTCCAAGTGCAGAGAGCTGGAAGATGGCGATGCTGAGGAGTCCAGAGTAGAGCAGTGCCCAGCGAGGAGAGGTATTTCATTTTTTTTAATGTTTAGTGGGGCCCATCATACACTGGAGCAGTATAAATGGGGCCCATCATACAAACACTGGAGCATCATATACGGGGCACATTATACACTGGAGCATTTAAATGGGGCCCATTATATATGGAGCATTATTTTGGCCCATCATACACTAGAGCATCATCCATGGGGCCCATCATAAACTGGAGCATCATATGGGGTTCATTATTTATGGGGCATCATATAGGGTATGGAGCATCATATGGAGCACATATGGGGCCTATTCTGTATGGAGCATTATATGGAGCCCATTCTGTATGGAGCAATATATGGGGCCCATCGTATACTGTATGGAGCTTTATATGCGACTCATTATACTGTATGAAGCAATATGTGGGGCTCATTATACTCTATGGGGACTGTCCTATACTGTATGGCACATTATATGGGGACAATCATATAATGTAGCATTATGTGGAGCTCATCATATACTGTATGGAACATTATATGGAACAAATTATTCTGTATGGAGCAATATATGGGGCTCATTATTCTGTATGGCACACTATGTGGTGGCCATAATACTGTATGGAGGACTATACTGTCCGGTTTTTGAGCTATTGTAGAATTTAAAATAGATATCACTCATGTAATGTAAGAAGTGAAGTATTTGGCATTGTACTATACCTATATTTCTCTGCCGTATCGGAGCATCATGAATTGTGGTATGTGTTAAAGGGGCCCACTGACACTCTTTCGCCCGGGGCACACGAAAACCTGGAGCCAGCCCTGCCCCCCACAACTTTAGCCAAATAACCCCAGTTTTCAATGCGTAACTATTATTATAAAGAAAATTAAGGTTGACAAGCTTAAGTAATAAGAATTGATGTTGTTGGCATTGAAATGGGCACTGTAGGTGTGTTTACTGTCCTCCACTCACTGGCGACTTTTCTTCCCCATTGACCAGCATTGGGTTTTGTGTTTCAGTCGGACCTTCGACTTTAGACGATTGTCGGCCGATTTCGTTCGACTCGACTTTTGGGAAAGTTGGGTGGTCCGAAACCCGACTCGACCCTCCAAAAGACAAAGTCGCTCATCTCTACTGGCCAATACTACCTGAGGTAGAATTCCATGTCTAAATAAAAAATATTTTTCAATTACACCTTTCTTTTGTCAATTTTGTTGATCAATTGCAGCTAGAGGAAGAACTGTGCAGGTTATCACTTCTGTGAACACAACCTCCGGAGATGAACCCCACCAATAACAGGGGAGGGGCTAACAGTTTGAGAAGCTTTGCATTAAGTTCATACAGTCTGGAAATGAGGTAGTTAAAAATACCACAAGCTATTAAAAGTTGTTATTAGGCCTGTTAATCTCATTACAAAGTTGCTTTAGGATTAAAAAAAAAAGGGCAAAAGAGTGACTGCTGTTCACACAACCGAGTCTCTAAAGCTATTCTTTGGTGTTTTTGTTAAAAAACATAAGCTGAAATTTGTGAAACGTAAAAAACTACGTGAGTAAAACAATGGACTGGCTCTTAAGGCCAATTTCACAGAAATACAATAAGCCCACCTTCCTGTGCTCGACCATGGGTGTAATCAATCAAACTATTATATGTTATTATGAAGCTGTTAGTTTAGGGGATCAGAGTCATGGCTAAAGTGGGACTAACATCTGTAATACAGAAAAATGTGATTAATGCTGCCCAACTGCATGAATCACAGTCTTGCTGCACAATTGTAGTCAGGTAGTTAATTCTCTAAAACACACCAGCATTTCACAAAAAAATATACTTTGAGGAACCAGTTGAGGAACATAACAGGAGCAAGACTAGTCTGGCTCTGCCCCTGCCAGCTCTTCCCAGCATTGCTATAGGTGATTGATGTGCTCAATCACCTGGAGTGGCACTGGGAAGAGTAGGCCGGGGCCTGAGCTGGACTTTTCTTGTATCTGGCTATGGTCCACTGATGGATCCATGTAGTGATTTGGCTGCAATTCATGCTGCGGATTGTGCTGGACAGGCTGTCTTTAAGTCCATATGAAATTGGCTTAATGCTGTATGTGATGATGGATTATAGTATTTTACACATTTTATACAATTTGCAATATGTTATCTATAGGCTTTATTGCAAATAGTATAACATGTCTAAAATACTAGACATTATATCATAAGAACAGCAATGGTTGTCAGCAATGTATACTAGATACCATATAGTTTATTTTCAGGTGTATCACTTAATAATGAACGTATACCGTTACAACTCACATGCCTGATTTTTGTCTCTGATGGTTATGTAGAAGAGGAGAGATTATAAACTGACAAGAAATTCTTGCCATGATAGAACAATCTATGCTTGATTTAAAATACAGCTGAAAAGATGAAAATAGTATTTTAGTTTCAGAGTCATTAGAACACATGGCAATTTATTGAACCTTCAATCAGAAATTGTGAATATGGGATGACTCATATCCTTTTATTCTGTATTTATTCTGGTCCTTTTAGTAAATGGCAGTCTAATAGCTCTATGAAATGCAATTAATAAACAGAAATCACATTTCAACATACTTCATCAAGGGTGGGCAATTTCCCCTGCATGCATAGTGGTCCTGGAAATGAAAAGTCACAGCTGACAGTCCCCTGATTAATATTAACACAAAATACTCTGTTTTATAGACATTTGGGTGATAATATTTTTGTGATTTGTGGGAAGACCTGTAGGTTTTATGAAAATTCAAAATAAATGTTTCAAATATTTATGCTCACATTCATTTGTGCAGCTGGGGACTGAGCCAGTTTCTCAAAAATAGACAGCTATCTTCGTAAAGCTTTGCCTTCACACTCTGCCAGGCATGAGCTTTTTCCACAATAATCATGAAGAAAAAGTGGCAGATACAGCACTATGAAAAAACTGTGACTAGGTCTCAACATTTTCTAATCAAGTTGATCCCCTTTTTTGACTTGATTAGAGACATTTTCCACCGTGAGAACAGTTGGCATATGGCACATGTGACCTGGCATTGTCATGTTGAAAAACAGCTCTTTGTACACATCAGAGAAATTTTCATATCATTGATTCTACAACCAAATAATGCAGTAAAGCTGAGCAAAGTTTGTACTTGGAATAAAGACTAGAAAGGTCTGCTTACAGTACATTATGACACCCCACACCATAATCCCAGGAGTAGGTCCAGTGTAACATTCCTTCATAAAGGCATCGTCATGGCATTGTCCACGTCAGAGTCAAATATGGCGTTTAGTGATCCTTTTTGAACTGGAATTAGATGTCACATACCTAAGGTGTCAAATGGTGTTTACACAAACAATCAGAAAGTGTTTGCATGATGTTTGGCTACAAGCATGACGTCCAGCTCAAGATGTTCTCTTGACTTCGCAAATGCATTCTCAAAGGCTATTATGGTGCATAATGAGATTTCAATGGAGGCAGGAATGGAGGTCTACACTCTTCAGTTATGAGTCCCGCTTTTTTCTTTAATGCTATCATAGCCATAAATTGGTCTAGAGACCATGTGGGCAATGAAGAGGCCTTCACAAGAGAACAAGGAAGTGTCCCAAGAGCTGTTTTTCAACACATCAGCACCAGGCTGCAAACTGTTCTACTATGAGCAGCCTGTGCAGCCTAAATATGCTATAATGTCCTGCTGCATCCCTGGATTTGACTCCCATCAAGCACATCTGAGATGCCATAGGTTGGCAGTTGTAAAGAGACCTGCCATCAGCAGATCTTGATGATTTGGATGTCCAAGTGCCTTTAGCATGGCAAAATATTCCTCAGACAGCCTCATTAATAGCATGCCAAGGCATCAATTTCTTCATGTGGTGCTCATACTGGATAAATCATGGTGTTTTGAAAATTTTGCAAATTTTGCAAATTTTTCAACTATAGTAGCAGAAACATCATGCTGTTTGGAGATGGTCTAATAACTTTTACCTTTAACATACAGCTCTGGCAAAAATTAAGAGACCACCACATCAAAACCCTGTCATGGGCAGCCCATTCTCCAGACCTGAACCCCATTGAAAACCTCTGGAATGTGATCAAGACAATGATGGATAGTCACAAGCCATCAAACAAAGAAGAACTGCTTAAATTTTTTGCGCCAGAAGCAGTGTGAAAGACTGGTGACAAGCATGCCAAGACGCATGAAAGCTGTTTTTAAAAATCATGGTTATTCCACAAAATATTGATTTCAGAACTCTTCCTGAGTTAAAACATTAGTATTTTTGTTTCTAAATGATTATGAACTTGTTTTCTTTGCATTATTTGAGGTCTGAAAGCACTGTTTTTTTTTTTTTATTAATTTTGACGATTTTTCTTTGTCAAAAAAAAAAATACTAAATTTATTGCTTGGCAATTCGGTGACATGTTGTCAGAAGTTTATATTCTAAAAGAACAATTACATTTTACTCACAAATATACCTATAAAGAGAAAAATCAGACAAACTGAACATTTGAAAGTGGCCTCTTAATTTTTGCCATAGCGGTATTTGCCTACATTTTACTTTCTAATCTCCTGAGACCATGCTCTTCTTAGCTTTCTTTGGACTATGTTCAGTGTGGTGCACACCATGACACTAAACAGCACAGTGACTATTTTTCACCCTTCAAATAGACAGACCGACTGATTACAAGTTTGCAGACAACTGTGATGTTAATTCATGGATACACCTTAGTTTCACAAGTTCCTATGGTGAAATCTTTTTTAGTGTTGCCATCTTGTTTATCCAGACCATTTTCATTGGTTTTATTTTTATTTTTTATTCTGTTAAACCACAAGTTAAAAGCAATGTCCTACTTTCATTGGTTAATATTCAGTAAATTTAAATTGAAAATTACTTTTGTCAGTTTCAAGTTATATCAGTGACCACTGGGGTTTTTTTTTTACTTTAAAAAAGGGTACCAACAGTTTTGTCCACGTCTGTATATGAATAGAATGTGTTTAATTTTACATGTATTATAGCTAATGCTAATATAAATATACTATGCTTATACCGTTATGTTACCATTGTTATTTGTTATTATTGGGTGTTGTCAAGCATCTGTTATAGCTCTAAGAATTTAAGATCAAAGTACCGTATATACTCATGTATAAGCCGACCCGTGTATAAGCCGAACCCCCTAATTTGCCACAAAAAACTGGGAAAACTTATTGACTCGCGTATAAGCCTAGGATGAAAAATGATTATGCCCCCATATGCTCCATAGATTAGGCCCCCATAAACTGCACAGATTATGCCCCCATATGATCCACAGATTATGCCACCATATTCTGCACAGATTATGCCCCCATATGCTCCCCTGATTATGCCCCCGTATGATCCACAGATTATGCCCCCATATGCTGCACAGATTATGCCCCATATGCTCCAGATTATGCCCCCATATGCTCCACAGATTATGCCCCCATATGCTCCACAAATTATGCCCCCATATGCTGCACAGATTATGCCCCCATATGCTCCAGATTATGCCCCATATGCTCCACAGATTATGCCCCCATATGCTCCACAGATTATGTCCCCATATGCTGCACAGATTATGCCCCATATACTCCAGATTATGCCCCCATATCCTGCACAGATTATGCCCCCATATGCTCCAGATTAGGCCCCCATATGCTGCACAGATTATGCCCCCGTATGATCCACAGATTAGGCCCCCATATGCTCCAGATTATGCCCCCATATGATCCACAGATTATGCCCCATAGTATACGTCCTTATGCTGCCGCGCTGCTGCTGCAAAAAAATGACATACTCACCTCTCGTCGCTGGGAGCCAGGTGCAGGTGTCCTGAGCAGGGGGTGACACTGGCGCGCTATGGGGACAGGTGCCGGTGTCACCGCTCGCTCAGGACCCCGGCACATGAGATATTTACCTGCCACCGGACCGCTCCACCGCTGCGCACTGCGCCCTCTTCCGGGTCCTCGGCAGTGAATGATCAGGCAGAAGAGTCGGATGAGGGAGCAGCGCGCAGCGGTGGACCGAGGGACAGGTGAATATCGCTATACTCAACCCTCCGCCGGCGCGTCACTCTCTGCAGCGTCTCCTCTTCTCCCGGCGGTTTCCGCAGCGCTTCCGTCCTACAGCGGTCATGTGGTACCGCTTATTAAAGTCATGAATATGTGCATATTCATGACTTTAATGAGCGGTACAATGTGACCGCTGCAGGAAGGAGCCGGAGATCGTGGGAGAAGCAGGGGGGGCTGCAGAGACTGCGCCGGCAGAGGGGTGAGTATGATCCGACACCCCCGCCCCCCTCCCCCACCGACCCCTGTATATGACTCGCGTATAAGCCGAGAGGGGGACTTTCAGCCCTAAAAAATAGGCTGAAAATCTGGCTTATACACGAGCATACAGTACAGACCAAAAGTTTGGACACACCTTCTCATTCAAAGATTTTTCTGTATTTTCA
Organism: Oophaga sylvatica; assembly: GCA_033576555.1. NCBI lineage: Eukaryota > Metazoa > Chordata > Amphibia > Anura > Dendrobatidae > Oophaga > Oophaga sylvatica. The sequence goes on from JARQOD010000002.1 coordinate 208,822,403, forward strand.
TGACTATGAAAATTGTAGAATCACACTGAAGGCATCAAAACTATGAATTAACACATGTGGAATTATACATTACACTTTACAAAAAAGTGTGCAACAACTGAAAATATGTCTTATATTCTAGGTTCTTCAAAGCAGCCACCTTGTTCTTTGATTACTGCTTTGCACGCAAAAAAGGTGAACGGCTGGACTCTACATGCCTAGTTCCCACCGTGAAGCATGGAGGAGGCGGTGTGATGGTGTGGGGGTGCTTTGCTGGTGACACTGTTGGGGATTTATTCAAAATTGAAGCGGTTAGCGGTTCAGCTCACCCCAAACCATCTCGATTGGGTTCAGGTCTGGTGACTGTGGAGGCCAGGTCATCTGGTGTAGCACCCCAATACTCTCCTTCTTGGTCAAATAGCCCTTACACAGCCTGGAGGTGTGTTTGGGGTCATTGTCCTGTTGAAAAATAAATGATGGTCCAACTAAACGCAAACCAGATGGAATAGCATGCTGCTGCAAGATGCTGTAGTAGCCATTCTGGTTCACTGAGCTGGTTTGCAAAGAAGAATGGGTAAAAATTTCAGCCTCTAGATGTGCAAGGCTGGTAGAGACATATTCAAAAACACTTGCAGCAATAATTGCAGCAAAAGGTGGTCCTACAAAGTGTTGACTCAGGGCGGCAGGATACAAATGCTCTCAAAATGTTCAGATTTATAAAATATTTAACAAAACCATGTATCATTTCATTAGCGCTTCACAAATACTTGATACTTTGATTTGGTATATCACGTAGAATCCCAATAAAATACGGTTTTGTGGGTAAAACGTGAAAAAAATGTGAAAAAGTTAATAGGGTATGAATACATTTTAAAAGAATTGAATCTGTCTCCTTAATACACAGGAATTCTCATTCTGTCCGGAGCTTCTGTGTTCGCTATGTGACAGGTGCTGCTTAACTCCTCTGGTGGTGGCTTATCTCACCAAGAACAAAGTGATTGACAGTCTGAAATCAGACTAACTGGATCCTTATCTCTTCCCACATCATCTGTCAGGAGAGAGTTCCGAGGCCCCCCATACATATCAGTCTAATGTGTATGGGGGGCCTATAATAATTTTATTAACCCCTTAGTGACAGAGCCAATTTGCAGACCTGGCCAATTTTTACAATTCTGACCACTGTCACTTTATGAGGTTGTAACTCTGGAACACTTTAACGGATCCCGCTGATTCTGAGGCCGTTTTTTCGTGATATATTGTACTTCATGGTAGTGGTAAAATTTCTTCGACATGACTTGTGTTTATTTATGAAAAAAACGTAAATGTGGCAAAAATTTTGAAAATTTTGCAATTTTCAAACTTTATGCCCTTAAATCAGAGAGATACAGTACAGACCAAAAGTTTGGACACATCTTCTCATTCAAAGATTTTTCTGTATTTTTATGACTATGAAAATTGTACATTCACACTGAAGGCATCAAAACTATGAATTAACACATGTGGAATTATATACTTAACAAAAAAGTGTGAAACAACTGAAAATATGTCTTATATTCTAGGTTCTTCAAAGTAGCCACCTTTTGCTTTGATTACTGCTTTGCACGCAGAAAAGGTGAACGGCTGGACTCTACATGCCTAGTTCCCACCGTGAAGCATGGAGGAGGTGGTGTGATGGTGTGGGGGTGCTTTGCTGGTGACACTGTTGGGGATTTATTCAAAATTGAAGCGGTGAGCGGTCCAGCTCACCCCAAACCATCTCGATTGGGTTCAGGTCTGGTGACTGTGGAGGCCAGGTCATCTGGCATAGCACCCCAATACTCTCCTTCTTGGTCAAATAGCCCTTACACAGTCTGGAGGTGTGTTTGGGGTCATTGTCCTGTTGAAAAATAAATGATGGTTCAACTAAACGCAAACTGTATGGAATAGCATGCTGCTGCAAGATGCTGTAGTAGCCATTCTGGTTCACTATGCCTTCAATTTTGAATAAATCCCCAACAGTGTCACCAGCAAAGCACCCCCACACCATCACACCACCTCCTCCATGCTTCACGGTGGGAACCAGGCATGTAGAATCCATCCGTTCACCTTTTCTGCGTGCAAAGCAGTAATCAAAGCAAAAGGTGGCTACTTTGAAGAACCTAGAATATAAGACATATTTTCAGTTGTTTCACACTTTTTTGTAAAGTGTAATGTATAATTCCACATGTGTTAATTCATAGTTTTGATGCCTTCAGTGTGATTCTACAATTTTCATAGCCATGAAAATACAGAAAAATCTTTGAATGAGAAGGTGTGTCCAAACTTTTGGTCTGTACTGTATACGGTAAGCTAAAAAGAGAAACAATGTGCATTGTAAATATTGTGTCCTTGCCAGCAGACATGTCTAATGCTACAGATGCTTACAGCTATTACAAAGTTGAAGATCTGAATCATAATTATATCTAAAGGGTTTATTTAGTTAAAACAAGTTATCACCTATCCCAATAAAGTTGATAACATGGTTATCGGTGGCGGTCTGACTGCTAGGACAGCACTGCTTGACAGAACGGTAAAATGTTATGCCTGTAAGAGTGGTTTCACATTGCGTTATGTGTCCCCGTCGAGGAATATGTCCGAAATCCCTTGCAAAATGGGGTCTGGATGCCTGTGCCGATGGGGCTATTGTCTGTAATGGTGACAGCAGAGGGAACGTGTGCTCTTCCTTGCATTATTTTCACCTACAGGAGGCGGACACTCAGACATAGTAGACTTCATCTGAGTATACACCTCTGTAGGAGTACACTTCCAAAAAAAGTGAACGGCATAGCTCACGTTCGCATTGACCTCACCATTGCAGTCTACGGTCCCGTCGGCGCATTCATCCTGCCCCCATTTTGTGGGGGATTTCAGACGTGTGCCCCGCTGGGGACACAGAATGCTAAGTGAAAGCACCCTTAGACTGATGCAGTGGTGTCCGATCTGTCGCACAGTTTTGTAATGGGGATAAACGTTCTCTAATCTGTCAATCAGTACATGTCCTAGCATTGAGGCACCCACCGATTAGCAAGTTAATGATAACTTGTTTCAGCCGGACAAACCTCTTTACCTTGTTTTCTATAATACCTAATTGTATTTAATGAAGAATACATCACTCTTTTAGATTTTCATAAAGAAAATCACTATTGAAATAGCATAACATCACGCTGATCAAGCTAAATATAATATGCTAATTTAGTGATGTTTGTAAAATATGTTGTTGACTTAATAACAAAATGTTAAATGCCAATACTGATAGCTAGCACAAATATAATAATTTTATTTCTATGGTGCCAACATATTCCGCAGCAATTAAAATTCAGAGGGTTCTTGTACAAAAAATATCAGACATTTATTCTTCAGAATTATCTGATCACCACTGGTTTGGCTATGTAACAGTATTCGTGTGTAATGAAATGGTCCTCTGACAGTTGCCTAGTTATTCTTAAGATACCAATAAATTACCATCTTTATGTTAACCAAAGGGAATTAGATATGAATAAAGAAAATCAAGGTCGCTATGGTAGAGGGTTATTATTACTCATTAACAGCAGCAGGCATTGATGCTTAGTTAAGAGCTTGGGGACTCCCATTATTTAGAAACAGTCTGTTCAGCTGAAAACATACGAATAAACATTAAGAATTACTTTGGTCAGTGCTTCTCTTCCATACTGTATATGTACAGTAGTTTATGTGATTTTAATGAAGATAAAGTGTTGTGAAACAGTATCACAAATATTATTCTGCATTTATAAACATAAAAATGTTATTTGCACTTTCACTACAATCCTACATATACTGTAGGTTTCTGCTGAACTTTCTGTTACTTTTAATACCAAGGACAGCACAGCATGCGGTACTATTAACAAAAAACTGTGCCATGACTCCTGTTATGTTTGGGAGCCATGACCTTTCTTCCAGTATTCATTAGAGTTGGTGAGAATTGATTCACAGGACCTGGTCCACTGTCCATGTCAGTAATCAGTGGCTACAAGAGGGTAGTCCTGAGAACCACCTCTTAAAGCCCCACTCTGGCTTTTTCTTTTAAGAGCCAGAGTGATATCAGCTCTGACCAAATGGAAGTCAGTCACAAGTTCTCAATATAAGTTAATGAGAATCTCGTTCTGAAGGTCATAGACTTACATTGAGAAGTGATTTCTGGACCACTGAGAAAACAGTGGAGCGCTCTGGCAGGTCACAAACAGCAAAAAACATCCAGCGCGATGTCGAGAACAGGAGAAGATGATTGATGGTATTGGTGCCTACAGTGAAACATGGTGGTTGCAGTGTCCATTTGTGGTGCTGCATAAGTGTTATTGGTTTCAGGGAGCTACATTTCATTGATGGAATCCTGAGTTCACAGATTACTGCTCTATAGTGAAAGAGAAGATGCTACTATCACTCTATACCCTTGGTAGACATGCAAAATGACAATGATCCAAAACACACATCTGTTATATTTCTGAAGAACAGGATGAAAGTGATTCATATGCCATTTATGTCTCCTAATCTAAACCTAATTAAACACCTATGGAGAATTCTGAAGAGGCTAGTTGAACATCACTCTCCATCCAGCATCCAGGCTCTAAAAGAGGTCGTGCTTTAAGAATGGAAAAAGATGATGCTGCCGTCAGTTGTATACTTGTTCATTCCATGCCTATAACACTTTATTCTGTCCTTAAAATTCATAGTGGTCATACGAACTATTAAATGAAAAAAATACACCACATATAAAAAAATATTGCATCAACTAATTTGAGTGAAACTAAAGATTTTGTAATTGTTATACTATTAATCTTACTTTCATGTTATGGGTAAAAAAATGTTCTATGAATCTCAGTCTTGTCAACATTTTTTGGAGGTTGTTTCTGTATTTAGTGAGATATTGATTAAAATATTAAAATCTTTTCAAAGGGTGTGTACACATTTATGCTTAGCACTGTATACACCATACATATATATATATATATATACTATATATATTGTGAGACAGTGAAGGGGTATGTATTGGATGGGGTGTACATCTCGCCCAGGTACTTAGCTGACTGGCATAAGGGAAATGTATGGCTTTGTAAACCTAGTGGTGGAGAAAGTTCACTACACCCTCCATTCAGTACAGGCTTGCAGCTCAAACCTGAGGCCACTCAGGTTCTAATTAGGCAGCCAGAAGTAGGTGGTTGAGACACAGACATTGAGCTTTCAGTCTGAGGCCGACTTCAAACACTGCTGGAGTCTCCGGGAAACCACACTCTGGTAAATACTGAATATATGTGTTGTTTTGGGCCAGGCTGGTAGAGTCTGGGCCCCGATAGTGAGGAAACTATCTGTGTTTAGTTATAGCCGGACAGGCTTAGGATTTTGGTTTATGAGTTGGTTTTGCTTATGTTTGTTTGCTGTGGACCCTCAATAAAACTGGTTGCGGCCAGTTGATACCAGAATTGCTGTCTGTGATTGAACTGTGTTGTGCCACTCCGTCTACCCGAGACGGCGATCCCAGAGCTATATCCCCTGAAAAGCTTACAATATATACAGTATATTGTGTGGGGTTCACTTTCCAGTCATTAGATATTAGGCCTAAGGTAGCATTCACACATGCATTGCTGTTTTGGTTCAAACATATGCAGTTTATATTACTTTCCTCAGGTTGCACAGTATCAAAACAAAATCATAAACATGAATCTCTAGCCTTGTCCAGGCGCTAATGAAACAGAAAAAAAGAACAGACCTTGGCTACTCATACACAGCTGAGCTAGCCCCTGCTTGATCAAACAAAACAGCTATTGTTCATAGGCAGTGTCGGACTGGCCTAGCAGGGCATCAAAGAATTCTCCGGTGGGGCTTCCCCTTACTTCTGTATGTTTGGAGAAGAAACACTTTGAAGTGTGAAGTATCATTAAGGTAGTACTGGCATCTACAGTGGCACCCCTGGTCAAAATTACTGTCATTGCGTAAAGTTAAGCAAGTTGAAGATGAAATGATCTCTAAAAGGCCTGAAGGTAAAAAATCACACATTTAATTTATATCTGTATCCTCACCCATCCCTGTAGACTGTGAGCCCTCGGGGCAGGGTCCTCTCTCCTTCTGTACTTGTGTGTGCCTTGTATTGCTCATGTTTACTGTACTTGTCTATATTTGCCCCTCTTCACATGTAAAGCGCCATGGAATAAATGGCGCTATAAAAATCTATAATAATAATAATAATATTTTAAGCAAAAAAATAAATATATTGTAATTTTTTATATTTTAAAAATTAAAAAAAAAGAAAATGGGCACTCTTGGAGATTTGTGTGCTCAGATAACTTTCAGACCTTAATTAGCCTGTTAGGGCTGTGGCTTGTTTAATATCATCGTTAGGAAAGGACAGGTCAGGTGATGAAAATTTAACAGCTTTATAAAACCCCAGCTTCCTCTAACCTTATGCCAAAAACAGCAACTATGGCTTCTTCTAAGCAGCTACCTAGCAATCCAGAAATGAAAATGGTGGAGGCCCACAAAGCAGGAGAAGGCTATAAAAAGAGAGCAAAGCATTTTCAAGTTGCCCTTTCCTCAGTTTGAAATGTAATTAAGAAATGGTAGTTTACAGGAACAGTGGAGGTCAATATAATGTCTGAAAGACCATGCAAAATTACAGTGAGAACTGCTCGTAAGATTGCTGTAGAGGCAAATCAGAACCCCCGGATTGACTACAAAAGACATTTAGAAAGATTTAGCAGACTCTGGAGTTGTGGTACATTGTTCTACTGTTCAGAGACACCTGCACAAATATGGCCTTTAGTGGGCATGGCCTTGCCTCATACACTTGTATTGAGTGAGGCCATTCACCATCTAGTGACGAGGCTGTTCAGTGGGTGCACACTGGACAGCCATTCCTATTGAAAAGCCTTGTCACTAGATGGGGTGCGGCCTCACTCTATACACATTAACCTTTCATCTACTTAACTACAGTCAATGTCTTCTAACAGTATGCTCTAAGTATATTAAAATTACAATGCCTATCCCTGTCTAATTTGCTTTTTAGTAACATAGTTATTAAGGTTGAAGGAAGACTTTAAGTCCATCTAGTTCAACCCATATCCTATCCTAACCTGCCCTAACATGTTGATCCAGAGGAATGCAAAAAAAACCCATGTGGCAACCAGTAAGCTTCATATTGGGGAAAAAAATTCCTTCCCGACTACACATAAGGCAATCAGACTAGCTCCCTGGATCAATCCAATATCTAGGAAACTAGTGTCTATAACATGTAATATTACATTTTTCAAAAAAGGCATCCAGGCCCTTCTTAAATTTTAGTAGGGAATCACTCATTACAACATTATACGGCAGAGAGTTCCATAGTGTCACTGCTCTTACAGTAAAGAATCTGCGTCTGTGATTATGACTAAACCTTCTTTCCTCCAGACGTAGAGGATGCCCCCTTGTCCCCATCACAGGTTTAAGAGTAAAAAGATCATTAGAAAGGTCTTTGTACTGTCACCTCATATATTTATACATTGTAATAAGATCACCCCTAAGCCTTCATTTTTCCAAACTAAATAACCCAAAGTGTAATAACTTGTCTTGGTATTGCAGACCCCCCAGTTCTCTAATAACCTTGGTCGCTCTTCTCTGCACCCGCTCCAGTTCAGCTATGTCTTTCTTATTCACCGGATACCAGAACTGTACACAGTATTCTAAGTGTGGTCGCACTAGTGACTTGTATAGAGGTAAAATGATGTTCTCCTCATGACCATCTATGCCTCTTTTAATGCATCCCATTATTTTATTTGCCTTAGCAGCAGCTACCTGACACTGGCCACTAAATGTGAGTTTGTCGTCCACCCATTCACCCAGGTCTTTTTCAGTGACAGTCTTGCCCAGTGTTTTACACTTAAGCACATAATTATACATCTTGTTTGTGCTACCCAAGAGCATGACCTTACATATATCCCCATTAAAGCTCATTTGCCATTTATCAGACCAAGCTTCTAGTTTACATAAATCCTTCTGTAATATAAAATTGTCCAACTCTGTATTTCTTACCCTGCAGAGTTGTGTCATCTGAAAATATTGAAATACTACTCTGTATGCCCCATACAAGGTCATTAATAAATATGTTAAAAAGAAGCGGCCCCAATAGCCCCAATACTGACCCCTGTGGTACCCCACTGCTTACCGTGACCCAGTCTGAGTGTACCCCATTAATAACCACCCTTTGTTTCCTATCCCTGAGCCAGATCCTAACCCACTCACACATATTTTCCCCTATCCCCATTGTTCTCATTTTATGTAAAGGAAAAAACACACTGGCGCTAGACCTTAAAAATTGCAAGCCGCTAGACCTTAACCCCTTCCCGACCCATGACGCCGACGTCGGTGTCATGAAAACCAGTGCCATCCCGACCCATGAAGCCGGGTCTGCATCATGCTATAAATCATGTTCCTGGAGGTCGGGTGACCGGGGTCACTGAAAGGTCACCCGACCCCCAGGCACAGGACCCTTAGTGCATCACCACAGGGGGGTTGGCTTAACCCCCACGTGGCCACGATCGCTCTGATTGGCTGTTAAAAGTGAAACAGCCAATCAGAGCGATTTGTAATATTTCCCCAATGAAATTGGGGAAATATTACAATCCAGCCATGACCGATGCTGCAATAGCATCTGCCATGGCTGGACACCGAGCCCTGACCCCCCCACATCGAGTCACGGCGGTGATCGGCCGCCGCCACCGAAAGATAACAGCGATCGGTCACCGCCGTCACTGTCTGCTCCCCTGCTCCTGCGATCCGCTGCCCCCACCTACCGACCCCCCCCTCACCTTCGGACCCCCCCTACTCACCTCTCCCGGTCCACCGATGTCCCTGGATCCGTCCCGGCGGCTGCCTGGGATTCTTCATGGGCGCCGCCATCTTGGAAAATGACGGCGCATGCGCAGTGCGCCCGCCGGCCGGCGCATGCGCAGTGCGCCCACCATTGTACAAAAATTTATTTTGATCACTGTGATAAACTGTCACAGTGATCAAAATAAAAAAAAAGTAAATGAACCCCCCCTGTCATAGGTAGGGACAAATAATAAAATAAAGAATTTTTTTTTTTTCCTAGCGGATTTTGCTGCTGATCCACAGCTGATTTTGCTGCGGATCCGCGGCGGATATTGCTGCTGATCCGCAGCGGATTTTGCTGCTGATCCCGGCGGATTTTGCTGCTGATCCGCGGCTGATTTTGCTGCGGATCCGCGGCAGATATTGCTGCTGATCCGCGGCGGATTTTGCTGCTGATCCACGGCAGATTTTGCTGCTGATCCGCGGCTCATTTTGCTGCAGATCCGCGGCTGATTTTGCTGCTGATCCGCGGCTGATTTTGCTGCTGATCCGCGGCTGATTTTGCTGGGGATCCTCAGTGGATTTTGCTGGGGATCCTCGGCGGATTTGGCGCTGCGGATCCACGGCGGATTTGGCGCTGCGGATCCACAGCAGATCCAGAAACCATGTACAGTACAATGCAAATAAATGGTTAAAAAAACGCTGTGCACATGCGGATTTGCTGCGGTTTTAAATCCGCAGCATGTCAACTCTTTGTGCGGATTCCACAGAGGTTTTACACCTATTCCATTATAGGTGTAAAACCGCAGGGAAAAACCGCAACAAATCCGCGCTAAATTCGCAGGTCATTTTACCTGCGGATTTAAGAAAAATCCGCAAGTGAATCCGCAACGTGTGCACGGGGTCTCAGGATTAGGGTTAGGCTGGGTTCATATTGCATTATGGCAGTCCGTTAGATGGACTGCGTTTCACCGCGGTATAACGCGGTGTAACGCAGTCCGTTAACGCTGCCATTCACCCCATTTGCGTGCCGTCATGCAGTGACGGAGCCTCGGACACGGGCTGCAGCGTCTGGGCTCCGTCACCGCTAGCACAGATGAATCATCTGCTGATTCATCTGCGCTAGCGGGTATAGCATAACGCGATCGAGTTTGCTATACCGTTACCAGCCGGTCAACGCTATGTGTTGAACGGGCTGGTAAAACGCAATATGAACCCAGCCTTAGGGTTAGAACTAGGGTTAGGGTTAGCATTAGGGTTAAGGTTAGAATTAGGGTTAGGGTTGGAATTTGGGTTAGGGTTGGAATTAGGGTTAGGCTTGTGGTTAGGTTTATGGTTAGAGTTGCGATTAGGGTTAGGGGTGTGTTGGGGTTAGGGTTATGGTTAGGGTTTGTATTAGGGTTAGGGTTGGGGTTAGGGGTGTGTTGGGGTTAGGGTTGGAGTTAGAATTGAGGGGTTTCCACTATTTAGGCACATAAGGGGGTCTCCATACGCGACATGGCGCCACCATTGATTCCTGCAAATTTTACTTTCAAAAAGTCAAACAGTGCTCCCTTTATTCCAAGCCCTGACGTATGCCCAAACAGTGGTTTATCCCCACATATGGGGTATCAGCGTACTCGGGAAAAATTGCACAACAACTTTGGGGGTTCTAATTTCTCCTGTTAACATTGGGAAAAAAAATTGGGGACTAAAAAATTATTTTGTGGAAAAAAAATTATTTTAGATTTTCACGGCTCTGCGTTATAAACTTCTGTGAAGGACTTGGAGATTCAAAGTGCTTACCACACATCTATAGGAGTTCCTTGGGGGATCTAGTTTCCAAAATGGGGTCACTTGTGGGGAGTTTCTACTGTTTAGGCACATCAGGGACTCTGCAAACGTAACATGACGCCCGAAGACCATTCCATCAAGTGGGCATTTCAAAACGTCACTACTTCCCATCCGAGCCCCGACGTGTGCCCATACAGTAGTTTTCTCCCACATATGGGATATCAGCATACTCAGGACAAATTGGACAACAACTTTTGGGGTCTAATTTCTCATGTTACCCTTGGGAAAATAAAAAAATTGGGGACTAAAAGATCCTGATTGTGGAAAAAATATGATTTTTTTTATTTTCATGCCCGGGCGTTATAAACTTCTGTGTACCCCTTGGGGGTTCAAAGTGCTCACCACACATCTAGATAAGTTCTTTGCGTGGTATAGTTTCCAAAATGGGGTCACTTGTGGGGATTTTCCACTGTTTAGGCACATCAGGGGCTCTGCAAACGTAACAAGATGCCCGCAGACCATTCCATCAAGTCGGCATTTCAAAGCGTCACTACATCCCTTCCGAGCCCTGACGTGTGCCCAAACAGTGGTTCCCCACCACATATGGGGTACTAGCGTACTCAGGACAAACTGGACAAAAACTTTTGGGGTTCAATTTCTCCTGTAACCATTGTGAAAATAAAAAATAGTGGGCTAAAAAATCATTTTTTGAGAAAAAAAAATGATTTTTTACTTTCACGGCTCTGCGTTATAAACTTCTGTGAAGCACCTGGGGGTTCAAAGTGCTCACTATGCATCTAGATAAGTTCCTTAGGGCGTCTAGTTTCTAAAATGGGGTACTTGTGGGGGAGCTCCAATATTTAGGCACACAGGAACTCTCCAAATGCGATATGGCAAACGCTAAATATTCCAGCATATTTTCCATTCAAAAAGTCAAATGGCGCTCCTTCCCTTCTGAGCCCTGCCGTGCGCCCAAACAGTGGTTTATGACCACATATGAGGTATCTGTGTACTCAGGAGAAATTGCCCAACAAATTTTAGGATCCAATTTATACTGTTGCCCATGTGAAAATGAAAAAAACTGAGGCTAAAAGAAAATTTTTGTGAAAAAAAAGTACTTTCTTTTTTTTACGGATCAATTTGTGAAGCACCTGGGGTTTCAAAGTGATCACTATGCATCTAGATAAGTTCCTTAGGGGGTCTAGTTTCCAAAATGGGGTCATTTGTGGGGGAGCTCCAATGTTTAGGCACACAGGAACTCTCCAAATGCGACATGGCAACCGCTAAATATTCCAGCATATTTTCTATTCAAAAAGTCAAATGGCGCTCCTTCCCTTCTGAGCCCTGCCGTGCGCCAAAACAGTGGTTTATGACCACATATGAGGTATCTGTGTACTCAGGAGAAATTGCCCAACAAATGTTAGGATCCAATTTATACTGTTGCCCATGTGAAAATGAAAAAAACTGAGGCTAAAAGAAAATTTTTGTGAAAAAAAAGTACTTTCTTTTTTTTACGGATCAATTTGTGAAGCACCTGGGGGTTCAAAGTGATCACTATGCATCTAGATAAGTTCCTTAGGGGTCTAGTTTCCAAAATGGGGTCACTTGTGGGGGAGCTCCAATGTTTAGGTACACAGGAACTCTCCAAATGCGACATGGCAACCGCTAAATATTCCAGCATATTTTCTATTCAAAAGTCAAATGGCGCTCCTTCCCTTCTGAGCCCTGCCGTGCGCCAAAACAGTGGTTTATGACCACATATGAGGTATCTGTGTACTCAGGAGAAATTTCCCCAACAAATGTTAGGATCCAATTTATACTGTTGCCCATGTGAAAATGAAAAAAACTGAGGCTAAAAGAAAATTTTTGTGAAAAAAAAGTACTTTCTTTTTTTTACGGATCAATTTGTGAAGCACCTGGGGGTTCAAAGTGATCACTATGCATCTAGATAAGTTCCTTAGGGGGTCTAGTTTCCAAAATGGGGTCACTTGTGGGGGAGCTCCAATGTTTAGGCACACAGGAACTCTCCAAATGCGACATGGCAACCGCTAAATATTCCAGCATATTTTCCATTCAAAAAGTCAAATGGCGCTCCTTCCCTTCTGAGCCCTGCCGTGCGCCAAAACAGTGGTTTATGACCACATATGAGGTATCTGTGTACTCAGGAGAAATTGCCCAACAAATGTTAGGATCCAATTTATACTGTTGCCCATGTGAAAATGAAAAAAACTGAGGCTAAAAGAAAATTTTTGTGAAAAAAAAGTACTTTCTTTTTTTTACGGATCAATTTGTGAAGCACCTGGGGGTTCAAAGTGATCACTATGCATCTAGATAAGTTCCTTAGGGGGTCTAGTTTCCAAAATGGGGTCACTTGTGGGGGAGCTCCAATGTTTAGGTACACAGGAACTCTCCAAATGCGACATGGCAACCGCTAAATATTCCAGCATATTTTCTATTCAAAAAGTCAAATGGCGCTCCTTCCCTTCTGAGCCCTGCCGTGCGCCAAAACAGTGGTTTATGACCACATATGAGGTATCTGTGTACTCAGGAGAAATTGCCCAACAAATGTTAGGATCCAATTTATACTGTTGCCCATGTGAAAATGAAAAAAACTGAGGCTAAAAGAAAATTTTTGTGAAAAAAAAGTACTTTCTTTTTTTTACGGATCAATTTGTGAAGCACCTGGGGGTCAAAGTGATCACTATGCATCTAGATAAGTTCCTTAGGGGGTCTAGTTTCCAAAATGGGGTCACTTGTGGGGGAGCTCCAATGTTTAGGCACACAGGAACTCTCCAAATGCGACATGGCAACCGCTAAATATTCCAGCATATTTTCCATTCAAAAAGTCAAATGGTGCTCCTTCCCTTCTGAGCCCTGCCGTGCGCCCAAACAGTGGTTTATGACCACATATGAGGTATTGTGTACTCAGAGAAATTGCCCAACAAATTTTAGGATCCAATTTATACTGTTGCCCATGTGAAAATGAAAAAACTGAGCCTAAAAGAAAATTTTTGTGAAAAAAAAGTACTTTCTTTTTTTTACAGATCAATTTGTGAAGCACCTGGGGGTTTAAAGTGATCACTATGCATCTAGATAAGTTCCTTAGGGGGTCTAGTTTCCAAAATGGGGTCACTTGTGGGGGAGCTCCAATGTTTAGACACACAGGGACTCTCCAAATGCAACATGGCAACCGCTAAATATTCCAGCATATTTTCCATTCAAAAAATCAAATGGCGCTCCTTCCCTTCTGAGCCCTGCCGTGCGCCCATACAGTGGTTTATGACCACATATGAGGTATCTGTTTACTCAGGAGAAATTGCCCAACAAATTTTAGGATCCATTTTATCCTGTTGCCCATGTAAAAATGAAAAAATTGATGCTAAAAGAAAATTTTTGTTGGAAAATTAAAATGTCCATTTTTTCCTTCCACATTGCTTTAGTTCCTGTGAAGCACATGAAGGGTTAATAATCTTCTTGAATGTAGTTTTGATTAGCTTGAGGGGTGCAGTTTTTATAAAGGTGTCACTTTTGGGTATTTTCTGCCATATAGACCCCTCAAAGTGACTTCAAATGTGAGGTGGTCCCTAAAAAAAATGGTTTTGTAAATTTTGCTGTAAAAATGAGAAATCGCTGGTCAACTTTTAACCCTTATATCTTCCTAACAAAAAAAAATGTTGTTCCCAAAATTGTGCTAATGTAAAGTAGACATGTGGGAAATGTTATTTATTAACTATTTTGTGCCATATAACTCTCTGGTTTAACAGAATAAAAATTAAAAATTTGAAAATTACAAAATTTTCAAAATTTTCGCCAAATTTCCATTTTTTTCACAAATAAACACAAAAATTATCGACCTAAATTTACCACTAACATGAAGCCCAATATGTCACGAAAAAAACATTCTCAGAATCACTAAGATCCGTTGAAGCGTTCCTGAGTTATTACCTCATAAAGGGACACTGGTCAGAATTGCAAAAAATGGCAAGGTCTTTAAGGTCAAAATAGGCTGGGTCATGAAGGGGTTAAAAATTGCAAGCACAAAGGATATAAGCGCTAAGGAAGAATGCAGACTGATAACTTAGGAGCTGCTGGTGATTTAGAAGTAGGCTCTGTGCTAACCTGCTAAAAATAATAAATGAAAACAGAAATAACCACAGCACTAGCTAAGGACACCTGATATAAGGTGTACAAGTCCAATAGTATTGTCAGGTGGCAAGAAAAAAAAAAGTTCAACACACTACATTGTAAGCTTCAGTAAGTACAGATACATGTGGTATATTTCAATGATTGGTTAAATCCAACAATTTAGCGGTTGTATTATTATTTCAGCACAAACCTGAAGCAGGCATCTCCCAATTTCTCTAGGAATCTCTTCTCCAGTTGACAGTGAGTTCACCTTTTTTTTTTTCTTGCCACCGGACAATACTATTGGACTTGTACACCTTATATCAGGTGTCCTTAGCTAGAGCGGTGGTTATTTCTGTTCTCATTTTATGTATCAACCTTTTGTGAGGCACCATATCAAAAGCTTTTGAGAAGTCCATGTACACCATGTCTACTGCATTTCCTTCGTCCAGTCCAGAACTTACCTTTTCATAAAAGCTTATCAGATTAGTCTGACAGGAACGGTCTCTCATAAACCCATGTTGATATTGGGTCATAAGGTTATTCCTCTTCAGGTACTCCTGTATAGTATCTCTTAGAAAACCCTCCAGCATTTTACCCACAGTAGAGGTTAAGCTCACTGGCCTATAATTTCCAAGTTCAGTTTTTGTCCCCTTTTTGAATATTGGCACCACATTTGCTATACGCCAATCCTGTGGTACAGACCCTGTTATTATGGAATCTTTAAAGATTAATAATAATGGATTGTCTATGATTGTACTTAATTCCTGCAGTACTTGGGGGTGTATCCCATCTGGACCCGGGGATTTGTAAATTTTAGTGATTTTTAGACGCCGCCGTACTTCCTGTTGGGTTAAGCAGGTGACATTTAATGGAGCAATTTTTTTATATCACTGATCGTGTTATCTGTCATGGGATTTTCTTGTGTAAATACTGTTGAAAAAAAGTAATTTAGCATATTGGCTTTTTCCTCATCCTCATCCACCATTTCACCCAGACTATTTTTAAGGGGACCAACACTATTGTTTTTTAGTTTCTTACTAATTATGTAGTTAAAGAATATTTTGGGATTATTTTTACTTTCTCTGGCAATGAGTCTCTCTATCTCAATCTTTGCTGTCTTGATTTCCTTTTTACAGAATTTATTTAATTTTCTGTATTTATTTAATGTCTCATTACTACCTACTTGCTTTAATTTCCTAAATGCTTTCTTTTTGTCACTTATTGAGCCCCTTACAGCTCTATTTAGCCATAGTGGTTTCCTCCTATTTCTAGCACGTTTATTCCCATAGGGTATATATTGTGCACAGGTCCTATTCAGGATGCTAATAAACTTCTCCCATTTTCTCTTTGTATTTTTATGTCTCAGGATATCATCCCAGTTAATTGCACCAAGATCATCTCTCATCCGTTGGAAATTTGCCTTCCTGAAGTTTAGTGTCCTTGTTAGCCCTCTACTACACATCTTATTAAAGGATACATGAAAGCTTATTATTTTTGTGATGATCACTATTACCCAAGTGACCCCCAAACCTTATATTTGAATGCGGTCTGGCCTGTTGGTTAATATTAGGTCTAGCAGTGCCCCCCTTCTTGTTGGGTCCTGAACTAGTTGTGAAAGGTAATTGTCTCTCATAGTTGTCAAAAACCTATTGCCTTTGCTGGAACTGCAGGTTTCTGTTCCCCAATGTATTTCAGGGTAGTTGACGTCCCCCATAATAATGACTTCTCCTGGAGACGCTGCTTCATCTATTTGCTTTACGAGGATATTCTCTGTTGCTTTCATTATTTTTGGAGACTTATAACAAACTCCTATCAGTAATTTATTATTTCTTCTCCCTCCCCTTATCTCCACCCACAGGGACTCTACATCATCATTAGATTCACATATATTATCACGCAGGATGGGTTTTAAGGATGATTTTACATATAAACACACCCCCCCTCGCTTATTTGTACGGTCAATGCTGAACAGACTATAGCCCTGTAAATTAACCGCCCAGTCGTGCCTCTCATCCAGCCAAGTCTCAGATATCCCCACCATGTCATAATTATGTTCCAACAAAATTAATTTTAATTCCTCCATTTTGTTGGTGAGGCTTCTGGCATTAGTATACATGCACTTTATGTAGTTCTCTGTACCTCTATTCTTTCTTAAATTATTAACTGATCTAACTACACCCCCATGCCACCTCCACCCCCAATTTCATTATTTGTGCCCAGGTCTCTATCTGCACTATCTTCCCCTCCTATAAAATGAATACCTCCCCCAGTCCCTGGTTTAAAGACTCCTCCAACCTTCTAGCCATTTTCTCCCCCAGCACAGCTGCACCCTCCCCATTGAGGTGCAGCCCGTCCCTAGCATAGAACCTGTAGCCAACTGCGAAGTCGGCCCAGTTCTCCAGGAACCAAACCCCTCCTTCCTACACCAATTCTTGAGCCACTTATTTATCTCCCTAATCTCCCGTTGCCTCTCTTGCGTGGCACATGGTACAGGCAGTATTTCAGAAAATACCACCTTGGAGGTCCTTGCTTTAAGCTTGCAGCCTAATTCCCTGAAATCATCTTTAAGGACCTTCCACCTACCTCTAACTTTGTCATTTGTGCCAAGTGCACCATGACCGCTGGGTTCTCACCAGCCTCTCCCAGTAATCTGTCAACCCGATCAGCGATGTGTCGGACTCGAGCGCCAGGTAGGCAGCACACTGTTCGATGATCCCTGTCTTTGTGACAGATTGCCCTATCTGTTCCCCTAATAATTGAGTCGCCCACTACCAGCACCTGTCTGGCCTGCCCTGCTCTCCTATTTCCCCCCTTACTGGAGCAGACACTCCTCCGGCTTTCAGAGGACTTGCCTTGCTGCAGCAGTGCTACCCCTGTACTGACACTCCCCTCATCTGCCAACTTAGCAAACTTATTGGGATGTGCCAGATCAGGACCAGCCTCCCTGGCGCTCTTCCCTCTACCCCGCCTTCTAACTGTCACCCAACTTGCTGCTTCACTGTTCTGCAGCTCCATCTTATCATCCCCTCATCTATCCCATTGAGCGTCTGCTCAGTGAGCAGAAGACTCCTTTCCATATTGTCTATGGATCTCTTATGTTATAAACTCTAAACTATATCCTATATTTCCCTACACATGAGAATGAGTGTATTTTACTCACAATAGGAATTACCTTTACAGTATTTACGCATCAGCATCAGCACCTTACAGCACTATATTTTAGTTACAATACATTACATTAACTGTATCACTTAGTGCCAATAGAACGCTCTGTAAATTCACAAATCACATTACTCACAAAATACAATAAAACCACATCACAACACATATTTAGATACTCTCCTTGCTGACATTGTCTTTAGGGGGAGAGGCATATGACATCACCTGTCACCCTTACACAGAGACAACCAGGGATTATCTAGTGATTCTTATTTGCAGCCTGAGATGTTCACTCATTCATTCATATCCAGCACGTCTCTGTTATTTTAGTAGTGCCGCTCTAGTTGCTCCCTTTTTTGGGTCATTCTTAGAGATGGGTGAAAAGAATGGTAAAGTTCTGGGTCCATACCAGACTCTTATTGTCTGTTCACTGACCCTGATCATGGACTTCTTCCAGAAGTCCGTGTTACTGTTCGGGTATGGCAACCCAAACAAAGCTTCATGAAAAACTGCAGCGTAGCCAATCAACAAACTTTACTGTGTGGGCACTTATGGCTTAATTACAGCCATGTTAAGTATTGGCCTGGCTGTGATTGGTTAAAAAAAAAGAAAGATATGGGGTCTTGTTTATTTTTGATAACCAGCACAGGCAAAAATGACAGTCGGGGCTGCAGCCTAAATTCCCTATCAGGATGTCTTTGGGGTGTGGGAGGAAACCAGAGTACCTGGCGGAAATCCACGCAAACATGGAGAGATCATACAAACTCCTTGCAGATGTTCTCCTTGGTGGGATTTGTACCCAGGACCTCAGTGCTAACCACTAAGCCACTGTGGCACAATATATTTCTCTATATATAGAAGCTATAGCCCACAATCATGGTTGTCATTGATTGTATTTCATTTTAGCTCAAATATATATTAATTGCAATACTTTTCTGTAAATTGGTTACATATGACGTAGCACCACTAAATTAAGGACATTTCGCTCTTTTTTATTGTTTATTTCGAGAGCCGTAAATTTTATATTTTCCACAAACATAGCTGTATGGGGGCTTCATTTTTGTGGGACAAGTTGTTCTATTACGAGCTGTTGTAGTATGAAATGCAATACCGCTGTATTGCATAATATAATGAAAATCAGCTCCACTTGTTGCTGTTAGAGGCAAATGTCAGCTGAGAAACACAGGCATCTTCTGCCGACTTCAAGAGAGGGACATGACAAATCGCATAATAGTACATCATATATCAGGAAAAGGTTAAACAGTATGTGCAGTTATGCTAGATACATATTTCTCCAAATTTTGAAACTTTAAACATTGAAGCAATACCTTTCTCGAACCTGTATGATTCAACAAACCATTTTAAAATGCTAACACAATGTCATGGCCAGTTCAATTTGAATTATGTAGCCTTACACTTTAATCCTTTATTCATCTGACTTTTCTGTAGCAAGTGGAAAAAAAATAACATAAACTGTGCTACAGTTGAAAAGGTTTTACTGTATTGTACATTTAGCATTGTGTTGCATTATATAAAGGAGAGCTGAAAATGCACACTGAATAAAGATTTTACAAAGTTACCAAACTAGACTATATTAATTAAAACAAGTTTCTACAAGTTTCTAACATTCTGTATATCTTTTGATTTTGACATTAAAACAAAATGGTCAGGACTTTTTACCCACCTAAACGGCCACTAATAGTTTGTAGTGCAAGGAATAATGTACGGTAGCTAAATATTTCTCTATGCAAATTTTATGTTAACGGAGATATGGCTGGATGACCACAGTGACCGAGCTGTTAATTTACAGAGCTATAGTCTGTTCAGGTATGACTGTAAACAAAAGCAAGGTGGGGGAGTGTGCTTACATGTAAAATCTTCCATAAAACCCATTCTGTGGATCAGATATGTGAGATAAATGAAAATATAGAGTTCCTACTATGGGTGTAAATTAGGGGAGGGAGAAAGAATAGTAAAATACTGCAAGGGATGAAGGACTTTAACTGCCCTGATATTAATTGGAGAGATAAAGCCTGCAGAACCAGGTTTTTGACAATAATAAAGGACAATTTTCTAAGAGATGCTACCCTGGGCTATCTCACTAAAATTAACTACATAACGGATTAGTCCTGCAAGGCCAGGGTCACACTTGCGAGTGCAATGCGATAAACTTGTGCAAGTCTCTCACCTCAATACCCGACACTGCCGCCGGCACTCGGGACCGGAGTGTGCGGCTGCATGTATTTCTATGCAGCTGAATGCTCCGGTCCAAGTGCCAGCGGCAGTGTCGGGTATTGAGGCGAGAGACTCGCGCGAGTTTCTCACATTGCACTAACAAGTGTGTCTCCCTGGCCTAAGACTAATAATAGTCCTGTAACTAATCTGATAAGCTTCTATGAGGAGGTAGGTTCCAGACTGGACCAGGGGTAGATAGATGTTGTCTATCTTGATTTCTCCAAAGTGCTTAATCCCGTACCTCATAAAAGGCTGGTACATAAAATTAAAACAATGGGACGAGGACAAAATATGTACATTGGGGCTTATGGCTGGCTAAGGGATAGGCATCAAAGAGTGGTTATAAATGGAACGCACTCTTACTGGGGCACAGATAACAGTATGTTACTACATGGGTCAGAATTGGGCCCTCTTATTTTAAATATGTTTATTAATGACCAAAGGATTAATTTCCACGCACCTTCATCGACCATCCGATCGATGCACATATTATCATCCAGCACGGAAAATCACATATGCATGCATCATAGAACCGGCATTACATACCAGGTAGGCATTTAGCCACATGCATGCATTTATGCTTTTAGGGAGTTTTTAGCCCATATCATCTATGTATTAAAAAGGCATAGATGCTCATGACAAGAACAGTTTAGCCTCTATACAAATTCACTAAACACACGATACTTAAAATACTGTGTACAACTTTGGGCTAGAGAGTACACAGAAGAGTGATCAATGCTATTAAATTCATAGATACACTGCAGTATCAAGACAGTTGGGGTTATTCAGTTTGTGATAAGATAGTAATTTTTCCAGTGCAGAAATATATGAATGGATAGTACAGAGATTTTTTCAAATTATCTTTTTACAGCAACGCCTACAACAATGACAAGGGGGCATCCTCTACATCTAGAACAGGAGTGGGGAACCTTATTTCTGCCAGGGGCCATTTAGATATTTATATCATCCTTCGGGGGCCACACAAATTGCGGACTAACTACGCTCTCGAAGTGCATCATGATGCTGGCACTGGTGTCAGGATGTAATCTTTTATTGCACATGCCTCAGCATTCAGTAGTGTACACTGTGTGCCCATGCTCGCAGACCAAGAAGAAATTAAGGAGCTGCCGGCCCAAGCACTGTGGTCCCTGGGATTCTGCTCGGGGGCCGGATGAAAGATCATTGAGAGCCATAAACGGCCTGAGTGGCCTGAGGTTCCCCATCCCTGATCTAGAAGATTGATCAGTTAATCATCACAGTGTGTGAACAGGAATGACTATGGAACTATCTGCCACATGATCTTATAACTGTTGATTTAGTGAAAAAGTTAAGGAGGGCCTGGTTGTCTTCCTTGAAAAATATTATATTAAAGGATATAGATGAAAGACATTGATCCAGGGATCTAGCCTGATTGCCCTATATGCAGTGAAGGAAGGAATTTTTCTCCTAATATGGGGCAAACAGCATTTGCCTTATGGGAAATTTAAATTCATATAAAAACAAATGTCAGCATCCATTTTTGTTCTGCTTGTAACAGATCCATTTTTACTAGAGGAGTCTCCGAGCACTTCTAGTGTTCTGAGCATTTGCAGATAATGTAATTTTCACTATTTTCTATATTGATCTTCATAAAAATCCTTTGGATCTGCCTACATTTTAACCCCTTTCCGACATTTAAACATTTCCATTTTTTAATTTTCTTTTATTCCTCTCCCCTTCCAAAACTCATAATTTTTTTTATTTTTCTCTCCACATGGACGTGTGAGGGATTTTTTTTTTGCAAGACGAGTTGTACTTTTGAATGACAACATTGATTTTACCACATTGTGTACTGGAAAATGGAAAAAAAATTCTGAGTGGTGACAGAAGCCGTGCCTCTAAGACTGAACGACTGAGGCTGCCTGGAGGAATAAAATTAATTTCCTCCTGGTAGCCAGGCTTCTAGTGCAGCGGCCACACGACTTCTGAATGCTAATAACCTGCAGATTAACCATATATCTGCAGGTTCACAGTGTTTTTTCATATGACAGATTCCCTTTATGCTAGGGTCACATGACCATATTTTCACTCATCCGAGAAAAACAGTCCAATTAAGTTAATCACACTCTAATCACACTCTAAGCAGAGTTTAATCAGAGTGAGTTCAGAGTGCATCTGATTTTCTACGTTGCGAAGAAAATTAATTTCTCTATCTTCTCCATTCTATGAGTCTGTAAAATTTCCACTGCACTCTGATGTCATCCAAGTTCAGTCTGTTGTGAATGTGCTAGAGATGGTTTCTGAGCAGAGGCTTCCTCTGGTGGTTACAGACAGTACTGAACCTTCCAGCGAGGAATGGCAATCTGGGATCACTGACTGGACTGATATAAGGGAGGTTCCCTCCCATGATGGTCGCCGGTGATCAATTGTTCTTGTCTCAATTGTGGTTCCTGGTACATTTGGAAGTTTGCTGGAGTCTTGCCTGCATCTGCTGCTTTCAGATAAGATATTTTCTGCTTTTCTTTTTGTGCTTGCTTTTTGCATAGTTTTCTGCACTTTTGTGGAGGTCAACCGGGTGCCCTCCTGGGGCCTGTGCTCCTCTCAGTTTATCTGTAGTCACTGTTATTTGTTCATTTGCTTTTTCCTGTTTTTTCAGTGGCTGCAGCTTGGTTTTGTTACACCAGAGATCTGATTTAGGTGGATGAGATCATGTGATCTCAGGTTTTTCGGCAATCGGAAGTTTTGGTATTTTTAGGGTTTTTTGTTGGATTGAAGTCAGAATTCTTTCCTGTACTTATCTGTCTAGACAGATTGGGCCCCAGCGTTTGCTCATTCTATTTTCTGTCTGTGTCTGTGCTTTCTTCTTGTCTAACCTCCATTACATGTTTGGGGGCTTCCTATTTTCTTTGGGGATCTGCTCCGGGGCAGATAGCTTTCATCTTTCTGCCTTTAGGTGTAGTTATCTCTCAGGCTGTGACGAGGCGTCTAGGATCAACGTAGGAACGCTCCACGGCTACCTCTAATTGTGTGGTTAGTTCA
Source organism: Oophaga sylvatica (assembly GCA_033576555.1). Taxonomy (NCBI): domain Eukaryota; kingdom Metazoa; phylum Chordata; class Amphibia; order Anura; family Dendrobatidae; genus Oophaga; species Oophaga sylvatica. The sequence continues at coordinate 208,845,512 of JARQOD010000002.1, forward strand.
GGTTACTGCAATCCAATAGGTTCCAGCCTCTCTAGTGTATTACCGTTTTTGCTATTTCTCCTCAGCTACCTAAACATAACAGCAGTCCTATTTTTTTTTTATGGACGTACATGGCCGAATGGAAGACTGGTGGAACAGGTGGGTCCCCATCAGCTTCTCTCCTCCCACTGCCCTGGTGTGTCAGATCTTCCTAGCTGTATGTCTAGGGAGAGAACTTTTAAAGTAGGTTTTTCTCTGAAACGCTGAGACATACCTGGCAGAGATCATACAGTCAGTTCCTGATACATACTGCCGTGGATCAGTCAGCATGGATCAGCTGTTAGCTTAACTTTAAGTCTTTACATGTTAGGCCGGCGTCACACTGGCGAGTTTGATGCGAGTAAGTCGCACAACTTTCTCGCATCAACACCAGGCACGGTCGCCCGCTCTCGGACCCGAGTGTGCGGCTGCATGTATTTCTATGCAGCCACGCACTCGGGTCCGAGAGCGGGCGGCCGTGCCGGGTGTTGATGCGAGAAAGTCGTGCGACTTACTCGCATCAAACTCGCCAGTGTGACGCTGGCCTAAGGGTGCATTCACACTGCTTCTGTATACATAGAGGTTTGTATCAAAGTTCTTGTAATATGTCCCATTTTCGTGTCTGCATGTGCTATTACAGCCAAAACTAAATGAATTTTTAATAACAGATCAGAAATTCTCAGTTACAGATAAGTAAGCAAGTGGTTCAATACGATAAGGAGAGACTAAAAAGAGACTGGAAAAATGACAGTGATGGTCTGTGAGCTGTAATCCTTAGAAGGATTTAGATTACTGGGAACAGTTGTGGAAAGTAATAACCCAATTAGTTATATGTAATGAAGTCTCAGGTGATTTGTTTTTCCAGTAATCATAGAGGCACTATCTTAATGATTTATAGTTTAGGTAAATCAATGGTCAGGGGTTAAAGTAGGTTTTACACAATTTATATGTCCTATTTTGCTAAATTCATCTCTGTTAATACCTAATAACGTTATGTAACATGATAGTTTTATTTTCTTTTGTTGAATACTTATTCATAATCTATATAATATTTTATCTGTCAGTATCCATCCAATATTATCATCTAACATTTTCTGGAATATATAGTGGTTTCATTGTAACTTACAGAAACTTTGAAAGTTTGCACCTTGCTCTGACCTTAATATCGTTAACAACTTTCCTGATCGGTAAAGAGTTTGCCGTCCTTAAACAGCCAATCATCATAGGTTCCTGGATGGATTATAGCTAGCACAGTAAGGTTACTTCCATTATTAGGGCAGACAGATCATGCAAGAGTCAAATCATTTGTAATCAGGAAAGAGCTGAGAATTCAAAGCATACTGCTTATAAACTCTCCTCTAAAACAGAAAGATAAGGAACATATGAAAGTAAAATTATGTTTCAATGGAGTTTACTTGATGTGTACAAATAAAACTTAATCATTTCACAATTAAATGTTATTAAAATGTCGAATATACTTTATGCTTCAATTTCCCTCTGCTTTCTTTAAAAGGTTTGTCCCACAAACACATTATAATTAGCCCCTTCACCACCTTGGGTTTTTCCATTTTTGAGTTTACGTTTTTTGCTCCTCTTTTTCCTAGAGCCATAACTTTTCTATTTTCCTGTCAATATGGCCATGTGAAAGCTTGTTTTTTGCAGGACGAGTTGCACTTTTGAATGACGCCATTGGTTTTACCATATAGTGTACGGGAAAAAATTCAAAGTGCGGTGAATTTGTAAAAAAAGTGCAATTCTACAATTCTTTTAAGGGTTTGTTTTTACCATGTTCATTGAATGCTAAAACTGACCTGTCATTATGATTCTCCAGGTCATTATGAGTTCGTACATACCAAACATGTATAGGTTCTTTTTTATTTAAGTAGTGAAAAAAAATGCAACGTTTTAAAAAAAAAAAGCCATTTTCCGAGAGCCATAGCGTCTAGCGTCTTTATTTTTCGTGATCTTGAGCTGGGAGAAGGCCTATTTTTTGCACACGGACCTGACATTTTTATTGATACCATATTGGTGTAGATATGATCTTTTGATCGCTTATTATTGCATTTTAATGCAATGTTGCGGAGACCAAAAAAACTTAATTTGCGCGTTTTGATATTTTTTCTCGCTACACCATTTACCAATCGGATTAATTTGTTTTATGTATTGATAGATCTAGTGATCTATTTTGCTTTCAAAAATTAAAATGGAGCTCCTTCAATTCTAAGTCCTTCCATGTACCCAAACAGTAGTTTTCCCTCAAATATGAGGTATCAGCATACTCAAGGGAAATTGCACAACAAACTGTATGCTGCAACTTCTCCTGTTACCCTTGTGCAAATGCATAACATGGGGCTAAAAAACATTTTTGTGGGAAAAAGTAGATTTTTTTATTTTCACGGCTCTACGTTACAAACTTATGTGAAGCACCTGGGAGTTCAATGTGCTCACCACACATCGAAATAAGTTACCCGAGGGGTCTAGTTTCCAAAATGGTATCACTTGTGGGGTTTTTTCACTGTTTAGGCACATCAGAGGCTATCTAAACGTGACATGGTGTCCGCTATATCTTCCAGCAAATTTTGCATTCAAAAAGATAAATGGCGCTCTTTCCCTTCTGAGCCCTGCCATGCACACAAATAGTTTTTTCCCCCACATATGTGGTATCGGCATGCTCAAGAGAAATTGTACAACAAATTTAGGTGTCCATTTTTTCTGTTACCCTTGTGAAAATAAAAATATTTGGGTCTAAAGTACAATTTTTGTGAAAAAAAGTTGAATGTTCATTTTTTCCTTCCACATTCTAAATATTCTTGTGAAGCACCTGAAGGGCTAATAAACTTCTTGAATGTGGCTTTGAGCACCTTGAGGGATGCAGTTTTTAGAATGGGATCAATTTTGAGTACTTTCTGTCATATAGACCCCCTCAAAGTCACTTCAAATGTAATGTGGTCCCTAAAAACAATGGTTTTGTAAATTTTGTGAAAAAATAGAAATCACTGGTCAACTTTTAACCCTTATAACTTCCTAAGAAAAAAAATTATGTTTTAAAAATTGTACTGATGTAAAGTAGACATGTGGAAAATATTATCCATTGACTATTTTATGTGACATAACTCTGATTTAAGGGCATAAAAATTAAAATTTTGAAAATTGTAAAATGTTCAAAATTTTCAACAAATTTAATTTTTTTTCACAAATAAACACAAGTTATATCAAATCAATTTTTACCTCTATAGTGAAATACAATATGTCACGAACAAGCAGTCTCAGAATCAGTGGGATCTGTTGAAGCGTTCCAGAGTTATTACCTCATAAATTGACACTGGTCAAAATTGTAAAATTTTGCCTGGTCATGAAGATGCAAACAGCCTTGAGGGGGTAAAGGAGTTAAACAGTGTGGGGGAATATCCTATGGGTACATTATACTTTTTGTGAAGCATTGTTAGTGCATCATTTGATGTGTGGTTGAATATAGTGTGGGGAAAGTAAAACTATAAGGGGCACTATGTAGGCTTCAAATTGGGGGTGGAGGACTGTGGTAGCCATTAAAGTGTGTCATACAATGTGAGAAAACCAATGGTCTTCACTGGCAGAAATATTTCTGTGTGAGCAGATATAAAAGCCTGGGTGAGGGTTGGGAAATTGTTTACCATAAAATAAAAATTGTTGTGGTGTGAGCAGTGTATGTACTTTTTTCTTAGCTTTAAAGTTTGGAGGTATCCTAAAACACTCAGCATGCTTTGACAGCTGAAGACTTTCAGGACTTTGTTGTGAGTTGTAGTTTTCCCCACTAATTGCATTTAGCCAACAAGTAGTCTTCTAAGGGGTGTTCAAATATAGTGACAACAATGTGGCTAAGATCTGGCCAAAAGAATGCTGATGTGCAGTTTTACCTCAAACAACATGGTTTAACCCCTTAACGACCAAGCCATTTTGTAGGTTAAAGACCAGGCCAATTTTTACAATTCTGACCACTGTCTCTTTATGAGGTTATAACTCTGGAACGCTTCTACGGATCTTGGTGATTCTGAGATTGTTTTCTCGTGACATATTGTACTTCATGATAGTGGTAAAATTTCTTCAATATAACTTGCGTTTATTTATGAAAAAAACGGAAATATGGCAAAAATTTTGAAAATTTTGCAATTTTCAAACTTTTAATTTTTATGCCATTAAATCAGAGATATGTCACAAAAATTAGTTAATAAATAACATTTCCACATGTCTACTTTACATCAGCACAATTTTGGAACCAAAATTTTTTTTGTTAGGAAGTTATAAGTGTTAAAAGTTGACCAGCAATTTCTCACTTTTCCAACAAAATTTACAAAACCATTTTTTTTAGGCGCCACCTCACATTTGAAGTGAATTTGAGGGGTCAATATGACAGAAAATACCCAAAAGTGACACCATTCTAAAAACTGCACCCCTCAACGTGTTCAAAGCCACATTCAAGAAGTTTATTAACCCTTTAGGCACTTCACAAGAATTGAAGCAATGTGGAAGGAAAAAATGAACATTTAACTTTTTTTCCCCAAATTTTTCTTTCGACACAATTTTTTTTAAATTTGTCAAGGGTATCAGGAGAAAATGAACCACAATATTTGTTGTACAATTTCTCCAGAGTACACCGATACCCCATGTGTGGGGGTAAACCACTATTTGGGCGCATGGCAGAGCTCGGAAGGGAAGCAGCGCCAGTTGACTTTTTTGGCTGGAATTGAGATTGGACGCCATGTCGCATTTGGAGAGTCCCTGTGTGCCTAAACAGTGGAAACCCCCCACAAGTGACCAATTTTGGAAACTGGACCCCCCAAGGAACTTATCTAAATGTGTTGTGAGAGCTTTTAACCCCCAAGGGCTTCACAGAAGGTTATAACGTAGAGCCGTAAAATTAAAAAATCATATTTTTCCACAAAATGATCTTTTCATCCCAATTTTTATTTTCCAAAGGATAAAAAGACCCCAAAAGTTATTGTGCAATTAGTCCTGAGTACGCTGATACCCCATATGTGGGGGTAAACCACTATTTGGGCGCATGGCAGAGCTCGGAAGGGAAGCAGCGCCATTTGACTTTTTTGGCTGGAATTGAGATTGGACGCCATGTCGTATTTGGAGAGCCCCTGTGTGCCTAAACAGTGGAAACCCCCCACAAGTGACCCCATTTTGGAAACTAGACCCCCAAGGAACTTATCTAGATGTGTGGTGAGAGCTTTGAACCCCCAAGGGCTTCACAGAGGTTATAACGTAGAGCAGTAAAATTAAAAAATCATATCTTTTCCACAAAAATGATCTTTCCACCCCCAATTGTTATTTTCCAAAGGGTAACAGGACCCCAAAAGTTATTGTGCAATTTGTCCTGAGTACGCTGATACCCCATATGTGGGGGTAAACCACTATTTTGACGCATGGCAGAGCTCGAAAGGGAAGGAGAGCCTTTTTCAAATGCAGACTTTGATGGAATGGTCTGCGGGTGTCATGTCACGTTTGGAGAGCCCCTGATGTGCCTAAACAGTAGAAACCCCCCACAAGTGACTCCATTTTGGAAACTAGCCACCCCAAGGAACTTATCTAGATGTGTGGTGAGCACTTTGAACCCTCAAGTGCTTCACAGAAGTTTATAACGTAGAGCCGTGAAAATAAAAAAATCATATTTTTTTCCACAAAAATAATCTTTTTGCCCCCAAATTTTTATTTTTATAAGGTAACAGGAGAAATAGGACCCCAAAAGCTATTGTGCAATTTGTCCTGAGTACGCTGATATCCCAAATGTGGGGGGGAACCACTATTTTGATGCATGGCAGAGATCGGAAGGGAAGGAGCACCGTTTTTAAATGCAGACTTTGATGGAATGGTCTGCGGGTGTCATGTCGCGCTTGGAGAGCCCCTGATGTGCCTAAACAGTAGAAACCCCCCACAAATGACCCCATTTTGCAAACTAGACCCCCCAAGGAACTTATCTAGATGTGTGGTCAGCACTTTGAACCCCCAAGGGCTTCACAGAAGTTTATAACGTAGAGCCGTGAAAATAAAAAAATCATATTTTTTTCCACAAAAATGACCTTTTTGCCCCCAAATTTTTATTTTTCTAAGGGTAACAAGAAAAATAGGACCCCAAAAGCTATTGTGAATTTTGTCCTGAGTACGCTGATACCCCATATGTGGGGGGGAACCACTGTGATCGCCTTACTGAGATCTTTGGGAGGCACAATGAACAAATCCACAAAAGGTGAAGAATTGGTTTTCTTTTTTGCGCCGTTCCTCGTGCGGTATTAGTGATTAGGCGACTTTATTCCTCGGATCGGTGCGATTACAGCAATACCAGATTTACATCCTTTTTTCATCTTTAGCTTCTGTCACACACTAAAAGATGCTTTTTTTTGAATAATTTTTTGTAAGAAATTTTTGCATCGCCGTATTTTGAGAGCTATAATTTTTCCATATTTCGGCCGACAGAGTTATCTGTGGGCTTATTTTTTGCGGGACGAGCTGACGTTTTTATTGGTACCATATTCGGGCACATAAGGTTTTTTGATCGCTTCCTATTCCGATTTTTGTGGAAGCAGAATGAACAAAAACCAGCAATTCAGGAATTGTTTTTTTTTTTTCCTCCGTTCCGTGTGTGGTAAAATTGATAAAGCAGCTTTATTCTTCGGGTCACTACGATTACAGCAATACCTCATTTATATATTTTTTTTATGTTTTGGCGTTTTTTACACAATAAAAAATTTTATAGAAAAAATAATTATTTTTGCATCAGTTTATTCCGCGAGCTATAACTTTTTTATTTTTTCGCTGATGATGCTTTATAGCAGCTTGTTTTTTGCGGGACAAGATGACGTTTTCAGCGGTACATGATTATTTATATCTGACTTTTTGATCGCGTGTTATTGCACTTTTTCCAAGCGGTATGATGATACCGCTTGGAAAAAGTATAATTTACTACTTTTTTGTGTTTTTTTTATGGCTTTCACTGAAGGGGTTAACTAGGGTTACGCTTTTATAGATGGGATTTTTCGGACGTGGCGATACCAAACATGTGTATTTTTTTTTTTTTTATTTTTTTTATTACATAAAAATGTGTATTTTTTAGGGGATTTTTTTGAAATTATTTTTTAATATTTTTTTTACAATTTTTTTAAAAAAATAATTTTTTTTAACTTGTCCCTTTATGGGACTTTCACTTTTTTACTTTTTATTGCAGTTACAATGCATTGCAATGCTCCAGCATTGCAATGCATTGTACCTATGGGGAAAGCTGCTGTGAGCATGATCACAGCAGCTTTCCGTAGCTAGATGACCCGGAGGTTGTCATGACAACCCCCGGGTCATCAAGGCAGAGATCGGGCCCTGCAAATACATTGCAGGGCGCCGATCTGAGGCAGAGGGAGCTCCCGACCCTCTGCCTCCCCCCTGAGAGCTGCGATCGCGCTCGATCGCAGCAGTCAGGGGGTTAACAGCCAGGGGCGGTGGGGGCTCCGCTCCTGGCTGTCAGTGCAGGAAGCCTGGCCACTGCAGGCCGGCTCCTGCACTGATCGCGCTGGAGAAGCTGAAATTTCAGCTTCTCCTGCGCGATCGCTGCTGTGTTTGGTCAGTCAGATTGACTGACCAAGCACAGCGCTGTAGGTGCGGGGACCGACGGCAAAGGTCCCCGCACCGCTTGCCGTGCCTGTCAGCTGTCTGTGACAGCTGTCGGCACTGATCTACCACTGCGTGTTTACACGCAGTGGTAGATCAAAGGCATGACGTGCACAGTCCGTCCTGGTGCCGGAACTGACACCCGGCCATGACGGACTGTGCACGTCATTGGACATTAAGGGGTTAAAATTGATTATTAGTGACAGTGCAATTTTGAAGGTACTTACAAAACAGCATGACCATTATCAATCACTGCACCATTTTGTTGTAAAACTACATGCTGCCACCATTTTAGACTGCTGTGGTCACTACATATGATCTTACCTTTCACAGTATATGTCATACACGTCACCTCTGGCATTCAAACCTATCCACCACCACAACCCCATTTACAATTTCTGGCAAAACATTCTTAATATATATCAGTGGAGACATGGCCACTATCAAATGCAACCACCTTTATCTTAACCCCTTCCCGACCTGTGACGCCACGTAGGCGTCATGAAAGTCAGTGCCAATCCGACCTGTGACGCCTATGTGGCGTCATGAAAGGATCGCGTTCCTGCGGGTCGGGTGACCGGGGTCACTGAAAGGTCACCCGACCCGCAGGCACAAGACCCTTTGTGCTTCACCACAGGGGGGTTGGCTTAACCCCCCTGTGGCCACGATCGCTCTAATTGGCTGTTAAATGTGAAACAGCCAATCAAGCAATCTGTAATATTTCACCAATGAAATTGGTGAAATATTACAATCCAGCCATGGCGGATGCTGAAATAGCATCTGCCATGGCTGGAGACAGCAATCTGACCCCCACCACATCGAGTCACGGCGGCAACCGGCCGCCGCCACCGAAAGATGGCAGCGATCGGTCACCGCCGTCACTAACAGCTCCCCTCGTCCTGGCCTCCGCTGCCCCCACCTTCCGATCTCCCCCCCTCACTTCCGACCCCCATACTCACCTCTCCCGGTCCACCGATGTCCCTGGATCCTTCCCGGCGGCTGCCCGGGATTCTTCATGGGCGCCACCATCTTGGAAAATGGCGGGCGCATGCGCAGTGCGCCCTGCAGAGTCAAATTTATTTTGATCACTGTGATAAACTGTCACAGTGATCAAAATAAAAAAAAGTAAGTGAACCCCCCCTGTCATAGGTAGGGACAAATAATAAAGAATTTTTTTTTTTCCTATTAGGCCCTGCACACACGATGCGGTATGGTAAATGGTAAAAAAAAACGCTGTGCACATGTTGCGGATTTTTCAGCGCAGATTTGCTGCGGTTTTAAATCCGCAGCATGTCAATTCTTTGTGCGGATTCCGCAGCGATTTTACACCTATTCCATTATAGGTGTAAAACCGCAGGGAAAAACCGCAGCAAATCCGCGCTAAATACGCAGGTAAAAGGCAGGTCATTTTACCTGCGAATTTTAGAAAAATCCGCAAGTGAATCCGCAACGTGTGCACGGGGCCTCAGGGTTAGGGTTAGGCTGGGTTCATATTGCATTATGGCAGTCCGTTAGATGGACTGCGTTTCACCGCGGTATAACGCGGTGTAACGCAGTCCGTTAACGCTGCCATTCACCCCATTTGTGTGCACATCGTTCGCGACGTGAGGCTGCAGCGTCTGGACTCCATCACCGCTAGCACAGATGAATCATCGCTGATTCCTCTGCACTAGCGGTATAGCATAACGCGATCGCGTTATGCTATACCGTTACCAGCCCGTCAACGCTACGTGTTGAACGGGCTGGTAAAACGCAATATGAACCCAGCCTTAGGGTTAGAACTAGGGTTAGGGTTAGAACTAGGGTAAGGGTTGGAATTAGGGTTAGGGTTGGAATTAGGGTTAGGGTTGGGATTAGGGTTAGGTTTGTGGTTAGGGTTAGAGTTAGGATAAGCATTAGGGGTGTTTTGGGGTTAGGGTTGGGATTAGGGTTAGGCTTGTGGTTAGGTTTATGGTTAGAGTTGGCATTAGGGTTAGGGGTGTGTTGGGTTAGGGATATGGTTAGGGTTTGTATTAGGGTTAGGGGTGTGTAGGGGTTAGGGTTGGGGTTAGGGGTGTGTTGGGGTTAGGGTTGGAGTTAGAATTGAGGGGTTTCCACTATTTACGCACATCAGGGGTCTCCATACGCGACATGGCGCCACCATTGATTCCTGCAAATTTCGCGTTCAAAAAGTCAAACAGTGCTCCCTTTATTCCAAGCCCCGACGTGTGCCCAAACAGTGGTTTACCCCCACATATAGGGTATCAGCGTACTCGGGAAAAATTGCACAACAACTTTGGGGGTCTAATTTCTCCTGTTACTGTTGGGATAAAAAATTGGGGACTAAAAAAGTTATTTTTGTGGAAAAAAAATGATTTTTTATTTTCACGGCTCTCGTTATAAACTTCTGTGAAGAACTTGGAGATTCAAAGTGCTTACCACACATCTAGAGGAGTTCCTTGGGGGATCTAGTTTCCAAAATGGGGTCACTTGGGGGGGTTTTACTGTTTAGGCACATCATGGGCTCTGCAAACGTAACATGACTCCCGCAGACAATTCCATCAAGTCGGCATTTCAAAACGTCACTACTTCCCTTCCGAGCCTCGCTGTGTGCCCATACAGTAGTTTTCTCCCACATATGGGATATCACTGTACTCAGGACAAATTGGACAACAACTTTGGGGTCTAATTTCTCCTGTTACCCTTGGGAAAAAAAAAATTGTGGGACTAAAAGATCATGTTTGAGGAAAAAATATGATTTTTTTATTTTCATGCCCCGGCGTTATAAACTTCTGTGTAGCCCTTGGGGGTTCAAAGTGCTCAAAATACATCTAGATAAGCTCCTTGGGGGTCTAGTTTCCAAAATAGGGTCACTTGTGGGGATTTCTACTGTTTAGGCACATCAGGGGCTCTGCAAACGCAACATGACGCCCACAGAACATTCCATCAAGTCTGCATTCCAAAATGGCGCCCCTTCCCTTCTGAGCTCTCCCATGCGCCAAAACAGTGGTTCCCCCCCCACATATGGGGTACCAGTGTACTAAGGACAAACTGTACAACAACTTTTGTGGTCCAATTTCTCCTGTTACCCTTGTGAAAATAAAAAATTGCGGGTTAAAAAAATCAGTTTTTGAGGAAAAAAATGATTTTTTATTTTCACGGCTCTGCATTACAAACTTCTGTGAACACGTGGGGGTTCAAGGTGCTCACCACACATCTAGATAAGTTCCTTGAGGGGTCTAGTTTCCAAAATGGGGTCACTTGTGGGGGAGCTCCAATGTTTAGGCACACAGGGACTCTCCAAATGCGACATGGCAACCGCTAAATATTCCAGCATATTTTCCATTCAAAAAGTCAAATGGCGCTCCTTCCCTTCTGAGCCCTGCGGTGCACCTAAACAGTGGTTTATGACCACATATGAGGTATCGGTGTACTCAGGAGAAATTGCCCAACAAATTTTAGGATCCATTTTATCCTGTTGCCCATATGAAAATGAAAAAACTGAGGCTAAAAGAAAATTTTTGTGAAAAAAAAGTACTTTCTTTTTTTTACGGATCAATTTGTGAAGCACCTGGGGGTTCAAAGTGCTCACTCTGCATCTAGATAAGTTCCTTGGGGGGTCTAGTTTCCAAAATGGGGTTACTTGTCGGGGGGCTCCAATGTTTAGGCACACAGGGACTCTCCAAATGCGACATGGCAACCGCTAAATATTCCAGCATATTTTCCATTCAAAAAGTCAAATGGCGCTCCTTCCCTTGTGAGCCCTGCCGTGCGCCCAAACAGTGGTTTATGACCACATATGAGGTATCTGTGTACTCAGGAGAAATTGCCCAAAAATTTTAGAGTCCATTTTATCCTGTTTCCCATGCAAAAATGAAAAAATTCATGCTAAAAGAAAAATTTTTTGGAAAAATTAAAATGTCCATTTTTTTCTTCCACGTTGCTTTAGTTCCTGTGAAGCACCTGAAGGGTTAATAATCTTCTTGAATGTAGTTTTAAGTAGCTTGAGGGGTGCAGTTTTTATAATGGTGTCACTTTTGGGTATTTTCTGCCATATAGACCCCTCAAAGTGACTTCAAATGTGAGGTGGTCCCTAAAAAAAATGGTTTTGTAAATTTTGCTGTAAAAATGAGAAATCGCTGGTCAACTTTTAACCCTTATAACTTCCTAACAAAAAAAAATGTTGTTCCCAAAATTGTGCTGATGTAAAGTAGACATGTGGGAAATGTTATTTATTAACTATTTTGTGTCACATAACTCTCTGGTTTAACAGAATAAAAATTCAAAAATTGAAAATTGCTACATTTTCAAAATTTTGGCCAAAGTTCCATTTTTTTCACAAATAAACGCAAAAATTATCGACCTAAATTTACCACTAGCATGAAGCCCAATATGTCACGAAAAAATAATCTCAGAATCGCTATGATCCGTTGAAGCGTTCCTGAGTTATTACCTCATAAAGGGACACTGGTCAGAATTGCAAAAAATGGCCAGGTCATTTAGGTCAAAATAGGCTGGGTCATGAAGGGGTTAAAGGCTATTAAAAATGTGGTGGCCAATGAATTGCCAAACAAGGGTAAGTTGATATGCACTTCAAAGTTCACCCCCAAAATCAACTGTACCAGTAGGCCTTTAGATTCCCAGTCTGATACTGGCTAGGAAATCTAGTTAATATCCCCAACTGAAATATCATAGTTATGAAAAGAGACATTTCTAGAAGGTGCTGGGGTTGGTGCTTATATGCCCCAGTATAGAAATGCAGTCCCATTTAAAAAAAATTCAGGAAACTTTCATAGTGCAGAAGCCAACTGCCTAATTTTAGACATAAATCTTTAACTAAATGCCTAAACTATTGAGAATTAGTTGTATTTCCTTGTATTATTTCAAAGGTTATCTGTCAGCAGAATTTTACTCCTACATTCCCACTCTATTTAGATAGTAGGTGAAATAAGTATTGAACGCATTACCAATTTTCTAAATTAATATATTAAGGTGCTATAGACATGAAATTCTTAACAAATGTCGGTAACAACCCATCCAATATACAGTACAAGGAAAGAAATAAAACCATAGATGTCCATAAATTAAGTTACACTACTCATAAAAAGTTATGGATATTTGGCTTTCGGGAAAAATTTCAGGATGAACTTAAGATTTACTCTAACCTATCAGGTGAATTTAATGTGACAGTCTGCAAACTTTTGAATGCACATGTCAAGCTGTTCAGTGTTTCAGTACTTTTTGCACAACTTGCTGTTCTCTAACAAGGAGCTTAAAGGCAAAATTCACAATAAATTTCAGGGTTCAATTAGGAATGGTATTAAATCCTACTGATTTTGATATAATTAGACCAAGACGGCACCTAACAGTTGATCAATAGTACTTTGCCATTGAGAGGCTACAAGCAGGATTTCTCAGATGGAAGTGGCCACTGAGCTAAGCTGGTTTCACATTAGCGTTTTTTAGCGCAGCGCATCGTGCTCATCCGATTGCATGCGTCATGCGCCCCTATGTTTAACATGGCGGGCGCATGGTTTAGCGTTTGTATGCGATCATCAGCGTTTTCGTGCGCATGCGTTATTTCGAAGTGAGCGCCTTGGCGCGCACGACGCAACATGTTGCATTTTTTGGTCCGCCCAAAGTCGTTAAAAAAACGCATGCGTTCGCTTTGCGCACGGAATGCGCCAAAACAACACATTACAGTCTATGGGATCGCTGGCGTGCACTTGGACATGCGCACGTCAGCTTTTTAGTACGCATGCGTTGTCAAAGATGGTTTAAGCCACCCCCTAAACAAAGAAACATTGTTTGGGGGTAGTGTATATAAAAGAAGGTGTTGGCACTGTCAGTCCACTACTCTACAGCCAGCTACAGACAGAGCCAGCTATACAAAAAGAGCTTTGAAGAACTGGGATAATGTGAGTATAAAAACCTAATGTCTGTCTCCCCTTTTTTCTCAATTTATTATGTACTAATGTCTCTTTTTTTATTGCAGCATGTCTTCTGAAGATGAGTACCAGTCAGCCCCTGGTGAACTAGCCCAAGCAGATAGAGAAGTGAGTACCTTCCTTTCATACTGATTGGTAAGTATTTGCTGTTGCATGTACACATGTGGCAAATATTTTTTTTTTTCTTTTTCAGACCTCATCATCCACGACAGCAGAGGAAAAGCGGGAGCAGCCAGTCCTTGTGCAGGCGGGGAGACGGCCTGTAAGTATAGACTGACAGATTGTACTCTTTTTTTCCCCTGACTTTTTTATTGCATGTTTTTCCTATTCAATCTTGCTTCTATTCTGAATCTTGCTTCTATTCTGTCTTGTTTTCTATCTTTTTCATTTCCAAATCTTTCCAAGATTTATGTTTTGCTTTCTTTTCTAGGCTCCACAACGAAATGAGGAACTCGCCCTGGACAATGACGCCCTGATACAGTTAGTCCAGGAGTGAGTCCCGTTGTGGGACAGCAGTGATCCACTGCACTGTGACAACGTGGTGATCCGGCGGCTCTGGAATGAGGTGGCCGCAGTGTTGATGGATGGCTAGGAAAATGCCTCTCCCTGAGTCCACAAGGAATTTCATAAGTATTTAATTGCTGTGTGATGCGGCAGTGACCTTGGCCGGGATCACACAACTGTGTGTGATGCTAGTAACTCCTGTGAGTTTCTAGCATCACACACATTTGTGTTATCCTGGTGTACAGTGAATTGTCTAATTTTTTTTTTTTTCCACAGTGAACAAGGTCAGAACCCGTTGGCACTCGATGAAGGACTGCTTCAACAGGGACCTCAGGCAGGAGAACCGGGTTGCCAGTGGTGCTGCAGCAAGGACCACCAGAAAATATAGATATCATCGGGTGTTGGCCTTCTTAAGACCGGTCCTTGCCAACAGAGCATAAGTATTTTGCTGTTGTATTGTATTGTATTTACTTTGTGTTTTTCTATTCAACAGGAGTTGGCGCTTTGACTATTGTAAATGCATGGCCCTAATGTATTTCTTTTCTTTTCACAGCACCTGGAGCAGCACCCTGCAACCTGGTCCTGGAGCGGTCCTTCAGCGAGCTGCCTCGGACCCATCCCAGCCATCCACCAGCCAAAAAGCACCTTGTGGGTAGGCAACACAGACAGCTGGAGACCAGGAAGCTGGTCCATCAGGTGTTCCCCTGTCCCAGGTCTCTGCCACTGGTTTTGCGGGTACTTCCCGTCAGCAGCAGAAGACCTTGGACAGGAATCTCATGCCCGAGTTCATTCACTTGAGCACAGTTTTTCAAAATGGCCTCAAGGCACTGAGCGACAGACTGGAAAGTGGTTTTACCCTCATGGAAACACGCTTCCAATCTGTTGAGCATCGCCTTGACCATCTGGAAGCCGACCTCAACAGACCAGCGCACCATTTTTTTCATCAAATTGAACGGTGCATGGCGGAACACCTTAGTCCTGAGCTCCAGCTGACTGTGATGCAGCCCTGCAACACTGCTTACATGCAGGCTATGCAGCAGAGTTGGTACGTGCAGCAGCCAGTTGTGCCTTTTCCACGCGTGCCACCACTGTCTCGCTTCACCTCACTACGACTTCTGCTGCATACCACTGCACGGCCACCAGCATTCCAAGCCATGCCGGACACCAGTACACAACTGCATGTCCCAGTGCAGCTGGACACTCCCCCACCACCACCATGCCAAGCGCTGCTCCTGGTTGGACATCCTCCACCCCTGCTTGGACCTCCACCCCTGCTTGGACCTCAATAACCTCCACCCCTGCTTGGACCTCCTCCACCTCCAGGACCACCACCACTACTGAGCAGCAGCTGGGGGACCCACACTCAGTATTTGGGACCACGGACCATGGCAGGAGGTCCCCCAGCTCCCAGAGGTCCCCCAAGTTCCCAAAGGTCACCCAGTTCCCAGAGGTCACCCACTTCCTGGAGGTCCCCCACCTCAAAGAGGTCCAAGAAAAAGCACACAGACTGCACACAGAATGCAGAAGAAATTAAAAACTTTTGTACTCCCTCCCCCTCACCTCCCACTGTGTCTGACCCGCTGCCTTCCCCACAACTTTCTTCACCCCTTCCCATCAAACCCCTTCGTCACCTACCTTAAGTCATTCCTCGTCCCTCCACACCCCCAAGTTCCCATCATCTTCCCCCAAACGTCGCTCCCGGTAATTTTTTTTTGTTTGAAAATAAATGTTCTTTTGTTTTTCCTCAACTGTTTGGTTTTATTGTGTCTTTCGCCACCTACACACACAGCGCCGTACACACACTGCGCCATACACTTTGTGATTTTGCCACCACATAGCTCCAGTACCGGCACATGCTTATTGTGTCAGTCCTGGAGCTATATGTTGTCAAAAACACAAATATATGACTTGTATTTTCACCACCAGTCTTTTCAGTCTACAAATATTAGTAGACTGAATAGAAGATGGTGGGGAGTGCAAGGCATATCTATTCTCACCTTGCCAGGTATCATAAAGAGTGAATTGAGGATGGTGTGTTTTGCCCATCAACATTTCACTCTTTGTGACACAAGGCCAGGGGATTGTAGATATACCTTGGAATTAACCACATCATCTATTCAGTCTGTGGCAAATAGAATGGAGAAAATACACGTCATATCTACAATACCCTGGCCTGGTATCATAACTATTTATCACACCTGGCCAGGTGACTATACCTATGAGTTGTCATCTGCAGCGTCGCTTCAGTCTGCATCATCTATTGCACGCAGACTGGAGAGATGCTGGTGGTTAACTCATATGTGTATTCACCTGCCCAGGTGTCATTAAATTGTGAAGTCAGGATGCTTTTTTTTGGCACCCTCACTTCAGCATGACACCAGGCCAGGGGATTGTAGAAGTTGTATATACTTTATCATCTCTCCAGTCTGCATGTATACTGAAGCCACAGTGGAGATACTACAAATAATATTTATACTCATATGGTCAGGTGTCTTAAAGATTGAAGGATGCTAGTGCATCCCAAAATCACTATTTGTAACATCAGGCCAGGTGATAAATATTTATTGTATCTTCACCGTCGCTGCAATCTGCTTGAACACAGACTGGAGAGATGATGAAGGTCATACAACTTTTCTCTGTAGACTCACCTGGTGGAGTCCTAGTAAAGTCAGGATGCACAAAACACAGCATCCTGACTTCACTGGGACACCGGGGCAGGTGATTATTGTATTGGAGTGTATAAAGACAGAGTGCACTCGGTACAGGTATCAAAACTGTTTTTTATTAACATACACACAATAAAAAAATTTTTACACCATTTGATCTTGCCATGACACACGTACCACATCAGATATAAAGTAGGCTGCAAATTGGTCCCTCATTTGGCCAACTTCAACTGATGACCTGAGAGGGTGCTGAGTGAAATCAGGCAATGGGTTGGCAGCTGGTTCATCTAGTTCAAAGTTAGGGCGCTCTTTAGCCATCACAAAATTGTGAAGAACAACACAGGCTTTCACCACCTCATCCACTGTTTCAAATTTAAGATTAATGGCTGTGCCGAGAATGCGCCATCTGGACACAAGAATCCCAAAGGCACACTCTACAGTTCTTCGTGCCCTTGTAAGTCTGTAATTAAATATTTTTCTTGTGTGGTCCAAGTCCCGGCTGGAGTAGGGTTTCAGCAGGTTTGTGCACATTTGAAAGGCATCAACCCCAACCATTACAAATGGCAGTGGCAGACCTTCGGTGTGGGGAAGAGGCCGTGGCAGGGGGAACTTAAAATGGTTGCCATACAACCTACGGCCCATGTCCGAGTTCTTAAAATTCTGAGAGTCATTGCACCGGCCAAATCCCCCAATGTCCACCGCAACAAAATGACATTCTGCATCCACAATGGCCATGAGTACTGTAGAAAAGTACTTTTTTTAATTATAGTACTCCGATCCACTTTTTGGGGGTTTGGTTATCCTGATGTGTTTCCCATCCACCGCTCCCAAACAGTTGGGGAACTTGCAGACTGTCAAGAATTGATCAGATATTTCAGTCCACTTTTCCGCGGTGGGCAGGGGCATAGATTCAGGACGGAGAACATCCCACAAAGCCCGGCAGGTGTCCGCAACTATTCCCGACAAGGTGGAGATTCCAAGCCGGTACTCGAAGTGGAGTGAAGATAAGGTCTCGCCAGAAGCCAGGAATCTGCAAAACAGAGGAAGAAAAATTGTAATTGTCTAGGCTTTGGCAAAACACTGACATGAAAAACATTTCTGTACATGGCAGAACAATAATTCTGCAGGCTTTTAGTGAATGGCAGAACAAAAACAAAAATGCACGCATTGGTTTTTAAATATTACGTACCGTAATGTGACCAGGAGCCATTCCTCAGGAGGAATGGCACGACGGAGCTGTGTGTCCTGTCTCTGGATGGCTCCTTCAACACGACCAAGCAAATACATGAAGCTTTCTTGGGACATCCGGGTATAGTCATTAAATTTCACCGGGTTTGCCTGGAGCTCGCTGAAGAGGGTGTGGTATGCTCCACGGCTCTCCCGGAGTTCAATAATAGGATGTCTCCAAAAACTACGCTGCTGCCGTTTTCGCTGTCTCTCTCTCCCTTTGTTGCTGGCAAGCAAATGTAAAAGCCAGAAACAGCGCGATGTCCAGATCCAAGTTGAACCGAAAACTCTCCCAACGCAGATCCATGGTGACACAGGAAACAGCAGCAAAATCTGAAGAACTCAGCTGTAACAGGGTCTATATACAGAAGTCCCATGACACTCACCCACTGGTGTCCCATTGGTGGAGTCTGTTTCAAGGATTTTCCTCCTGTGAAAATGTGACACTTTGAGAAAACATGCGCCTAAAAAACGCAAACGCATGCAAAAACGCTTGATAACGCATGCAAACACTGCGTTTTTTATCGTTATGCGTACATTGATGCGTTAAAAAAACATGCTCTTGCATGCACTTGCATGCGTTTTTGCATGCATTTTTAATTGCGCACGATGCGCAGCGCACAACGACGATAATGTGAAACTAGCCTTAGAGTGTCACAGAGTGTCATCAGCAGGTTGCAACAGAGATACAGAGAGACTGGAAGAGTCACAGAAAAGCTGAAAAGAGGAAGTCATTTGGCCACATCCCACACTGATGATTGCTTCATTGTAAACAATGCCCTTTGAAACCAGATGATGAATACCACACAACTCCAGGCATATTTAAGGGAGGTGAGAGGCACCCAAGTGTCACATCAGATCATTTGAAATCGTTTACATTAGCGAGGTCTGCATACTGGATGACTTGAAGGGTACCTGACCACAAAACCCTCTCCTGGTTTTGGCTTACAAATACGGATGTCAAATACTGAACGTGTGAAAGTGGCCTAACTGGCACGGGAAAATGTATTGAACATGCTTACAAAAATGTACACCTGTATAGAAAAAACACTTCTAGGAACTCTGAGCTTTATGAACTCTTATGAAGCTCTTCAACCTCTTTTGCATTTCAATTTAAACTCTGATTACTCAGTAATGGAAAAATGGACTGGCTATGTAAAGGTATTGATGGACTAATCTTTGAAAGAGCTACATGCACAAATATATTTGTAAAATCTGTTCACAGATTCTCTTTAAGTAGTAGAGATAGCAGTTTTCACACTTGTTGCCAATTTTGGCTAGGTCCCAACATTTCCTACATGTTTTGCATTTGACAACTATTTACTCAACTGTTTGGTGTGTATTTTATGTACCACAGATTTTTACATTAGTTCCTTTCCTTTTCAAAGCATTCATAAAGATTAAAAACACATTAGGAAATTGAAAGCAACAGGAAAACTCTTTTATGTTACTGACTAGCAGCTGAGACCATTCATATTATTTGCATTGTGGATAGCAAGTGATTGTTACATAATTAATATAAATTACCTTGGCTTGATTATACAGGGACTACAAGCTGTGAGTGGCTACAATTTACATTGGGCAAAATGACATAATAAATGTAAATTGGAACATCGACTGAGTCTACCAACAAAATATTGAAATTGGAAATACCTATATCAATAAGTTTAATGGCTAAATTTATTGGCATTTTATAATGAGTTTCTATACTGCATATTAAAGGATTAATGTGTGAAAATAAATGACTATCAGGCATAAAAATGTTGTCGTCCTGCTTCAAAGCAAAACGTTATTTGTTTACCAGCTTGTTTGATAGATAGAGAGGCAAATTTGACTGACTCAAATTAAAATTTAAATGGCTACTTTAATGGGCTCAGGGTGGTGTAATAAAAAACAAACCTATATCACCTCCTAGACTAGTGCTGCTCCTCTACACTCAATATTGTGTCCCTCACTCGTCTCTTGGCATCAACATCTGGTGGGGAGGAGGGCGTCACATGATGCTGCAACTAGTCAGTTGCCTCTGATTGGCTGCAGCATTCATATTCTGTCTAATGGGAAGAAATATCTCAATAACAATTGGACTCGTGTACATACTGTAGTGTTTATAGTGAGAATTTGTTCATGACAATACGGTAATACAGGTTGTGGTAATATGATCAGAAGCAACCCAAGGTGACAGAAGGCCCATGTGGAAAGACAGTATTTGAGCCCTACAATCAAGATACTAATGTTCAAAGAGTAAGGTATACTTGATCACAACCGCAGTGAAAAATTCCTTGGTATTCTGCAATTCATCAGGCAAAGGAATTTCAGAAGATCTTAACCCCTTCATGACCTTGCCATTTTTTGAAATTCTGACCAGTGTCCCTTTATGAGGTAATAACTCAGGAACGCTTCAACGGATCCTAGCGATTCTGAGATTGTTTTTTCGTGACATATTGGGCTTCATGTTAGTGGTAAATTTAGGTCGATAATTTTTGCATTTATTTGTGAAAAAAATGGAAATTTGGCCAAAATTTTGAAAATTTGCAATTTTCAAATTTTGAATTTTTATTCTATTAAACCAGAGAGTTATGTGACACAAAATAGTTAATAAATAACATTTCCCACTTGTCTTCTTTGCATCAGCACAATTTTGGAAGCAAAAATTTTTTTTTTTTATAAAGTTATAAGGGTTAAAAATTGACCAGCGATTTCTCATTTTTACAGCAAAATTTACAAAACCATTTTTTTAGGGACCACCTCACATTTGAAGACACTTTGAGGGGTCTATATGGTAGAAAATACCCAAAAGTGACACCATTCTAAAAACTGCACCCCTCAAGCTACTCAAAACTACATTCAAGAAGATTATTAACCCTTCAGGTGCTTCACAGGAACTAAAGCAAACGTGGAAGGAAAAAAATGGACATTTAATTTTTCCAACAAAAATTTTATTTTAGCATCAATTTTTTCATTTTTTCATGGACAACAGGATAAAATGGATCCTAAAATTTGTTGGGCAATTTCTCCTGAGTACACAGATATCTCATATGTGGTCATAAACCACTGTTTGGGCGCACGGTAGGGCTCAGAAGGGAAGGAGCGCCATTTGACTTTTTGAATGGAAAATTAGCTCCAATCATTAGTGGACACCATGACGCGTTTGGAGAGCCCCTGTGTGCCTAAACAATGAAAAAACCCCACATGTGACACCATTTTGGAAACTAGACCTCTTATGGAACTTATCTAGATGTGTGGTGAGCACTCTGAACCCCCAAGTGCTTCACAGAAGTTTATAACGCAGAGCAATGAAAATAAAAAAATCATTTTTTTCCTCAAAATGATTTTTTAGCCCGCTATTTTTTATTTTCATAAGGGTAACAGGAGAAATTGGACCACAAAAGTTGTTGTGCAATTTTTCCTGAGTACACCAATACCCCATATGTGGGGGGGAACCACTGTTTTGGCGCATGGGAGAGCTCAGAAGGGAAGGAGCGCCATTTTGGAATGCAGACTTGATGGAATGTTCTGCGGGCGTCATGTTGCGTTTGCAGAGCCCCTGATGTGCCTAAACAGTAGAAACCCCCCACAAGTGACCCCATTTTGGAAACTAGACCCCCCAAGGAGCTTTTCTAGATGTGTAGTGAGCACTTTGAACCCCCAAGTGCTTCACAGAAGTTTATAAATGCAGAGCAGTGAAAATAAATCATTTTTGTTTCTCAAAAATGATTTTTTAGCCTATTTCTTTTATTTTCCCAAGGGTAACAGGATAAATTGGACACCAAAAGTTGTTGTCCAGTTTTTCCTGAGTACGCTGGTGTCCCATATGAAGGGGGAACCACTGTTTGGGTGCACAGCATGGCTCAGAAGGGAAAAAGCGCCATTTGACTTTAATGGAAAATTAGCTCCAATCGTTAGCGGACACCATGTCGTGTTTGGAGAGCCCCTGTGTGCCTAAACTTTGGAGCTCCCCCACAAATGACCCCATTTTGGAAACAAGACCCCCTAAGGAACTTATTTAGATGCACAGTGAGCACTTTGAACCCCAGGTGCTATACAGAAGTTTATAACGCACAGCCCTGAAAATAAAAAATCATTTTTTTTCTCAAAAAATGATTTTTTTAGCCCCGTATTTTTTATTTTCACAATGGTTACAGTAGAAATTGGACCCCAAAAGTTGTTGTCCAGTTTGTCCTGAGTACGCTGGTACCCATATGTGGGAGGTAACCACTGTTTGGGCACACGTCAGTGCTCGGAAGGGATGTAGTGACGCTTTGAAATGCCGACTTGATGGAATGGTCTGCGGGCATCTTGTTACGTTTGCAGAGCCCCTGATGTGCCCAAACAGTAGAAACCAACCACAAGTGACCCCATTTTGTAAACTAGACCCCCCAAGGAACTTATCCAGATGTGTGGTGAGCACCTTGAACCCCCACGTGTTTCACAGAAGTTTATAATGCAGATCTGTAAAAACAAAAAAACATTTTTTTCCTCAAAAACTGATTTTTTTAACCCAAAATTTTTTATTTTCACAACGGTAACAGGAGAAATTGGACCACAAAAGTTGTTGTACAGTTTGTCCTGAGTACACTGGTAACCCATATGTGGGAGAAAACTACTGTATGGGCACACGTCGGGGCTCGGAAGGGAAGTAGTGACGTTTTGAAATGCCGACTTGATGGAATGGTCTGCGGGCGTCATGTTACGTTTGAAGAGCCCATGATGTGCCTAAACAGTAGAAACCCCCCAAGTGACCCCATTTTGGAAACTAGATCCCCCAAGGAGCTCCTCTAGATGTGTGGAGAGCACTTTGAATCTCCAAGTTCTTCACAGAAGTTTATAACGCAGAGCTGTGAAAATAAAAAATCATTTTTTTTCCACAAAAATCATTTTTTTAGTCCCCAATTTTTTTTTCCCAAGAGTAACAGGAGAAATTAGACCCCCAAAGTTGTTGTGCAATTTTTACTGAGTACGCTGATACCCTATATGTGGGGGTAAACCACTGTTTGGGCACACGTCGGGGCTCTGAATAAAGGGAGCACTGTTTCACTTTTAACAGCCAATCAGAGCGATCGTAGCCACGTAGGGGTAAAGCCAACCCCCCTGTGGTGAAGCACAAAGGGTCTTGTGCCTGCGTGTTGGGTGACCTTTCAGTGACCCCGGTCACCCGACCCGCAGGAACGCGATCCTTTCATGACACATACGCTGTGTCACAGGTCATGAAGGGGATATGTTTTCACATAGTGGAAATCTATTGACTATATATTTAATACAAAGATCCACAATGTTTTTTTACTTGCCAGGAGGTCAATTGTGATCTGCATTTGGTAGTTCTAATGCACGGATGGGTGGTTCCAGTGGTGGTGGTGCTTATGCAGTTGCTAGTGATTCCCCAATTTTTTTTCTTATCCACTACTCTGTCCATTGCCATTGACACTTTTTCCTTTACTATATATTTTGTATAATACTATGATCAATTTTTAACAATTTTTTTCATTCACATTATTCAACTATGCTAAAAAGGATGCAACAATACAATAAATGCTAGGTAGGAACACGTATAGAAAACAAAATGTGGCAGGTCGAGCTATAAGTGTAGAGTGAATGGTTGTCAAATTGAACTACGTTAGTAAAACACGTTTGCAAAAACAGTCATGCACAGTTACTTGTCTGTATTTTTTTTCATTTTTTCTATTTAAGAAAATTCAACCCACTTATAAACATGATGTAATTAGAAATGCTAGATATGTACGAGTTCAAAAATTCAATGCCTGCAACAGCGCACTGCATTTGAGTGATGTGTAGAGATGTAAAATTTGACTAGTAAATAGATACGAAAAAAAATTGTGTTAAATTTGTGATTCAAACAGTTGCATTTAAATCTAAATTTAATCTTTGGCATTTAGGGACTTTTCTTCACAAAAAAGGATTGCATGAATAATGCAGAAAATGCAGTCACTCGTGGCAAGTAAGCACATCATCCCTGATGTATGATTTAAGATTTTCTTCTGGAAAAAAATATTGTGCTGCTTGGTTGCTGCTTATTAGTGCATTAATAATGAAGATAAAATGTTTAATTGTAATTCAAATTCAGCAGGTCAGATGCTAGCTACATCATATCACTAATCAAATCATAATGGCATGGCTGCTGGCACCAATCCTATCCCTCTCTCTCTCCCTATCAACTGTATCCCTGCTGCATTTACAGACTACTTCATTCATCCTCTTCAATGCTGAGGTTGTGCACTACATTACAGACTTAAGTAGTTATCCAACATTTTAAGGCTTTCTCTTCCTATCTCTATTGCTGAGCTGTGAGCTCTAATGCACTAAAGGTACTGCCACACTAAACGTTCCCGCTAACGATCACGATAACGACGCTATCGTTGGTGTGATCGTTTTAAGGTCGCTAGTAGCGGCCAAACTGGACGATCTCATTAACGACGCATCAGCGGTTAGCGATCTTTTTAACGACTTTGGCGGTCATTGGGACGTGCCACACTACATGTACTGTGAAAGATCACGACCTCGATAGGCGTGACTGAGCGCAACCTTTTGCACGCCCCTCATCACAGATTGGTGGTCACTATTTATCTCATAGATATTTATCACAGCTCTCCCGCTTTGTGATTGGATGACCGCGTCATAAAAGACGACGTATCAGCACTCCTCTCCATTGCTCTCGAGCAGAAGCGGTTCTTTCAAGTCTCCAGCATCATTCCAGTGTGTCCTGCTAGCCTTTGTAGCTACTGCGATCCATTTTGCGCCACTATTGAGGTTGCTGCGTTCCTGTCTTACGGCGTTGGGTTTTTTGGGATCCAGTCTGTGGCGTTATATCCTCTGCGATCCAGTTTGTGACGCTATTTTGTTTCCCTATTTTCTTTTTTTTTTCAAAATCACAAACAAGTTTTGTAAGGTAGGTATTTTTTTTTGTCACATTTAATTTTTATTTTTTCTTTAATTTTACAGATCCATTTTTAGATCTCTGCTGTTGTTAACCATTGTCGTCCATCAATTTTTTTTTTTGCCATTGTTTTGTTCTGGCATTTTGTGATCCCTGCTGTTTTTTGCGTAATTGTTCATCTATGATTTTTTTTGCCATTGTTTTGTTCTGGCACGCCCACCACCACCATTTTATGATCCCAGCTCTGTCAATGTTTACTCCTGCTGCGCCCACAACCACCATTTTGTGATCCCTGCTGTTTTTTGCGTAATTGTTCATCTATGATTTTTTTATTTTTTTTGCCATTGTTTTGTTCTGGCACGCCCACCACCACCATTTTATGATCCCAGCTCTGTCAATGTTTACTCCTGCTGCACCCACAACCACCATTTTGTGATCCCTGCTGTTTTTTGCGTAATTGTTCATCTATGATTTTTTTATTTTTTTTGCCATTGTTTTGTTCTGGCACGCCCACCACCACCATTTTATGATCCCAGCTCTGTCAATGTTTACTCCTGCTGCGCCCACAACCACCATTTTGTGATCCCTGCTGTTTTTTGCGTAATTGTTCATCTATGATTTTTTTGCCATTGTTTTGTTCTGGCACGCCCACCACACCACCATCATTTTATGATTCCAGCTCTGTCAATGTTTACTCCAGCTGCGCCCACAAGCACCATTTTATGTACCCTGCTGTATTCTATGTTGTAGGTTATGTAAGCATTATTTAACCATTCTGGCGTTCTCACATAATCATTTTTTTATTACAGATGGCTGATAAGCAGGATTTTTTGCGGGAGTTTATCGAGCTGTACCGCTCAATGCCGTGCCTTTGGAAAATAAAGTCGGCTGATTACTGTAACAGGTTGAAAAAGAAGGACGCGTACCAAAAACTGGTGGAGCTCTGCAAGAACCGTTACCTAGATAAACCAGCGGATGAGTCATCTGTGAAAAAACGCATTCAGGCCCTCCGCACAGTGTACAAAAAAGAGCTCAATAAGTTATAAATTCTACCAAATCTGGAGCGGGGGCCGAAGATGTTTATGTCCCCCAACTGTGGTACTTTGATCTGTTCGCTTTTACAAGGGACCAAGAAGTACCCAGACAAGGGACATCCATGTCGGATCTAGACCGGTGATCCAGCGGACACCCCTGTCGTACATGTAAGTACCTTTGTATTAGGGCGAGTTTCCACGGTCAGGAAACGCTGCGTGTTTGGCGCTGTGCGCTGGCGCAGCGCCAAACACGCAGCGTCCAGATGTTACAGATAGTGGAGGGTATTTAAAGAAATCCCGTCTCCACTATGCGTAACAATACGCAGGTGGCAAACCTGCGTAAACGGACATGCGGCGCGTCTTTTTAGACCGCAGCATGTCCTCGCGTATTGCGGCGACGGTGCGTCGCCGCAACAGAATATTACACAGGGCTATGTAGCCCTGCGTTCTTTCCGGAGGTGTTCCGGAGGTGTCCTGAACACCTCCGGAAAGATCGCGCTTCATAAAGGGGGCGGGGCTTAGACGGAGCGGAATTTCCGCTCCGTCCAAAGCGCTGTGGTTCCGGACCGTGGAACCACAGCCTTACAACACATTTTAATGTACATGCCAAAGTGGACTTAAATTTAAAAAATATTATTGTGAAATGTAGATCAAATGGCAGAATATATCCCTTCATGTACTGATAATTTATGTAGCTCAACGGTTGAGGCCTATCCATTTACAAGTGTCGTTTTCACATTTTTGCTGTTTTTGGGTATAGTGTGAAATACATTTCTTTGTCTTTACAAGTGTCGTTTTCACATTTTGGCTGTACATGGGTAGTGTGAAGATTAATTGCTTTGTCTTTGTGATTTACCATTTGCTTTTTGTTCATGCAGGACACAGAAGAGGCTGTCTCCACACCTGCAACTGAACAAGACAGCATGCCGTTGATCCAAGATGAAGAAGAGCCACCATCCTCATTTGTGCGGCGCCGGCTTTCACTTTCAGGAAGGAAAAGGAAGGCTCCCACCACCTCCACCACCTCGGCTACTCCTGAATTGGTGGAAATTGCGAAAAAAGTGCTAACGGCAGAAAAAGACCAAACTAAAATAACAGGGTTTGCATATTTCGCTAATGAGAAGCTCCTACACTGGATCCTGTTCAGCGGCTTCATGCAGAGAGACTCATGTTTGAGGTACTGACTCAAGCATCTTTTGGAAACCTGGATAACAGATATGTCGTCATGCCAAGACCACAGTACCCGGACTACTCATGGCCCAACAATCCTGTGCCGAACCCAATTGGGCTAAATCCTGCAAACCCAAACGCTGGTGCTCCCCCTTATTTTTATTCACCGCAGAGGCAGCGTGGTAATGGCAACGATCCATCTTACCAGCAGTTGTAGTTTTTAAAATGTTTTACAAAAGTTTTTTTTGTTGTTTATATATTTTTACATTGATACCTTTTTTAATAAAAAACTTATTTATCTAATGAATTGTGGTCTTTTCTTATGTGATGTCACCTATTAAAATGTTGTATTTTTATTACATCTACTTGTCACACACGGGGTCATGGGAATACCAGCTATCATAGGAGTTCCATCATAGGGAAAAAATGAAATGACAAAAATATCAAAAATTAACATTTCTTTTAAAGGCCCCTGGTCACACTAGCGCTAAAACCTTATACTAAAAAATAATACACCACACCTGCGTAGATTAACGTAAAATATAAAATATATATTAGTTTCATATATATATATATTTTTTTAAATAAAGATATCAAATTTAAATAAAAACAAAAAACAGTAACATAATAAAATAAAAAATTATATACAAAATATTAACAAAAAAAAATAATTAACAAAAAAAAAATTAATGAGGGCCCCGGAGTCCAGGAAATGCCCTCTCCAGCATCACCCCGTGTTGATGCAGAGCTCCCATGGCACGTTGCAGCTCTGCCACCGCTGTCTGCATGGCTCCCACCGCGCTGCTCATTGCCGCCATCAGCCGCGGTGACAGAAACAGGTCCTGGGCAGTTGGGATTTCTGTGGAGGTAAAGGTAACAGTTAACCAGGGAATTCTGTTGAAACATCAACATGTACATGTTATGTTTGTTAACACTTACGGTTTTCCTCAGAGGAAACGCTGACCGCCCACCCAGAACCTGTTGCTCCGTCGGCTAGGGAAAAAAATAAAAAAAAAGTAATATCACAACAGTCATTACACATAAGACCTTACAAAGTTCTCAAACTTGTCTGAAGCTTATATAATGTGCGTTAATTACCTGATGGGGAGCCTGCATCCGTGTCACGGGATGATGCAGGAGAGAAGGCATTTCCTGGGGTAGGACTGGAACCCACCGATTCAGGAGGGGGGTTGCTGCTGGAGAAGGGGTTGAAGGGTTGGAGAGGTGTGGTGATGATGGTGGTGGAGGGGTAGCCGGGGAAGGAGATGATGGAGGTGGAGGGGTAGCTGGGGACGGTGGAGCAGCAGCAGCTGGTGAAGGTGGTGCTGTAAATAAAATATACAATTCAGTCAAATAATCCTTCTACTAACCCCGTTACTGCCAGTACTTCCATCTATGCCTGTAAACCCCCTCACGACTGGTACTCCCTTCACTGCCTTGCCCCATCACTGCCGGTACTCCCATCACTGCGGGTGCATTGATATAGGTAGATAAGGCTACTTTTACACTTGCGTTTTTTTGCGCACCGCAACTTGCGCTATCGGACGCATGCGCAATATTCCCCTATCTTTAACATGGCGGGCGCAGGGTCTAGCGCTTGCATGCGTTCATGTGCGTTTGTCGTGCGCTGCACATTTTCCCGGTGTGCGCCCATACGCGCTAGACGCTACATTGATTTGTCAAAAAAAAAAAAAAGAGATGATTGAGACAGAGATGATGGAGACAGATGATAGAGCCAGAGATGATGGAGACAGAGATGATAGAAATGTGACACATAGACAACGCATGCGCCAAAAAAACGCAAACGCATGCAAATACGCATGAAATCGCAGACAAACGCTGCGTTTTTTTGTCGAAATGCGCATGCTGATGCGACTAAATATCGCAGCGTTTACAAGCGTTTGCATGCGTTTTTTTAATGCGCTTCATGTGCGCTCGAAACGCAGCGCTAAAAAACACAAGTGTGAAAGTAGCCTACCCCACAAAACATAACCTCTCCAGATACCCTCATCAATACTCACTCAGAGGCCTGCGGAGCTGGGCCCGGATGCTGGCGACCCTATCGCGTGAGCGGTATCGCAGGTCCGCCAGCTTCTTGCGGATCTGTGCTCTTGTGCGCCGCACATTGAATCGCCTCTGCAGGCCCCGCCGGATTCTCTGCAGGCATACCCTTTTGTGGCGCATTGGATGGCCACAGGTAGCCTGCAGTGGTAATCCCAGAGGTCCGTTTTCTTAATTAGATAACGGACCTCCTCATCAGACCATTTAGGCCCGCGCTGTCTCGCCGCCGCCATTGCCGCCATTACAAACAACAGAGCATTGGGCGACGCCAGCGCCATGACGTCACAGCGTGCGCACGTTACGTGCGGCCGCACTCGCGACGCAAAACGGTTTTGCGATTGAAAAGTGACCGCAGCAGCCATGCGCCAGCCAAGCACAGATATGAGATGCTGTTGCGATCGCAATACCACTGTTCCAAGCTAGGCGATCACAATGGCGTCTCATGTCTTTATGGCTGGGGCTCGTGACAATCTTCACCTTGCAAATCACAATGGCTTTTTGCATATCTGTATGCATATCTGTGTAGCTGCAGTGTGTGAGTAGTCACATTGCGATCACAATGACGTCGCATATCTTTATGGCTGGGCTCGCGAATCACCTTGCAAATCACAATGGCTTTTTGCATATCTGTATGCATATCTGTGTAGCTGCAGTGTGTGAGTAGTCACATTGCGATCACAATGACGTCGCATATCTTTATGGCTGGGGCTCGCGAATCACCTTGCAAATCACAATGGCTTTTGCATATCTGTATGCATATCTGTGTAGCTGCAGTGTGTGAGTAGTCACATGCGATCACAATGAGTCGCATATCTTTATGGCTGGGGCTCGCGAATCACCTGCAACACAAGGTTGCATATCTGTAGCTGCTGTGAGAGTCACTTGCGATCACAATGCGTCGCATATCGTGATAGCTGTGATTCCCTGGTGAATGTTGACCTTTACCTCCCAAGAATTTTCAAATATATGTATAACAATTTTTTAATCTTTCATATATGACTAAAATATATATATTATATATTTAAACTTTATATATGCAGCTGTGGTGTATTATCTGTTATATATAATTATAATGTTTGAACGCTAGTGAGACCATAGGCCCTTAAAATAATTGTAAATATTTGAAATTTTTTCTTTATTTTTTTAACAATTAACTCCTATGACTGATGGTACTCCCATGACCACGTGTGTGACAAGTAGATATAATGTAAAACAAAAAATAGACAACAAAAAAGCCTTTGAAAAGATTTTAAAAATGCAGCTGCTGGTAACATGTCTCTTTGCCATCCCCATTACTCCCTCCCCACATCTCACCCATCATTAGCCCTTCTCCGATATTGGTAAAATAATTGAAAAAAAACAAAACACGAATGCATTTTTAAAATAAAAATATTTTATTATAAAAACATTGTTAAAAAAAGGGTAAAGTCAAACATTATCAAAATCAAACTAGACCTGATGCTGCCAACTCACTGCACCAGGCCCATTAAAGTAATGGCAGTACTTGTCTCGGCCGGCCTTCGCATTGTCCTTGCTCCTGCCTTGATTGACAGGTTGAAGGCCTGCAATAGCGGGATCATTGTCACGCCATTCTCCAAGCACCACGTCACCATTGGTGTCCGAGTCCATGAAGCCTGGCGGACTGTAAGTACCAGCATTGCGTTTTCGTAGAAAATTGTGCAGCACACAACAGGCCAACACCACAGAGTCTATCGATTCCAGCTTCATGTTGATTGGAGTGTGGAAAACCCTGAAGCGGTTGGCCATTATGCCGAAGGCATTCTCCACAACGCGCCGTGCCCTAGAGAGTCTGTAGTTAAAAATCCGCCTTTCCCCTGTCAAAGTCTTTTGTGGGTACGGTTTCACAAAATGCTCATGAAGGGGGAAGGCTTCATCGCCCACAAACACAAAGTTTAGGTTGGCGGTGGTGTCCATGTTGGTTGGCAAGTTAAGTTTATTATTAAACAACCGTTCACCAAAACTTGTGTGCTCCAAAACGCCACCGTCAGAAACCCTTCCGTTCATGCCAACATCAACGTCAATAAATTCATAATTGGCATTAACAAGGGCCATGAGGATCACGCTGAAGTAGCCCTTGTAATTATGAAAAAAGGATCCGCTGTTGGCTGGTTGCGTGATCCGCACATGTTTGCCATCCAAGGCACCACCACAGTTTGGGAACTGCCAAATCCTTTCAAAATCAGAGGCAATAATTTGCCATTCCGCCACTGATTTGGGAAAAGGCATGTAGCTCCGTAAACTGCGGACGATGGCGTTGCATGTCTCTGGAATTAGTTCTCCAAGCAGCGACCGAGAAATTGCAGCAGAATATTGCAAATCCTTCATTGAACGTCCAGTTGCCAGAAATCGCAGCGTTACTGCCAAACGTTCCTCTGCTGAAACAGCTGCACGCATCCGGGTATCCTGCCGTTCAATGAGTGGCCTCACAGCTTCCAGTAGGAGCTTGAATGAATCCTCCGACATCCGTAGATAATTCCGGAAATCCTGCGGATTCTTCTCCTGCAACTCCCTCACTAGATGCATGTGGGAGAATTTGGACCTCTGCTCCAGCCATTCCCTGGTCCACATGCGACGCTTTCGCTTGGAGCGCCTCTCTTCCACCCGCGCCTCTTCTTGTCGATCTGCCTCCATAGATAGTGCAACAGCCACAATCATACGCTCCGCGGTGGACAGGTTCATTATGTGCAACCTGTACGGTAAAGAAGAGAAAAGTTAATTACTAATTAATTACTATTAATAAAGTGTTTAAACAAAATAAAATAAAGAATAAAATAAAAAATATATAAAAAAAATAAATTAAACTTTTCAGTTAACATTTAATATACAGTTTACAAACGTCTAAAATGGTGGGGGGGTGTAAAATAAATAAAGCAGACGAAAAAAAAAATAAAAATTAAATAAAAAAGGTAAAAAAATGCAGGGTGTAAAATAAATAAAGCAGACGAAAAAAAAAAAAAATAAGGTCAGGGGTGTAAAATAAATAAAGCAGACGAAAAATAAAAAAAAATAAGGTCAGGGGTGTAAAATAAATAAAGCAGACGAAAAAATAAAAAAAAAAAAATAATAAAGGTGTCAGGGGGTGTAAAATAAATAAAGCAGACGGAAAAAAAAAAATAAGGTTAAAAACATTATCAAACAACATCACAAACAATATTTACCTTGAATCCAAATATCACGAAGATCCAAATCCAAATGGGGATGGATGGTGCTCTATCGACTCAGACAGGATCGCAAAAAACCCACCACTGCGCCACAAACAGGATTGCAAAACTCCGCCACACGATACTATCCTCGCAACAACGCACAAACAGTCACCCATAAAGTGCTCTGGAAACAATGGATGGGGGTGCAAGTTATTATAACTGAGGTGATGTTGTGGTCACCAATCGGAGCTGTAGGGCGTTAACGAAAGAAAACAAAGTCCCGCCTGCGCCGCTGACTAATGCGTCGTCAGCGAGGTCGCACATCGTTCACAAAAGGTGCCAAACACAGCGATTCAGGCTCACCAGTGGGACGCCAACGATCAAAATATGGTCCAGAACTCTAGTGAACGATCAACGAGATCACAGCAGGGGCCACGTCGTTGCTACATGCCACACACAACTACGTCGCTAACGAGATCGCTAAATAGTGACGTATTTTAGCGATTTCGTAAGCGATCTTGTTTAGTGTGGCATACCCTTTACCCTAACATAAATCATTCGAAATTGGATGCTGTATTCCTTACCTAGGCTTTTATACAGGCTATGCCTGTCTTTACTGATTAAATGCGCTTCACCATAGCTGCAAGGTCACACAGTCACACAATGTGCAATGTGTAAAATGAAAGTGGGCAGTTTTTTGTCAATTTGTATCAATTAAAATGCAAATTGTTTGAATTTGCTTTGACCTCATTCATCTATAATAGACAATAGAAAGAGTAGTATGGACTTACTTTTAAAGATGGTGGGTTTCTCTTGACCACACATCACCTGTAAGTAGGCAGCATATAGATGGTTTTATGCAACTTAATGCCTTGTTATAGTATTCAAACTTAGAAGCCAAAGGCTAAAAACACACATGTTTAAAGGGAATCTGTCAGTAAAATCAACCCTCCTAAGTAGTTCAGTATGGGCACGCAGGTCATAGGAAGCTGAATAAAATTATGTGTAATGGCTACCTTCTGCTCTCCAGATCTCACTGCAAAATTCTATGTGATTATACCTGACACAAAGGCAGGTTCCTCTCAGCTTCAGCTTCCATCTCACAGAAAGAAAGGGTTGTAACATTGTTGCAATACAGCAGACCTCAGAGAGCTGCAAAAAATGTGTTTCCAAGGAGACAGAGTTCAATTCTATTTTTCTGTGTTAGGTACATTGATAATAATGACACTTTTTATTTAAAATAAGCTCTGGAGCCAGATTCCCATGCAGATTAGTGTCCAGAACATAGCCATGAACAGCTCATTTAATTGTGGGCATAGTAGCAGTGTGTGGTACTCATTCTATTAGGCCATCTATACAAAGCTCCACCAGCGTTAAAAAAAAGAGAATTTTTAGCTGCATAGAATCATAGAATGTTAGAGTTGGAAGGGACCTCCTGGGTCATCTGGTCCAACCCCCTGCTCAAAGCAGGATTCTCTAAATCATCCCAGACAGATGTCTGTCCAGCCTCTGTTTGAAGACTTCCATTGAAGGAGAATTTACCACCTCTCGTGGCAGCCTGTTTACATAATAAAAATGGATATCTTTGGAATAATACTTCGGATCACAGATATAAAGGTATAATTTTATTCAGCTTCCTATGACCTACATTGTCCACATAGATGATTTAGGAGAGTTGATCCTACAGACATCCCTTTAAAAGCTATAAAGAGTCTTTATGGGAAATGAGTCATTTGATATATTTTCAATTTAGAAACATTTTAATTAAATTAAAACGTATTCTGTGAATCATACATGATAATTAGTTTAAATATGCAACAAACTTTTAGATGTTTTGTATTTGCCATAGTTTGTACAGCTGTTATTTACTAAAGGATATTTCCCCTCAAAATAATACATAATGACTCATGAAGTAACACTAGGGAGTACCCCTCCTCACTGCATAATCTGTAATAACAAATTATCCTTCTATATTGACAACTGGGGAAGACAGAGGTACAATGAACACTGTGCTTCCTGTGGTGGCCACTCACAGTTGTTGTCAGTCTTTATCTCTTACAGACTATTGGAAAGCATATTTCATAAATCTCAGCTGGTTTAAAGCAAGGTTTTCTGCTGCTTGGTAATAGTCTTTCACATTTTATACAATCTAGTAGATAAGGCAAGGGAGACACAAAGCGTAATAGGGTCTTATCCAACAATAAGTTAGCACTTTTTTCTAAAAAAGCTGCTCACCTGGTGTTAGGTGGTCAAAGCACATGTAGGAGAGGCTGCTGCAGATCCACAAGTCGGTCAACGACTAGACAACACAGTACACTGCAGAAAGGAGGTGGATTTCAGTCCGTGCTGCCAAATAATAAATTTCCAAGGCGTACAGTCATGGCCAAAAGTTTGAAAATGACACAAATATTAATTTTTACAAAGTCTACTGCTTCACTTTTTCTAATGGCAATTTGCATATACTCCAGAATGTTATAAAGAGTGATCAGCTTAACAGCAATTACTTGCAAAGTCAATATTTGGCTAGAAAATGAACTTTATCCCCCTAAACACATTTCAACATCATTGCAGCCCTGCCTTAAAAGGACCAGCTAACCTCTTTTCAGTGATTGCTCCATTAACACAGGTGTGGGTATTGATGAGGACATGGCTGGAGATCAATCTGTCATGATTAAGTAAGGATGACACCACTGGACACTTTAAAAGGAGGCTGGTGCTTGGCATCATTGTTTCTCTTCTGTTAACCATGGTTATCTCTAAAGAAACACGTGCAGTCATCATTGCAATGCACAAAAATGGCCTAACAGGGAAGAGTATCGCAGCTAGAAAGATTGCACCTCAGTCAACAATCTATCGCATCATCAAGAACTTCAAGGAGAGAGGTTCCATTGTTGCCAAAAAGGCTCCAGGGCCCCAAGAAAGACCAGCAAGCGCCAGGTCTCTTAAAAGTGTTTCAGCTGCGGGATACGGGTTACCAGCAGTGCAGAGTTTGCTCAGGAATGGCAGCAGGCAGGTGTGAGTGCATCTGCCGCACTGTGAGGCGGAGTCTCTTGGAGCAAGGCCTGGTCTCAAGGAGGGCAGCAAAGAAGCCACTTTTCTCCAGAAAAAACATCATGGACAGACTGATATTCTGCAAAAGGTACAGGCAGTGGACTGCTGAGGACTGGGGTAAAGTTATTTTCTCTGATGAATTCCCTTTTCGATTGTTTGGGACATCAGGAAAACGCCTCATTCGGAGAAGACAAGGTGAGCGCTACCACCAGTCTTGTCTAATGCCAACTGTTAAGCATCCTGAAACCATTCATGTGTGGGGTTGCTTCTCAGCCAAGGGAATCGGCTCTCTCACAGTCTTGCCTAAAAACACAGCCATGAATAAAGAATGGTACCAGAATGTCCTCCAAGAGCAACTTCTCCCAACCCTCCAAGAGCAGTTTGGCGATCAACAATGCCTTTTCCAGCATGATGGAGCACCTTGCCATAAAGCAAAGGTGATAACTAAATGGCTCAGGGAATAAAACATAGAGATTTTTGGTCCATGGCCTGGAAACTCCCCAGATCTTAATCCCATTGAGAACTTGTGGTCAATCATCAAGAGACGGGTGGACAAACAAAAACCTAAAAATTCTGACAAAATGAAAGCATTGATTGTGCAAGAATGGACTGCTATCAGTCAGGATTTGGTCCAGAAGTTGATTGAGAGCATGCCAGGGAGAATTGCAGAGGTCCTGAAGAAGAAGGGTCAACACTGCAAATATTGACTTGCTGCATTAACTCATTCTAACTGTCAATATAAGCTTTTGTTACTCATATGTTTGCAATTATATTTCTGTCTGTGATAAAAACATCTGTCAAACACACATAAAAACCAGAGGGCAGCAGATCATGTGAAAATATAATATTTGTGTCATTCTCAAAACTTTTGGCCATGAGTGTAGTAAAGTTCAGAAGTGGTTTAATCAACGCGTTTCAGGGTGTATAACACCCCTTCATCAGGAAATTACCACATATAGCTTACCTTAAGCTTAAGCTATATGTGGTATTTTCCTGATGAAGGGGTGGTAAACACCCTGAAACGCATTGATTAAACCACTTCTGAACTTTACTACGCCTTGGACATTTATTATTTGGGCAGCGCGGACTGAAATCCACATCCTTCTGCAGTGTACATATTATACAATGAAATTTAACAATTTTGAGTGGTATATGCCATGGTATAAACCCTCTTCGCAGTTGTACTAAGTAGAGGATATAGAGGATAGAAAATAAAATCACTTTGCCCAATTGACAGGCAATAAAAGGTAAAAATACAGCATTGGCTTGGAATGTCTCCCTTTTTTTACAGGTTAAATAGGTTGTCCACTACATTGTATAATGCCCCACCAATTTAAACCTTGTAAATAAGTATTTTTGTAAATACTTCTTGCTGCCATCTGTGCCTGTGAGTGGCGCTATCCTGACCGCTCACTCGGCATCACGTGACCCTGGCTGTAGCCGCCGCTGACATCTGCTAATGTCATGTCAAGTTACGGATCTCCTGCATTCCCCCGAATGTGACCCAGAAATGCACATCCCACCTGATTGACCGGGCTGTAGGTGGATTTTTACCACAAGTCACAGCCCATTGTCCAGTGCATTCTTGCGGCTAATGAAAGTAGAGAAGAGAGGCAAAGCGCGTGCTGGATACTGGGCTGTGACGTGCGGTGAAACTCTGCTCACAGCCCAATCAGGAGTGGTGAGTGCGACTGGATCATGCAAGGGGGAATGCAGGAGATCCGGAAATTGACGTGACATCAGTGCACGTCAGTGGCGGATGTAACCGGGGTCACGTGATGCCAAGTGAGCGGTCAGTGATAGTGCGCTCACAGGCACAGATGGTAACGAGAAGTATTTACAAAAATACTTCTTTACAAGGTTTAAATCAGTGGGGGCATTATCCAATGTAGTGGACAATCTGTTTAAGTAACATACACTATTTAGATAATGGTACAATAAACTAGATTACCATCAGTAATAGACTTTTAAGTAGAAAAAAAACACAGATAATAAAGGGTAAACTCATCTGTTAAAAAACGAACATATTATTCACTATGATAAGTCTGTAACACAGGATTAAATCCGGCACCATGGTATGCCACATTCAGAAATAGCTTCAGCAGGCTAAATCAGAACTCCAGTACACTTAAAGCAATTCAGACAAGTGCAAAGAGTGTAAAATTGTTCTTAAAAGTCTAAAAATGTAATCCATTTTCTTCTTAACAAAAGCTGACAGCATGGGGGAAAGACTGTCTCAAGTAGGCTGGTGCTCCAAAATGATAAGGTCATGATATTTTTAGAAATGAGGTTCACTAATAGGGAAAGTGATAATATACAAGGAAAACTTTGCAGAACTTCTTATTCGGCAGGACCAGTAAACAAGGCATTTACTAAAATGTTCCACTAAAACAAACAATATAACTTTTATTGTGGTGTTTCTGATAGTGTTTAATGACTGTGCATTACCCTTTTCTATTTATTAGTTTGTAGACCCCTGCATTTCGTGCTGAACTTTAGTATATCACGTACAGCATACCACAGGGATATTTATCTGGGGACCTGACCTGATGTATCATTTCAAACTATATTTTGTGTTTTCTATTTCTTCCAATGTAAAATATCTACATTATTTATCTTCTGGCCTTGGAGCCTAATGTATTCCAGTACCTTAGCTAAACAAGCTAACTGGTTTGATCTAAACATAAAAAAGACCCAACTCTCACACACATTACCATGTTACAGATCTATGTTGTTTGGATCCATGATGCAAAACCAATATGGGTGCACACTGTACCTCTATGTGCCTACAGAGGCACAAAAACAACTGTGAGATGTTCATTGGGGTGTCTTATTATGAAGCTCAAGACATTAGCAGAAAGGGCAGGACCATGTGTTTCAGGTTAATTTAGAATATACATGTATAAAGCAGATGTGTTTTAGGGTTACCCCAATTTACCAGCTTTGTAAGCCAAGTCACCTGTCATGTGTGCATTGCCACGAAGATCGTCGCGGTTGCACATTTTGACTTCTCACAGCTGAGCTGCTGTTTCTTTGTGTTTGGCAGCTAGGGAGTTAATTCTGTCTGTGCTCGGTGCTGGGACTGGGTGCAGTTTCTCCCGGCTGCAATTGATTATTTGTTGATTGGTTTCCTTTAAATTCCTGGTTGTCTGCTTGGGGAGTTGCCAGTGAAACCTTCATGCAGACCACAGATAGGAATGAATCTGTATAGACTTTAGTTGTGAGCTCCTTAGTTGTTCTAAGCTCAACTTGGTTAGAGTTTATTTCCCAGACCATTTATGTTCCTTTGGTGTTTGAGTGTGTATGCAAGCGAGTGTTATCCTGTCTGTCTTATATGTCTAATCTGTGTATTTAGCTGAGATCAGCCCATATCCCTTTGGTGGTAGTCAGGATCCTTCTTAGGACTGATTACAGGGTTCAGGGTCTGATAGGAGACAGGGTTAGGTTGGAGACTTGGACCTCTGAACCATTATCAGTACCTCCAAGGTGAGGGATTAGTTAGGACCCCAGTTTAGGGTCAGGTTAGATCCCGGTCCACCTCTTTCCTGTTTCAGCTCATCAAGTCCTCAAGATTAACCCTGAGTTCAGCAGATATCGTGTCAGATAAATCTATTCTATACTTACATTCTGATGTTGCTATACTAGTTGTTGTATAGAGTGTTGTTCCTGTATTAATAGTTTACTGACATTGTATACATATCATTAGACAGCGTGACATTTTCACTGGCCATAAAAATTATCTCCAGTTACCATGGATCCAGTAGCCCAGCTGGCTCTGCAGTTGCAGGGATTATCCATGGAGCTGACGGACATTAAGTCCAAAGTTTT
Source organism: Oophaga sylvatica (assembly GCA_033576555.1). NCBI lineage: Eukaryota > Metazoa > Chordata > Amphibia > Anura > Dendrobatidae > Oophaga > Oophaga sylvatica. Next base: position 208,884,689 of record JARQOD010000002.1, read on the forward strand.
GTCTCCCCTGGAGCAAACCAGAGTTGAACCTAAAGTAGCTCTCCCGGACAGGTTCACTGGTGGGCGAGACAAATTTTTCACCTTCCGGGAGGCATGTAAATTGTATTTTCGGCTTCGGCCTCGATCATCAGGGAGTGAGGAGCAGAGAGTGGGAATTGTTATCTCACTTCTGCAAGGGGACCCTCAATCCTGGGCATTTTCCCTTCCTCCGGGATCCCGGCTCTACTGTCTGTAGATCAATTTTTTACTGCCCTGGGATTGGTATATGATGACCCAGATCGGGTCTCTCTTGCTGAGACAAAACTACGTAAGATACAGCAGGGAGATCGTCCGGCAGAGGAGTTTGCTTCTGAGTTTCGTAGATGGGCCACAGATACTCAGTGGAATGACCCAGCTCTTAGGAGCCAGTTTTGTCATGGGCTTTCTGATAAATTAAATGACGTTTTGGCTCAGTATGAGTCTCCTCCTTCTCTGGAGGCTGCTATGGCCTTAGCTATCCGTACTGATAGACGGCTTCGGGAGAGGGGTGAGGTAACCCCACTCCCTGTTGTTTCTCCACCTACCACTAAAGTCCCTTATGTTGAGGTTCCCCTTGTCTGTTCGGATGAGCCTATGCAGTTGGGAGGGACATCATTTCGTAGGAGGGGATTGGCGGTACGCCGCAGGACTAGAAGATGTTTTTTCTGCGGGAAAGAGGGACATTTTGTTGGAGAATGTCCATCCCGTGCCTTGTTGAGCCAAAAGTCGCCGGAAAAACTGTTAATCCCAGGTTGTGTGGTGGACGACAACCTGGGAGTATGTATTTCATCCGCCAGTTCTTCTCAGTTCCTTGTACCAGTGGAGGTGGTAGTTGGTACGAGAGTGGAGAGATTGTCTGTTCTTCTTGATAGTGGTTCCGGGGCTAATCTGGTTGACGCTCAGTTTGCTCAGGCTCAAGGTATGCATCTGAGTGTATTGGTCAAACCGATCCCTATATTCTCCATTGACGCCAGGCCTCTCAGCCAAGGTAGCTTTGTTCATGAGGTTCATAACATTGACCTTCGGGTAGGGGCAATACATAGGGAACAATTATCTTGTTATGTGTTGGAGGGTCTACCTACTCCCATTGTGTTGGGACTTCCTTGGTTGGTTAAACATAACCCTGTGATTAATTGGCAGTCCAGAGAAATAAGCCAATGGGGTGAGTTTTGCAAAAGCAACTGCATGAACACAGTCATCAGTGCGGTCGTGCCTAGTACATTGCCTCCTTTTTTGGAGGATTTTGGGGATGTTTTCTCTGAGGAGGGGTGTCAGGAGTTGCCTCCTCATCGCGTGTATGACTGCTCTATTAATCTCCTTCCTGATGCTAAGTTGCCTAAAGCTAGGTTGTATAATCTTTCTGGTCCTGAGAGGCAGGCTATGAAAGATTATATTTCTGAAAGTCTGGCCAAAGGGCATATTAGACCTTCATCTTCCCCAGTAGCCGCGGGGTTCTTCTTTGTGAAGAAGAAAGATGGAGGCCTACGCCCTTGCTTGGATTTCCGCGAACTTAATCGGATTACTGTTCGAGATCCGTATCCACTCCCTCTTATTCCTGATCTCTTCAATCAAATTGTTGGCGCCAAATGGTTTTCTAAATTGGATCTCAGGGGGGCGTATAATCTGATTAGGATAAAAGAGGGGGATGAGTGGAAAACGGCGTTTAACACGCCGGAGGGACATTATGAGAACCTAGTCATGCCTTTTGGTCTGACTACTGCACCTGCAGTATTCCAACATTTTGTTAATACATTTTTCGTCACCTTGTGGGGCTGTTTGTGGTTGTATATTTGGACGACATTTTAATTTACTCGCCAGATCTTGTGTCTCATCAGGAGCATGTGAGACAGGTGTTGCAGATCTTGCGAGACAATAAACTATACGCCAAACTGGAGAAGTGTGTATTTGCCGTACAGGAACTTCAGTTTTTGGGTTTTTTGGTGTCAGCCTCCGGTTTCCGTATGGACCCTGAAAAGGTGAGAGCAGTGCTTGAATGGGATCAGCCAGGGGATCTTAAGGCTCTGCAGCGTTTTTTGGGGTTTGCTAACTACTACCGGAAATTTATTTGTAATTTCTCATCTGTCGTCAAACCTCTCACTGACATGACAAGAAAAGGGACGGATTTTTCTAAATGGTCAGACAAAGCTTGCCAAGCCTTTTCCTCTTTGAAGAAATGTTTTGCTTCGGCACCCGTTCTCATCCAACCAGATGCATCTCAGCCGTTCATTGTGGAGGTGGATGCGTCTGACTAGGGGTGGGTGCTATATTGTCCCAGGGTCCGTCCCTGCTAAATGGCATCCGTGCGCTTTCTTTTCTAAGAAATTGTCGTCCGCCGAAAGGAATTATGATATCGGCAATAGGGAACTTTTGGCCATTAAGTTAGCTTTTGAAGAATGGCGTCACTTTTTGGAGGGGGCAGTCCACCCGGTTACCGTTATTACTGATCACAAGAACCTGTTGTATTTGGAATCCGCTAAGCGTCTGAATTCCAGACAAGCTCGATGGTCGTTGTTTTTTACCAGGTTTAATTTTGTCGTCACTTATCGCCCGGGGTCTAAGAATGTAAAGGCTGATGCCTTGTCTCGCAGTTTCCCAGGGGCCGGGAAAACGGATGACCCGAGTCCTATCCTTCAGGAGGGGGTGGTAGTGTCGGCTGTATTTTCTGAGCTTGAGGAGGAGGTGTTAGAGGCTCAGGGGGACGCCCCTGCAGGACCTCCAGGGAGACTGTTTGTCCCAAATCTGTTGAGACAAAAGGTTATTGAGGCACATCATAATTCTGCTCTAGCAGGACATCCAGGGAGTAAGGCTACTTTAGATCTCCTTTCTCGCCGGTTTTGGTGGCCTAATGCTAATAAAGATGTTATAACTTTTGTCGCGTCATGTGGGGTGTGTGCTCGCTCTAAAACCCCTTATACCCGTCCGTCTGGGACCCTTTTACCCTTGAAACTTCCGGAGCGTCCATGGACTCATTTATTTATGGACTTCATTACGGACCTTCCTCCGTCGTCAGGGAATACTGTCATACTGGTGGTTGTTGACAGGTTCAGTAAGATGGCACATTTCGTTGCTCTTCCTGCACTCCCTAATGCTAAAACTCTGGCGCAGGTGTTCATTAGGGAGATCGTTAGACTTCATGGGTTGCCTTCTGATGTGGTGTCAGATAGGGGGTCTCAGTTTGTGTCCAAATTTTGGAGGGCATTTTGTTTACGTCGGGGGATGCAATTGTCATTTTCCTCGGCTTTTCATCCGCAGACCAATGGTCAGACAGAGCGTCTGAATCAGAGCTTAGAGACATATCTCCGGTGTTTTGTCTCAGAGAACCAAGAGGACTGGTCTTCTTTCTTGCCTCTGGCAGAGTTCGCTCTTAACAACAGGCGGAGCGAGTCCACTGGTAAGTCCCCGTTTTTTGGGGCATATGGTTTCCATCCCCAGTTTTGTACTTTCAATGGGGGGGGCCCTTCTGGGGTTCCTGAGGAGGAGCGTTTCTCGTCGTCACTTGCTTCTGTGTGGAGAGGTGTATTGAATAATCTGAGTGCGATGGGGAACCGTTACAAACGTATGGCTGATAGGAGGAGAGTTTCTGGTCCAGATCTGAATGTGAACGATCTGGTATGGTTGTCTACCAGGAATATAAAACTTTAAAGTGCCCTCCTGGAAACTGGGTCCCAGATTCATCGGGCCGTACAGGATCAGTTCCATAATTAATCCTGTGGCATTTCGTCTGGACCTCCCTCCTACGTTTAAAATTCATAATGTGTTCCACAAGTCATTACTTAAAAGGTATGTGGCACCAGTCATACCGTCACCTCTACCTCCTCCTCCTGTGTTGGTCAATGGTAACTTGGAATTTCAAGTATCAAAGATCATTGACTCACGTCTGAATCGCCGTTCCCTTCAGTACTTGGTGCATTGGAAGGGGTATGGTCCAGAGGAGAGGACGTGGGTCCCTGCGTCTGATGTTAACGCAGATCGTTTGGTTCGGACCTTCCACAGAACTCACCCGGGCAGGCCTGGCCCTGAGGGTCCGGAGGCCCCTCGTAGAAGGGGGGGTACTGTCATGTGTGCATTGCCACGAAGATCGTCGCGGTTGCACATTTTGACTTCTCACAGCTGAGCTGCTGTTTCTTTGTGTTTGGCAGCTAGGGAGTTAATTCTGTCTGTGCTCGGTGCTGGGACTGGGTGCAGTTTCTCCCGGCTGCAATTGATTATTTGTTGATTGGTTTCCTTTAAATTCCTGGTTGTCTGCTTGGGGAGTTGCCAGTGAAACCTTCATGCAGACCACAGATAGGAATGAATCTGTATAGACTTTAGTTGTGAGCTCCTTAGTTGTTCTAAGCTCAACTTGGTTAGAGTTTATTTCCCAGACCATTTATGTTCCTTTGGTGTTTGAGTGTGTATGCAAGCGAGTGTTATCCTGTCTGTCTTATATGTCTAATCTGTGTATTTATCTGAGATCAGCCCATATCCCTTTGGTGGTAGTCAGGATCCTTCTTAGGACTGATTACAGGGTTCAGGGTCTGATAGGAGACAGGGTTAGGTTGGAGACTTGGACCTCTGAACCATTATCAGTACCTCCAAGGTGAGGGATTAGTTAGGACCCCAGTTTAGGGTCAGGTTAGATCCCGGTCCACCTCTTTCCTGTTTCAGCTCATCAAGTCCTCAAGATTAACCCTGAGTTCAGCAGATATCGTGTCAGGTAAATCTATTCTATACTTACATTCTGATGTTGCTATACTAGTTGTTGTATAGAGTGTTGTTCCTGTATTAATAGTTTACTGACATTGTATACATATCATTAGACAGCGTGACATCACCTGAAATTAAATGGTCCTCTCACCTACCATTTACCACTACTTGCACAACCCCTTCTTACATGCCAGACCTCCAGAATAAAATATGAAAAGCTAATACTCACCTCCTGTAGCAGCGCCATTCCAGCAAGGTCAGCGCCGCTACAGGAGGAGATTGGCAGCAGCCTTTAGTATTTCAGCAGAGCGGATATCCATTCTGATGGAATATTAATGAGCTGCAGCCAATTAGCAACTACTGATTGGTTGCACTAGCCATATGACACATGGAACATCAGCACGGACATTGCTGGAATGGTGCTGCTGCAAGAGCTAGGTATATATTCTCTTGATTTTCTATTGGGCACTGAATAGATTAAGAAGTGGTTATCCGGTAGTGGATAACTTCTTTATACTCAATACTTGAGCATGGTTCTTGTTCTTCTGGATCTAACACATACTGTATAACCAATTTAATCCATTTTAAAATAAATCAATTTCCAAATGCTAAAATGGCACACAAATGGCAGGAGAAATTAAGAAATCTACGAAAGTGTTAAGGTGCAATATTCTCTATATTATGGCCTATAACACACACCTTTGTTGTTTTAAAGGGAATCTGTCACCCCATTTTCGCCCTATGAGATAGGGCCATCGCCATCAGGGGCTTATCTAGAGCATTCTGGAATGCTGTAGATAAGCCCCCGATGTTACCTGAAAGTGAAGAAAAACGAGTTATATTATACTCACGCAGGGGCGTTCCGCCGTCCGTTCGGGTCAGATGGGCGTCGCGGTCATGTCCGGGGCCTCCCATCTTGTGACGAAGCCGGCGTGTTCTTTCTGCCCCATCGCGGCTCCTGCGCAGGCGCACTGCTCGGCCCTGGTGAGGGCAGAGCAGATTGCTACAGTGCGCAGGCGCCGGGAAAGGTCAGAGAGGTCCGGAAAGGTCATAGGGCGAAAAAGCGGTGACAGATTCCCTTTAAGACCCGGTAAAATTCTGCAGCATTTGTGACAATGGTGGCATGGCTAATGAGGTTGCCAACTTGGGCAACTACTGATTGGCTGAAGGGATCACATGCTGTGAAGAGGAAGCAAGGAAATTAGCAGGGGACCCGGGCAGTGTTATGGAAGAGCAGCAGAGAATCAGTAGGTGACCCTATATTTTTCCATTTGTAGACCACATTGGACCGAGATCTAGAAAAGGTGCTGAAAACCCTTTCAACAATAAAAGGCAGGGCTAGTGGTATTACAAAAAAAATTATATGATATATTCTGTTGCTTTGCTTCAATGTTTTGGCACCTTTCTATGACATTCTATTTAAAACCCACTAATCGTCATAAAAAATATAGTAAGGATAAAATCATTATGCGCAAATGCTATTACACATATTTGACATAATGTCTGGTAAAATTATGATATAAAAGAAATTGTTATCCTGTAAACTTACCTCTCCCAGAACATTGCAAAGGGGAGCTTCCCTGACACCTTTTTCTGCTCTCTTCTACTGACAGGTGGCAGGACCGTGGATGTTCACACTTCCGTCCAGTCCATCCTTCTTTGCAATCACATAGTCCACAGTTACACTGCCCATGACCTGCACCAAAAAATCACCATTAGCATTAAACTTAGTGTATGCAAACATAGTAATGTACAAAATACCACATTAATATATGATATTACATTGATTTATGAAAATGTGTAAAACTACAAAAAAGAGATTTACATGAGAAGTATAGATATGTCTATCTACTATTGCCCAAACTTCATTTAGGACTCCCATATATCACAAAACAAATTCAATATATTATCCCTATATGGTGGCAAAACCATTCACATTATGCTGATTCCATCTAAATCATTGGGTGGTTATATAAAATATAATCATTTTCTGACAAAGTATTGTGAAAATATGTTTGTTCTTTTTCAAAGTTTTCTCACTACACTCATTTTGGAATTTGTCAAATGAAGAGAAAGAGTAATAAACAAGGATTTTTAACTCAACCCAGTGATATGATAACACTCTAAGGCCCAGGCCATTGGAAGGGTATAACAAGGACTGTCATGTGTCTTCCCTCCTGAAAGACAACATTTATAAAATGTGTCCTCTTGTGAAATGTAATTTTACTGTATTCTATGGAGTAATTTAGTACTTGAAAATGCATAGAATCTTATAAACACCAATGTTATGCAGCTCCTGTAGTATAATTTAACCAATGTACAATGTTAGTAATGTGTAGTGTATAGGGAAAGTATAGAGTAAGATTTAGGACATAAGATTTAGTGGCTTATATGTTAGATTAAGGAAGGGAAATATGCAGTGGTGGGCATATTAGTAGTAGGAAGTAGTGTACATGTAGATACAGTTAATTTGTTTGGGACCAGCCAACCATGGGAGGGGATTAAGTTACACAAAAAAGGGAGCACTTCCTGATTATATCAGATACAGATGATGTTAGTGAGAGTTCAAGGCCAGAGGGCTGGAGGCACGAGAGTGTTAAGGGTCTGCGGAACGCACCTAATAGATATTAAGGAGAGGTGCGTTCGCAGCCCGTGGTCCACCGTGCAGGCAGAGCCTGCTGCTAGTAAGATGGCGTAAATAGGCAGTATAAGCGAAATCTGTTATCCCGCAGAGTCGCAGATGTAAACGCCGTAGTACTATATGGCGGAATAAGCGGTCTCTGTTAACTCACAGAGCCGCTGTAACAAAGACTGTGTCCTGTTAGACTCACAGGGAACACAGATGACTGCTAAGCGGATTGCAGTCTGTGGTCATGCAATTAGAACCCAAGCAGTAATCTCCTCACCGGAGTAACCGGTATTCTAATGGCGTTTTCAGCCGAGCCCTGAACACGTGCATACAATCTCCTCACCGGAGGTGCCGGTATTCTAGGGCTTATTTCAGCCAGACCTAACCACATGCATACATGACCACACTGGTGCAAGCACGTAACAGATTTGATACTAGCGCACGGCCGTGCGGTAAGGACAGCCTTTTATAGCAGCCACGAGAAAAAGACCTTCCAGGAAGGACCAATGGGAAGCTGCTTCAGAACATCAACAGCCACAGGACCTTCCTGAAGGACCAATAGGAGTGGCAGCTGTATCTGAGCATGTGACCCCTGATCTCCAATGGGAGATCTTGCTCTGGGCACGCTCAGATGAAGCAACAAAGGACTTAGTCCTAAAGACGTCTGCTCGCGCTGACCAATACTGGCTACAATAGCAGAACCTGAAGAGGCAGCAGCAAGTCTCTGCACAGTATTAGACGGGCAAGACGCTGGGACCGACATCTTTGCTGAGCAGGCTCCACTGCGGCCGGAGATGGATAGGGGACCACAGCGGGACTGGTTCAAGACTACCCTTGTGCAGCAGCGGGAACTCGAACCCTAACATTTCCCCCCCTCCTAGGGCTCCCCTTCTTTGGACCTCGCTGCGCTCAAAGGCAGCGATGAGCTGCGGAGCGTGAACATGCTCGGCAGGCTCCCAGGACCTATCCTCAGGCTCATAACCCCTCCAATCCACCAAATAATTTTTTTTTCCTCGTACCACCTTGCACCCAACAATGGCGTTCACCTCATGATCGTCGGTACATGAACCCGACGTCCCGGCAGATGACTCGGAAAACTGGGAAATGGCCACGGGTTTCAGGAGGGACACGTGAAAGGTGTCGGTGATACCCAAAGGGGAGGCGGAAGGGCTAGGTGGCAAACCACCGGTTCACCTGCTCAAGAACTTTAAAGGGACCCAAAAAGAGAGGTGCCAACTTGGTGGACTCTACATGTAGCCTGATGTTTCGGGCAGAGAGCCACACGAGGTCACCCGGAGCAAATGTAGGAGCGGGGCGCCGATGGGCATCGGCCGAAGACCTCATCCTCTCTTTGGAGGCCTGAATGGTATCCTGGGTGCGGTCCCAAATGTCCCGTGCCTCCACAGCCCAGTCTGCCACCCTGGAATCGGCGGAAGACACGGGCATGGGCACTGGTACCCGCGGATGCTGACCGTAGTTCAGGAGGAATGGGGTCTGTCCGGTGGAGTCAGCCATAGCATTATTTAGAGCGAACTCAGCCCACGGTAGCAAGGATGCCCAGTCATCCTGCCTGGCAGAGACAAAATATCGCAAGTATTGACCAAGGTCTGGTTGGCCCTCTCTACCAACCCATTCGTCTCGGGATGGTATGCAGAGGAGAGATTCAACTGAATGCTGAGTTAACGACACAGCTCTCTCCAGAACCGAGACGCAAACTGGGGACCTCGATCACTGACAATTTTGTCTGGCATACCATGTAGGCGGAAAATATGCCTAATGAATAATACTGCCAAGGCACGTGCAGACGGTAACCTTGGTAACGGCACCAAGTGCACCATTTTGGAGAAGTCGTCGGTTATCACCCAGAAGATGGTGCAGCCCCAAGACTTGGGTAAGCCCACCACAAAATCCATCCCAACCATCTCCCAGGGCCTGTCTGCCACCGGTAAAGGGAAAAGTAATCCAGCTGGCCATTGTCGAGGGGACTTATTCTTGGCGCAGGAGACGCACGCCTGAACGTATTCCCTGACGTCACGGACCATATGTGGCCACCAGTATGTCCTCGCCAGCAACTCAGATGTCCTCTTTGCCCCAAAATGTCCACCCACCCTGGAAGAGTGTGCCCAAGAGAGCACCTCTGGTCGCAAATTGATGGGCACAAAAGTCTTGCCCGGAGGCACAGACTCAAGCGAAACCGGGGCCACAGTTCTTAGGCTCTCTGTGGGGACAATCAGCTGAGGCTCCTCCTCCACCTCCTCAGAGGATACCACGGAGCGAGACAGAGCATCGGCACAAATGTTCTTCTCCCCGGAGAGAAAATGGAGGGTGAAATGGAACCGGGAGAAGAACAGGGACCATCTGGCCTGACGGGAATTTAGCCGCTGGGCGGTCTGTAAATAGACCAAATTTTTGTGGTCAGTGAACACTTGAAAGGGAAAGCGAGCCCCCTCCAGGAGATGTCTCCACTCAGAAAAGGCCAACTTCATGGCTAGCAACTCCCTATCCCCAATGGAATAATCCCTCTCCGCTGGTGTGAAGGTCTTGGAGAAGAAGAAGCAAGGATGTTTACGACCTTGAGCATCCTTTTGAAAAAGGACTGCTCCAGCACCAACGGAAGAGGCATCTACCTCCAATATAAAAGGCTTATCAACCTCGGGACAATGTAGGATAGGAGCGCTAGCAAAATGGGACTTGATTGAAGTAAAGGCCTTGGAGACCTCCTCTGACCACAATTTGGGAATGGCTCCCTTCTTGGTGAGGGCTACCAAGGGAGCAACCAAAGTAGAGAAGTGGGGAATGAATTGGCGATAGTAATTAATGAACCCCATAAAGCACTGCACCGCTTTAAGAGAGTGGGATTCTTGCCAATCCATAACAGCCTGTAGCTTGGCAGGATCCATAGCCAATCCCTGAGTGGAGATGATATAGCCCAGGAATGGCAGAGACTCCTGCTCAAACACACACTTCTCCAACTTCGCATATAAGGAATTTGCCCCCAAGAGGTCGAAGACCCTGCAAACAGCTCTCCGGTGGATGTCCATATCTGGAGAAAAGATGAGAATGTCATCCAGATAGACTACCACAGAGGTGGCAAGCATGTCCCGGAAGATGTCATTTACGAAATCTTGGAAGACGACTGGAGCATTACAGAGCCCGAAGGGCATCACAAGATATTCGTAATGTCCATCTCTGGTATTGAACGCCGTCTTCTATTCGTCCCCCTCACGGATGCGGATCAGGTTATAGGCACCACGAAGATCCAGCTTAGTAAATACCCTTGCTCCCCGGAGCCTGTCAAAGAGCTCAGATATTAGGTGCAAAGGATATTTGTTCTTAACGGTAATGGCGTTAAGACCCCTATAGTCTATACACGGTCGTAATTCTCCATTCTTTCGCCACACTCGCTTTCTCCAGTCCCACATGCTCGGTGCCTTGGGGTGATCATCGACTCTGCCCTCTCTTTCAAGCCACATATCCAAGCCCTCGCCACCTCCTGCCGCCTCAAACTGAAAAATATTTCCCGGATCCGCTCATTCCTCAACCATGAAACCACAAAAACACTAGTGCACGCCCTTATCATCTCCCGCCTCGACTACTGCAACCTCCTACTGTCTGGCCTCCCCTCTAGCACTCTGGCACCACTCCAGTCCATCCTACACTCTGCTGCACGACTAATCCACCTGTCTCCCCGCTATTCCCCAGCCTCCCCACTATGCCAGGCCCTTCATTGGCTTCCTATTGCCCAGAGGCTCCAGTTCAAAACCTTAACCATGACATACAAAGCCATCCACAACCTTTCTCCTCCATACATCTGTGACATGGTCTCCCGCTACCTACCTACACGCAACCTTCGATCCTCTCAAGATCTCCTTCTCGACTCCCCCCTCATCTCTTCTTCCCACAACCGCATACAAGACTTCTCCCGGGCTTCCCCCATACTCTGGAACTCCCTGCCGCAAAACATCAGACTTTCACCAACAACGGAGACCTTCAAGAAAAACCTGAAGACCCACCTGTTCCGACAAGCCTACAACCTGCAATGATCCTCAGTGTACTGAACCATCCCGACCAGCTCTACCCTCTCCTAGTGTATTCTCACCCATCCCTGTAGACTGTGAGCCCTCGGGGGCAGGGTCCTCTCTCCTTCTGTACTTGTGTGTCCCTTGTCTAGCACATGTTTATTGTACCTGTCTATATTTTTCCCTTTTCATATGTAAAGCGCCATGTAATAAATGGCGCTATATAAATGTATAATAATAATAATAATAATTCTTCTTCTGCACGAAGAAAAATCCTGCCCCTGCTGGTGACACTGACTTCCTAATAAACCCTCTTGCCAGATTTTCCTGGATGTATTGTGACATGGCCTCCGTCTCAGGAAGAGAGAGAGGATACACTCTTCCCTGAGGGGGCTCCGTTCCAGGCAAGAGGTCTATCGGACAGTCATAGGGGCGATGAGGCGGAAAAGTCTCCGCTGCCTTTTTGGAGAATATGTCTGCGTATTACCGATAAACCTTGGGGAGAGAAGCAAGGGCTATGGGTTTCTCCATGGTGGAAACCTGAACGTCCTCTCTGAGACATCTGTCTCTGCAATGATCACCCCAACCCAGTATTCTCCCAGAGGACCACTCAATAAGGGGAGAATGGTGGGAAGCCAGGGTAATCCCAACAAAACCTCATCTATTCCCTCAGGAAGAACAAAAAGGGATATATTCTCCTGATGAGAAGGGGACATAGACAGAGGTAGAGAGACAGTCTGGTGGGTGATTTGTGAGGGCAGGATTGCTCCATTCAATACTCTCACCGATATTGGCTCGGCGAGCGTCACTAGTGGTATGGAATGGCGAGAGGCAAAGGAGGAGGACATAAAATTCCCTCTGCTCCAGAGTCCACACAAAGCTTGGCGGGAAGAGTGGATGAACCTAGAGAGATTAACCCTTTAAGGAGCACTTTCGGACCAAAATCCCTTGCGTCTAATGACCCTGCACCCATGGTCACGGAATATGACCGTTTACTCATTCGCTGGGGACATCGGTTGGCATAATGTCCTGGCTGCTGACACACTCTACAGACCACGGATACTCGAGTGGTCCGAGACTTAGATCCCACTCGAGTAGTCTCCACGGTCTCTGGGGAGTCGGACGCCCGAACGGGAAATTCAAGAGGTTTGGCAAAGGTGGGTGCCAGCCGAAACCTCTGCCTACACTGGGTCCGCTCTAACCTCCGCTCGTGAAAACGGAGGTCGATGCGGGTAGATATAGAAATGAGTTTCTCCAGTGTGGCAGGAATCTCCCTGGTAGCCAAAGCGTCCTTTACATGGTCTGCCAGTCCTCTCCAGAACACTGGAATAAGAACTTTATCTGGCCACTCTAATTCAGAGGCCAAAGTCCGAAATTGGACTGAGAATTGGCTGACCATGGACAAGCCCTGTGATATTGCCAGCAGTTGGAGTGCCATATCTGCGTGACCTGAGGTCCTAAAAAGACCTTTTTCAAAGCCTCCAAAAACCGAGGAGCACTCCGCACCACACGATCATCGTGCTCCCACAGCGGCGTTGCCCACTCCAATGCTCTGCCCGACAGAAGAGACACAATAAAAGCCACTTGTGCCTGTTCCGTGGGGAAACGTGTTGCCAGAAGCTCAAGCTGTATAGAGCATTGACTCACGAATCCCCGACAATGTTTACTGTCACCTGTAAACTTGTCTGGAAGTGGGAGGTGGGATAATGTCGGAGCAGTGGTAGCGGTGGACAAACTGGCTGCAGCTACGCTAGCAGCCTGAACAGCGACTGCGCTAACATCTACAGCTGAGGTTGTGCACTCAAGGACTGCCAACCTACCCTCCAGCTGCTGCATGTACTGCTGTAGACGCTGGTCGTCCGCCATTTTACTAGCCAGACCCTGGCGCTAGTATTATGTTAAGGGTCTGCGGAACGCACCTAATAGATATTAAGGAGAGGTGCGTTCGCAGCCTGGGGTCCACCGTGCAGGCAGAGCCTGCTGCTAGTAAGATGGCGTAAATAGGCAGTATAAGCGAACTCTGTTATCCCACAGAGTCGCAGATGTAAATGCCGTAGTACTATATGGTGGAATAAGCGGTCTCTGTTAACTCAGAGCCGCTGTAACAAAGACTGTGTCCTGTTAGACTCACAGGGAACACAGATGACTGCTAAGCGGATTGCAGTCTGTGGTCATGCAATCAGAACCCAAGCAGTAATCTCCTCACCGGAGTAGCCGGTATTCTAATGGCGTTTTCAGCCGAGCCCTGAACACGTGCATACAATCTCCTCACCGGAGGGGCTTATTTCAGCCAGACCTAACCACATTCATACATGACCACACTGGGCAAGCACGTAACAGATTTGATACTAGCGCACGGCCGTGCGGTAAGGACGGCCTTTTATAGCAGCCACGAGAAAAAGACCTTCCAGGAAGGACCAATGGGAAGCTGCTTCAGAACATCAACAGCCACAGGACCTTCCTGAAGGACCAATAGGAGTGGCAGCTGTATCTGAGCATGTGACCCCTGATCTCCAATGGGAGATCTTGCTCTGGGCACGCTCAGATGAAGCAACAAAGGACTTAGTCCTAAAGACGTCTGCTCGCCGCTGACCAATACTGGCTACAATAGCAGAACCTGAAGAGGCAGCAGCAAGTCTCTGCACAGTATTAGACCGGGCGAGACGCTGGGACCGACGTCTTTGCTGAGCAGGCTCCACTGCGGCCGGAGATGGATGGGGGACTGCAGCGGGACTGGTTCAGACTCCCCTTGTGCAGCAGCGGGAACTCAAACCCTAACACCAAGTAAATGAATGAACAGTTCAGGATGAAAATAAATGGAGAACATGAAAATGTACTGTGCTTAGTCATCAATTGAACTCAGACTGTTAAGTCAAGTTGAACTGGTTGTTAAGAAGCGGATGTTCCCTGATTTATATGTGACTGTTTCTGGATCTGGAAACCTGGAGACAATGGAAGCTTCTGATGCATTTTCACCAACTGCAAAGCTGTGGGAAAAAAAAGCGCAAAACAGGGTCTTATCTGGTGGATATTTCAAATTTCTGACATACTAACCTGATATATCCATTATTAGAGCGAAAATTTTCAGGGAAATGTCAGCTGCAGCAGATCCGCGGGTCAAGCTTGGAATGAAAGGAATAATGTGGATATTACCTGAGCTGCTGAATAAAATTCCATTCCAGACGAGATGTGTGAAAGATGGTGGTTTATTCTACGCGTTTCAAAGTATTCAGTTACTTCTTCTTCTTCAGAATTTACCACTTATGCTTATTCAGCAGTGCAAGTAATATCCACATTATTCCTTTCATTCCAAGCTTGGTGCATTTTCACAGCGTTTTTCCGTGCGGAAATGTACCAAAAACGCTATGGAATTCTAAGGCTAAGTTCACAATGGGCATTTTTGCAGCTCTTTTTGATGCATTTTTTTAATGCTAATTTTCAGCTGCTTTTCATAGTACCAGCAAAACCTATGAGATGTTAGAAATCTCATGCACACACAGATTTTTTTTCATCAGTATTTTGTGCTTTGCATGGTTTTCTGAACAGGGCATGTCACTTTTGTCAGCGTTTTTCACCCATTGAATTGAATGGAAAAAACGCATGAAAAAACGCACCAAAACTACATTGTTTTTGCCGCAGCTTCTTTCCTGTCAAGCACTCAGGCTTTGCTGCAGAAAAAAATGCAGCAAAAAAGTCTAGTATGAACTTAGCCTTATGCCAGCTAGTTCAATGAGAATCCTAAAGTGCTGTGCACATGATCAATAATTTTCCTTGAGTATTTGCAGTGCATTTTTTTTCTGCAGCTTGTCAATTCTTTGTGCGGATTTTTAGCGTTTTTCACCCATTGACTTCAATTGAGTCAGTCAAATCCCCAGCAAAAATGCAGGTATAAAAATGTTTGCAAATTTGCTGAGTTTTTGCTTGCGTGAGAACTTTCTTACGCAGCGATGGTGCCATAAGTGAGATTACCGGGCCTCATCAGCTGATGAACTTGCTCACCGCAGCTCAGCGATACACACTGCAGAAGTGATTACACGCTTCTGTCAGTGACTGCTCTCAAAGCCATCAAGATTATCGTGGGACATTATGGATTATATTTTCACTTCAGATAGGTGAGGAATACGGTTGTTTAATTCTTTTTAATTAATTAA
Organism: Oophaga sylvatica; assembly: GCA_033576555.1. NCBI lineage: Eukaryota > Metazoa > Chordata > Amphibia > Anura > Dendrobatidae > Oophaga > Oophaga sylvatica. The sequence goes on from JARQOD010000002.1 coordinate 208,900,192, forward strand.
ATTCATTTACAGGAGACGTTGGCTTCAGTGGATTAGGCGTTCGGTGACTATGGTTTAATTTAGATTCAATAAAGGAGTCTGTGTCAGTAATTCAAATAAAGGACTTTATTCTGGGTATGTGTTTTTAAATATCACTGTGGGGTTCGCAATGGGGAAATCTTATAGACCCCTCTCCATTACTAACCTCTGGTCTTGATGTCACATGACAATATAAAGGTGAGTGAGGCTAAGCGCCAGATTTTGTGCATCTTATAGATGTGCCATTTCTGGGGTGGCTGAGAGCACTTCTCAGATTATTAATATCAGCCTGCAGCTGTTTGCCTACCTTTTGTTGGTTAGATTTTATAGGGGGACATTATGTACATGTTTTCTGGTGTCCTACTGTAAACTAGCCAGTAAAGGCTAAGCAAACAGCTGTGAAATGATATTAATAGCCTGGGTGGGGACTTTTATGGTTATTTGCTCCTTCCCAGAATATTAACACTAGCCCTCAGCCACTGGCTTTTCCTCTTTTCCTTTGCTGGTTATTAGCCCATGCAATTAAAAAAAATTAAAAACTAACAGCTGCTGTTTGGTTACAGCCTATGTAATCTATTAATGTTCCTACATAGACTGGTGACAATGTGTGTGTATATGTGTTTATTTAACTCTTTACTTACTGGATTAGTAATAAAGGTGTCTGGCTGACACCTCTTCATTACTAAACCTAGAGCTTGGTGTCAATGACAGCTGCTGACACCAAGACCTAATCCCATTCCCCTTATGCTACTGCATCAGAATGAAAAAGAAAGTTTTGAACCAAGAAATTACATCACAAAACATTGTTTTTGAATATCTTTATTCAGCTAAAAAAAATTCAATGCTGTACAAACACGCATGCAAAAAACGCAAACAAATCCGTGGCAAAAATGCACCAAAAATGCGTAAAAAAGCATGGAGATGGAGAAACCTCACAGAAATTTCTGTAAGCAAATATTAAACATGTGCACATACCTGAGTGTTCTGCACTACACACACAGGACATGTGAACAGGACACATTTTATTTGGGGTGCAAGGACATGGAAACGCAGCCCCCCTTCATGACTACCACCCTAGGCACCTTACACCACCACACTACTGTATATGCAAAACTATACAATATTTATAATACAAATTATTTGGTTCAATCAATCTTAATAATGTAGCATGCTATTTGAATTTAGTGGAGGTAGCATTTAAGTTGATGTATGATATGATATTTTTATAATAAACATTATTTTGTAATACTCTGTCACAAACTGTCAAAGCTTTACAGTTGTGCTTAAAAGTTTACATACCCTGGCAGAATTTTTTTTTGCTTTCTTGGCCTTTTTTCAGAGAATATGAATGATAACACCAAACCTTTTTCTCCACTCATGGTTAGTGGTTCAGTGAAGCCATTATTGTCAAACTGCTGTGTTTTCTCTTTTTAAATCATAATGACCACCCAAAACATTCAAGTGACCCTGATCAAAAGTTAACATACCCCATTTCTTAATACCGTGTTTTGCCCCCGCTAACATCAATGACAGCTTGAAGTCTTTTGTTGTAGCTGTGGATGAGGTTCTTTATTTTCTCAGATGGTAAAATTGCCCACTCTTCTTGGCAAAAAGCCTTCAGTTCCTGTAAATTCCTGGGCTGTCTAGCATGAACTGCACCCTGAGACCTCCCCAGAATGGCTCAACGATATTGAGGTCAGGAGACTGAGATGGGCCACTCAGAACCTTCACTTTTGTTCCTCTGTAGCCCATGACAGGTCGACTTGGCCTTGTGGTTTGGATCATTGTCATGTTGGAACATCCAAGTATGTCCCATGCGCAGCTTCCGGGTGATGAGTGCAAATTGGCCTCCAGTATTTGCGATAACGTGCTGCATTCATCTTTTCCTTCAACTTTGACCACGTTTCTTTGTAGTTCACATATCCCAAAACATCAGTGATCCACCTCCGTGCTTTACAGTAGAAATGGTATTCCTTTCAACATAGACCTTGTTGACTCTACTCTAAATGTAATGTTTATGGTTGTGGCCAAAAGTTCAATTTTGGTCTCATCACTCCAAATTACCTTGTTCCAGTTTTGAGGCTTGTCTCTGTGCTGTTTTGCATATTGTAGGCGAGATACTTTGTGGCATTTGCACAGTAATGGCTTTCTTTTGGCGACATGCAGCAAAATTTTCTTCAAGTGCCTCCTTATTGTGCATCTTGAAACAGCCACACTGCTAGTTTTTCAGATAGTCCAGTATTTCAGCTGATGTTATTTGTGGTTTTTCTTTGCATCCTGAACAATTTTCCTGGCAATTGTGGGCAAATTTTTTTTGTTGGTCTACCTGACGGTGTTTTTTTTACAGAGATCCTGATTTTCCATTTGTTAATCACAGTTTGAACGCTGCTGACTGGCATTATCAATTCATTGGATATCTTTTTGTATCCCTTTCCTGTTTTATACAGTTCAGCTACCTTTTCCCATAGATCCGTTGACAATTCTTTTGCTTTCCCCATGATTCACAATCCAGAAATGTCAGTGGATGGATGAAAGATGAAAGAGTCTGTCTGGATCCCCCAGAAACTCATTTTGCTTTATGCACACACACTGATTACAAGCAAACAGGTCACAGTTGAGGATGTTACCTTTAGTAGCCATTCAAACCCATTTGTATCAACTTCTCCAAAATCACCAGGGTTTTTGAACTTTTGATCAGCGTTGATTGGATGTTTTGGGTTGTCAACAGATGTTTTGGGTTGTCAACCACTAACCATGAATGAAGAAAAAGTTTTGGTGTTATTTATATTTTCGAAAAAAAAGCCAAGAAAGCAAAAATTCTACCGGGGTATGTAAACTTTTGAGCACAATATCCATAGGTAATCAAAAATGGTTTTTGAAAATTCATGTACAGTAAAACTAAATATTTCCTATTTACTTTTATTTTATTAATTTCATTCATTAGTCATGTATCCAGGAAGTTTTATTATTGAGAACAATTATATTGAAAGTAGGGTTTTTGTGAATGATCAACTGCACCCCTATTCAGCTGAGGAGAGTAAAAGAAGGTTGGGCTCCTAATTTTACTTGTAGTTACTTGAAAGCTGTTCACAGCTGAAACGCGTTGTGTTTTTTATTGTTTTTTTTAATAATTAAAGAAACCTTTCAGGAGACAAATTGCATTGCTACTCCAATACTTATTTAACTCTTTACTGTGGAAGCTCCATATACCTGGTGGCAACAATTTTGTACTGCTCATTTTTTGGGTTTTCTGTGCAATGATGTCTAATTTTCCCTTTTTTCTTTGTTTTTTTTTGTGTTGTTACAATACACATAAAGGAAATAAACATGTGTATAACAAAACATGTGTAATTGCACTAATTTTCTGGGCTAAATACTTCAGTTTCTGGAACAATTTCAAGGGTGCCAAGTATTTATTTACTGAGGTAAATTGGAAATGTGCTGTAGAAAGAAAGCTAGAATAAAGCACTTGTGATGTTTGCATAAAGGGCAGGTTTTTTTTTATTAAGGAATGTAATGAGTGATAATTTGGAGGTTTTCATTTACCTCACATTGTGGTTAGTTATTCTGGGCATAATATATGAGTTAGCTGTTGACCAAACTTTCGTTCAGCAGACCACTATCTCTCCCAACTCCCCATACATATGAACACTTGGCTGGCATGACTGTTCGTGTGTTTCAAACAGTCAGCATGGAGACACCTCAGACAGAAGCTTATTTCACCTGAAAACAGAAGCTTGACCATTGAAATTTCAACAGGCTAATCCCCATCAACAGGCTGGTCCCCAAATTCATCTGCATGCCCCACACAAATCAGATGTTTGACAAGTTCTGACTATATCAGTAAGTTTGACTAACTTTTTTTTTACACTGTTAATCCCTCTCTGCCATCGGACGTACTATCCCGTCTATGGGCAAGATTGGCAGGGTTTTCATGGACAGGGTAGTCCAAGGCGATTAGCTGCTCTCCCGAAAATGAGGTATCACCGTAATCGTACTGACCCGAAGAAATAAAACTGCTTTATCAATTATACCACACGTGGAACAGTATAAACGCCCCCCCCTCAAAAAAAATTCATGAAATTGCGATTTTTGTTCATTCTAACCTCCTAAAAAAGCGATCAAAAAGTGTCACGTGCTCAAAAATGGTACCAATAAAAACGTCAACTTGTACACAAAAAATAAGGACCTCCACAGATCTGTGGGGCCAAAATATGAAAAAAATTTAGTCTCAAAATGTGGGTGGAATGCAAAAAACTGTCTTTTAGGGGACAGCTGCCAATATAAAAAACCGCTATTAAATATAGTAAATCAAACCCCCCTTTACACCCCTTAGTTGGGAAAATAATAAAAATTAAAAAAAATGTATTTATTTCCATTTTCTCATTAGGGTTACGGTTGGCCTAAAGTTAGGGTTAGGATTTGCACCTAAAGTTAGGATTAGGGTTAGGGTTGGGATTAGGGTTAGGGGTTGTGTTAGGGTTAGGTTTGTGGTTAGGGTTATGGTTAGGGGTGGGACTAGGGTTAGGGGTGTGTTGGGGTTAGGGTTGGGTTAGAATTGGGGGGTTTCCGCTGTTTAGGCACATCATGGGCTCTCCAAATGTGACATGGCATCTGATCTCATTCCAGCCAATTCTGGTTGAAAAAGTCAAACGGTGCTCCTTCACTTCTGAGCTTTCCATGCGCCCCAAACAGTTGTTTACCCCCACATATGGGGTATCAGCGTACTCAGGACAAATGCACAATAACTCTTGGGGTCCAATTTTTTTGGTTACCCTTGGGAAAATAAAAAATTGGGGCGAAAATTCATTTATGTAAAAAAAGAATGATTTTTTTTTTTTTACGGCTGTACGTTTAAATTCTTGAAGACTTGGGGCTTCATTAGGCCCCACCCCACAATCGATAAGTTACTTGTGGGGTCATTTTACAAAATGGGGTCATTGTGGGGGGTTTCCACGTTTAGGCACTCAGGGGCTCTCCAAATGCACTGATGCCCGCAGACCATTTTATCAAATCTGCAATCCAAAACGTCACTTCCCCTTCCGAGCCCCAAAGTGGGCCCATACAGTAGTTTTCTCCCACATATTGGGTTTTCAGGAAATAAGACAATTGGACAACAACTTTGGGGTCCATTTTTCCTGTTACCCTTTGGGAAAAATAAAAAGTTTTTTACTAAAAAAGATCATGTTTGTGGAAAAAAATAATGATTTTTTTTATTTTCATACTCGGCTTTAAATAAAACTTTAGTGAAACACCTGGGGGTTCAAAGTTCTCACCACACATTAAAACTCCTTGGGGGGGTTAGTTTCCAAAATGGTGTCATTTGTCGGGGGTTTTCCACTGTTTAGGAATCAGGAGGCTCTCCAAAACAACATTGGTGTCCAGCAATTCTGCGTTGAAGAAGTCAAACGGCGCTTTCCTTCCAAGCCTGCCATGACCCAAACAGTGGTTTACCCCCAATATGGAGTTTAGGTATCTAAGACAAATTTGCACAAAAACCCTTTTGGAGTTTTGGGTTACCCTTGGGAAAAAAAAATTGGTGTGAAAAGAAAATTTTTGTGAAAAAAAAGTATGATTTTTTAATTTTACTGCTCTACAATTATAAACTTGTGTGAAGCACTTGGGGGTTAATTGCCACCAAAGATTTAATAAGTTCCTGGGGTTAAATTTTTAAAATGGGGTCACTTTAGGGGGGTTTTCCACTGTTTAGGCAATCAGGGGCCCTCCAAATGCAACAGGATCCAATTCAATTCCAGCCAATTTTGGTTGGGGAAAAAATCAAATGGTGTCCTCCATTTCGAGCTTGCCATGCGCCCAAACCCGTGTTTCCCCCCACATATCAGCGTACTCGGGGCAAATTGGACAATTTTGTGGTCCAAATTTCCGTTACCCTTGGGAAAATAAAAATTGTGACTTAAATTTAATTTTTTGTGGGGTAAAAATAGGTGTTTTTTTCATGGGGATTATAAAATTGGTGAAACTTTTAGGATTCAAAGTGCCACCACAGATCTAGATAAGTTCCTTAGGGTGTCTAGTTTCCAAAAATGGGGTCATTTGGGGGGTTTCCCTGTTTGGTTCTGGGGCAATGCAAAAAAGAACCCTGCCCCCATCAATTTGATTCCAAAACGTTTATACTTCCTTTCCAAGCCCTGCCGGCACCCAAAAAAGTTTCCCCCCCAATTATGGGTATCAAGAATCAGGACAAATTTGGGGAAAAAACTTCGGGGTCCATTTTCCTTGGAAAAAACAAAAAATTTGGGACAAAAAATTTTTTGTGGAAAATTGTAAAACTTTTGTGAACCCCTTGGGGGGTTAAAGTGCCACCAAAAGTTAGTAAGTTCCATAGAGGTTTAGTTTTCAAAATGGTGTACTTTGGGGGGTTTCCCCCCTGTTTAGGCGCTTTAGAGGCTCTCCAAACGCTCATGGCGGCCAATTCAATTCCGCCAATTTTGGTTTGAAAAAGTTTAAAGGCATCCTTCCCCTTTCGAGCTTGCAGTGTGCCCCAAAAATCGTTTTCCCCAAATATTGGGGATTGGCGATTTAAAAAAAAATTGGGAACAAAATTTTTTGTCCCCTTTTTCCTTTTTTTGGGAAAATAAAAAAAAAATTTTCTAAAAAACATTTTTGACCCAAAAAAAATTTATTTTTTTTCCCCGTTGTTCAGCTCCTGTAAGCACCGAAGGGGTTTTAAAAAAATTTTGGAAAAATGGTTTTTTGTTCTTGAGGGGTGCAGTTTTTAGAATGGTGTCACTTTTGGGGGTTTTCTGCCCCATAGGGCCCCCCAAAGTGACTTCAATATTAAAAGGGGTCCCCCAAAAAAAATGGTTTGTTAAAAATTTTTTTTTAAAAGTGTTGACGATTCGTTTTTGCAAAAACGGCCCCTCGGGGTTTTTTGCTTAACGGGGCCTTTTTTAAAACCCCTTTGTATTTTCGTCTTTTGAAAAACCGGGGAAGGGGTTTTCAAGTCACTGTTTTGTGTCCGTCGGTGGGTTTTTTCAGGTTCAGGCCCCGGACTTTTCCCCGGGAGAAGATTCCCCGGGGGGAGCCCCGGGCTGCTTTTTGGCCCCATTATTTTCTCCTGGCGGTCACATGCAGTTTTTTTTGGGTTTTAAAGCGGACTTGCTGGGGGGAAACCCGGCCCCAAACCAGTCCCCTTGGGGGGGACCGCCCCGGGGGGGGGAGGGGAAACCCCCTTGCTGCGCCGGGGGGAAAAAAGGGTCCCCCCTGTCATTTTTATGTAGCAGAGCGGGGCGTGTGGGGGAATCGTTTAAGGGGGTGGTCGGTCAGGTGGGGTTCTTTTTTTTTTTTTTTTTCATTTTTTTTTTCGGAGATCGATGGCGTGCAGGAGAGACGGGGAAAAAAAGTAATGAAAAACTGTTTTTTGGGTTTTTTTTTTTTAAAAATTAAAAAAATTTTTTATGAACTTTCACCCCCCCCGGGGACTTTTAAAATTTTAATTTTTTTCATACGGGGCCCCTTCCGGGTTTTTAAATTCTTTGGAAAAGGGGGTTCCAGGTACCACCGGGGACCTTTGTTTTTTTTCCAAACACCCCAGGCCCCAAAGGGAAAACCCCGGACCGGGAAAAGCGTGGGGGTTTACAGAAATGTGACCCCCTATCGGGTCTGTGTGGCCCCCCCTTTAAAACCCCCCGGGTCGGGAAACCCCCTTGGGGCCCGGGGAAAAGAACCCCAGGGGGCAAAAGGGCCCCCGGGGCGGGCCCCCTTTTTTATCGTCCAAAGCTGGGGCTTGAGGGGGAAAAAAAAAAGGGGGGCTTGGGAGTTTTTTCGGGTGGGGGGGGGCTTTTTTTTCAGAGGCCTGGGTGGAGGTGAAGGCCCCAGGGTCTCACAGGCCCCCGGTTTTGGGGGGTAGGGGTGGGCCCTGGAAAAATTTGGGGGTACCATCCATTTTCCCCCCGTGTGGTGTAAGTCCCAAGTTCCGGGGGAAAGGCCCCCCCCGGGTTTTCCTTCGGGGGGTTTTAGCCCCCAAAGCCCCCCGGGTTCAAAAATTCTAAAAAAAGTCCGGGGTCCTGGATGAAAACCCCCAACCCTTTTAATTAAAGCTCCGTAGGGACCTTACGGCGGCCTAACGGGGGTTCTTTTTTCCTTTCATCCGAATTTTATTTGCCCGGTTTCCTTCCCTGACGTTGGCGAAGTTTTTGGGAAACTCGCTTTTTCCCCCTTTTGTCTGTTCCCGCTCCCCAAGCCCAAAATTTTCCCCAGCCGGGGTTTAATTCCCCCTCCACCGTGCTCCATGCTCCCCCCTCAAACCGGCCCCCTTCAGTGGCCGGTTTGGGGCAGCTCTCCCCCCCCCCCGTTCCCCGGGGGCGTTTTCCCCCGGAGGAAGCGGGGCCCGGTCTGGAACAGATGACAGTCCCCGGGGTCCGGGCAGAAAGGTTGAACCCCCGGTGCCGGCGGCCCCCCCCTGGGGGGTGCGCTTTTTTGTTCCGGAGGGGGCCCCCAGCGGGGCTGGGGGGGTGCCGGGGGAGAGTTTTTTGCACGAAACGGGTGCCCCACTGCGACACCCCCAAACCCCGGTACATTGCAGGGACTCCTCTACTAAAGGGTGCCCCCCCTTTTTCCGGGGCAGGGTTAAATTTTAAAGGGGTTTTGGCCCCCCCAAGTTTTTTTTTTTGGGGGCGCCCTGGTTCCCCCCTGGGATCCCCCTGGGGGGCCCCGGGCCCTTTTGGGTTTTTCCCCCTTTTTGACGTAGGAGGGTTTCCAGGCCCCGGGGGGGGCCCAAAGGTGGTTCCCCGGTGATCGGGTCGCTTGTGGGGGGGGGGGCTCTGATGTCCAAACCCCCTTAACTTCTGCTGTGGGGTTTTTCCTTTCTGCCAAGTAATGTGTCTTAGCATCTGGGGAAGGGGCCCCCCCCTTTTTTTTTGGGGGGGGGACCCCTTTTTTTTGTTTCCCCCAATGAGGAGGAAAAAGGAGGCGGGGAATGAAGAGTGTGGGGCACGATTTACATTGCAGTAACCTTTAGAGCCATGTTTTCGCGTCAGGGGGGAGTGTACACCCCCGAAGAACACGCCCCCTTTTCTTACCATGCCTCGTATGACGCAGATATGGGGAAAAAAAAAGGAAATTTTAATTCCTTTTTGATTTTAAAAATTTCCCCAACACAAAACCCCTTCAATTCAGGCAAAAAGGACTGTTTTACGGGGGTACAGAACCTGTTTTTTGGGGGCCCCCAATTGAGTGCAAGAGCCCCGGGGTTTTGGGGGTACCGGGAACCCCCTGACTTTATGGGGGGTTTTTAGGCTTTACCCCCGGAATTGAATCAGAGCTTTTTTACTAAAAATAAAGTGTAAAAAAATATAAAAATTTTTTTATATATATATGTCACAAGACATGTTAAAAAATAATTTTTTATTTGTATTCCCCTGTGTTGGGGTATTTTGTGTTTACCCCAAAAAAAAAAAGGGTTTTTTTTTTTTTCGATATTTTGTTCCATTTTAATTACATGGGATTTGGGGTCGAAATCGGATATCAAGTATTTAGTGAAAAGGGATACAATTTTTTATTTTAAAATTTTTTTTACGGCTTTTTTTCTAAAAAATATTGTAAAAATGGAAATTTTTGGGGTTCCAAAAAATTTGGATGTAAGTAGACATGTGGGAAATGTTATTTTAACCCCTTTTGGGGGCATATTTCTCTGTTTTTTTAAGGAAAAAAAAAAAAGTTTGTTAAAAATTCAAAATTTTAAAAAAATTTTCCCCCCTTTTCCATTTTTTTATGAATAAGAAATTTTTTTCAAAAAAAATTTTTAAAAAATCGGAAGTACAATATGTCAGAGGAAAAACCCCCCAAATCGTGTTTTAAGGGAAAAAAAATTTTTAAACTTTTTAAAATTTTTAAAATTTTAAAAAAATTTTCGCCATATTTGCATTTTTTTTCAAAAATAAACGCAAGTTATATCGAAGAAATTTTACCACTAACGTGAAGTACAATATGTCACGAGAAAACCTTCTCAAAATCGCGGAGATCCGTTGAAGCGTTCCAGAGTTATAACCTCATAAAGAGACAGTGGTCAGAATTGTAAAAATTGGCCCGGTCATTAACGTGCAAACCACCCTTGGAGGTGAAGGGGTTAAAGATGAGCTAGTTAGACCTTTTCAGGTTGAATATGTACTCAAAATCAACTCCCAAAGTTTCTGCCAGTTTTTAGAAGACACTTTCTTCGAGCAATGGTACAGTCTCCATCTTTCAAGACAACCATTATTTTTATGAAAGACAATGCTCCATTGATTACATCAAATTACTCCACTGCTTGGCAGCCAGTAAAGATGAAAAAATAATGAAATGACTCCCATCCTCACCAGACCAAAACCCTATTGAGAACTTGTGGGCCCTGGGAGATTTACACTGAAGGAAAACAGTACATCTCTCTAAACAGTCTGAAAGGGTGTGATTGTTGCTGCCCAAAAAGTTGATTGTTAACAGATTAATAAACTGACAGACTCCATGGATGGAATGGTTAAGATGTTATTGAAAAGAAATGTGGCTATATTGGTCACTGATATGCATTTTTTTAATGTTAGAAATGTATTTTTCTACATTTTGAGTTGTTTGGTTATTATACTCACTTTAACAGATGAATATCAATAATTTTGATTGGAAATGTATGTATTTTATTTAGTTGCATAATAATTTTGCACACTAATAGATGACCAACAATTCTGCACACATACAGTAGATATTCTCCTAAGAAAGACAAAACCTCACTTTTTCTTTCCTAAAGGGAACCTGTCAAGTAAAAAAATGCTATTAACCTGCAGATAGGGGGAGGTTGCAGCCTCCGTTCAGTACATAGGGATGACTGAAGCTGTGGCAGCTGCGCCTTTATGACTCAATGTCAGAGGCTGAAGGGAGGTATAAAGTTAATTTCCTCCCAGTAGCTGGGCTTTCAGTAAAGCAGCCGCACAGTTTTTGAATCTTTTTAATATGCAGATCAATCCAATATCTGCAGGTTAACAGAGTTTGGAAACATGATAAGCTCCCTTTAAATATTCAGGTTTATTAATCTTTTATAAACTACAAATAAATCTACTTATTTATTTTATGATACATAAGCCGTATACTGAAAAAGTTAAAGTTATAGTTCCTACTACAGTATACTACTCTGGACATGTAAATATTTGGGTCTGTGAGCTGGGATTCTCACAAAGGTCAGTACGAACATGGAACTGAAATATAAACAATACAATCTATATAATTTGAGTTTTGAAGATACAATAGGAATTCCTGATTTTAAAATCAGAGAAAAAGGTCTGCCAGAAGGAAGAGGGCACAACCCCTTGCAGAACTTTCCCCAAGAGGGGCTAAATTGCTGGCAAACAACTGTCCCAAAGGTCATGGAAAGAGTCTCGATATAAAAACACCAGGCCTTTCTGATCTGGGTGGCAAAATCAGGAACCACAAAGTAGGTCCAATTTGATCCCTAGAAGCCCATTCTCTGCTATGAACAACTGTACCCAAGCTACCGCAGAGACACTGAGCTAAGTACAGTGCCACAGACTTCTAATTATCACTACATTATGACAGATCTCAACTTGTCAATATAGTTTACATTGCAAAACCAAAAAAGCAAGATTATCTTTTTCCAGCCACTTCCAATTTCAGCTTTATGTTTAGAAACACAATATATGGCAGTATACTTTCAATAAAGAAATTGGGAAGAGCAATGATATGATGCGTGTATGATAAAAAAAACGTTGCCATCCAGGGTTAAGATTGAGTGATTGTGTACAGGTCTACACCGGCAGAATGAAAAAATGAATTAATCATGTACATAAAGCATTTACTCAATATTAATGACATATTACCTGAACTGAAATTATTAAAATATTAAAATATTACTTAACATGGTATTTCCTGTTCACAAGATTAAATTATATCTGGAGGGCCTCTGAACACCTATTAATAGATTTAGTAGATGGCATTCCTTTAATAATGGACTCCTGTAATTGCTTTGCATGGCTCTACTTATGTGATGTAACCGCATAGATCCTGGTGTGGGTGACTAATGACATCAGCAGTATAATACAAAGAACTGCCACTCTGTTATCACTGCCTTCCTGACATATAGTCGGTTCGGAAAGTATTCAAACCCCTTTACATTTTTCACTCTTTGTTTCATTGCAGACATTTGGTAAATTCAAATAAGATAATTTTTTTCTCATTAATGTACACTCTGCAACCCATCTTTACTGAAAAAAAACAGAAATGTAGAATTTTTTGCAAATTTATTAAAAAAGGAAAATTTAAATATCACATGGTCATAAGTATTCAGACCCTTTGCTCAGTATTGAGTAGAAGCACCCTTTTGAGCTAGTACAGCCATGAGTCCTCTTGGGAATGATGCAACAAGTTTTTCACACCTGGATTTGGGGATCCTCTGCCATTCTTTCTTGCAGATCCTCTCCAGTTCCGTCCGGTTGGATGATGAACGTTGGTGGACAGTCATTTTCAGGTCTCTCCAGAGGTGCTCAATTGGGTTTAGGTCAGGGCTTTGGCTGGGCCAGTCAAGAATGGTCACAGAGTTGTTCTGAAGCCACTCCTTTGTTATTTTAGCTGTGTGCTTAGGGTCATTGTGTCATGCTCACGTCCTGACTGGTGGGTGTGAGCCAGGGGGTTGTGGCCCCACTGTGCAACAAACCAGACTACAATGGAAAGGGGCATGACTAGGACAGCTGCCTTGGTTTTCACTGAAGCCTCTGAAGGTGAGGTCAGGCTTGTGCGGCAGGCAGCTGCCAGGTGCCACTCTAGGGTGGTGTCCGGCTGTGGCTGCTGATCACACTTGGGGAGATGGTGTCACAGCTAAGACGCAGGGCTGGCAGGCACGGCTGAGACACAGGGCTGGCAGGCACGGCTGAGACACATGGTAGGCAGGCACAGCTGGGACACAGGGCTGGCAGGCATGGCTGAGACACAGGGTAGGTAGGCAAGACTGAGACACGGGGTAGGGACCTGTTCACACAGCAAATGCAGGTACTTATACTGACTGGATGGAATGCTGTATGGAGAAACAGGTAGAGACCTGTTCACACAGCAAATACAGATACTGGAACTGACTGAAAGGAATGGTGTATGGAGGAACAGGTAAAGACCTGTTCACACAGGAGGAGAACTGCAAGGCTGCGGAGAAGGGCTGTAGAGCAGCAAGAGGTTCTGCAGCGGCAGGAGCAAAGCAAAGCGGAACCGCAAGGTATGTGGAGAGGAGCTGTAGCAAGAGGTTCTGCAGCTGCAGGAGTGAAGCAGAGTGGAAACGCAAGATATGCGGAGATAAGTTGCAGCAACAGGTTCTGCAGCTGCAGGAGTGAAGCAGAGCGGAACCGCAAGATATGTGGAGAGGAGCTCAGCAAGAGATTACTGCAGCGGCAGGAGCAAAGCAAAGTGAAACGGAGCAGAATTACAGGAGTGCGGACAAGAGGCAGAAAGAGATTCAGGGAGGACACAAGGCAAGACACAGCAGGGAAGGAAACCACAGACAAGGAGACTAAGAGACAGAGGTAATACAGAGTTCAGACATGGAAATGACACGAGACAATGTACAGGGACAAAGACACAGGGACCAAGATATTCTGCCTCCTGGAGGGTGGCAAGGACAAGTACAGGATAAGGTCAGAAGCAAGAGCACAGAGACCAGGATATTCTGCCTCCTGGAGGGCGGACAAACAGGTACAAGGCAGAGCTAGGAGTGAAGCCTCCAAAGATGGAGGAACACAGAGCAAGACCTGGCAGCTCAGTAGCAAGACACTAACTGAGTTAACACATTGCACAGGCAAGATCCACAGGGTGGAGCTGCCCTAAATACTAGATGGTTCTTGGTAAATGGCCAGGGACATATTAGACAGGTTCACCATGACTCCATAAGAACCAGAGAGTTTTGGCGCCGCCCCCTATGCACACAGCCAGGAAACATGCACAGAGCAGATAGGAGACAAGAAGCACAGAGCATGGAGCTGGCAGCAGACAGAAATCACAGCAAGGCCTGGAGAAGTGAGTATGTTGGTGTGCGGGAGATGGGAGGCCATGCAGTGATGCCAGCAGGGTTGTTACACAATGTTTTGTTGGAAGGTGAACCTTCAGCCAAGTCTGAGGTCCAGAGCACTGTGGAAGAGGTTTTCATCCAAGATATCTCTGTACTTGGCCGCATTCATGTTTCCTTCAATTGCAACCAGTCGTCCTGTCCCTGCAGCTGAAAAACACCCCCATAGCATGATGCTGCCACCAATATGTTTCATTGGAGGGATTGTATTGGGCAGGTGATGAGCAGTGCCTGGTTTTCTCCACACACACCACTTAGAATTATCACCAAAAAGTTCTATCTTCGTCTCATCAGACCAGAGAATCTTATTTCTCATAGTCTGTGAGTCCTTCATTTGTTTTTTTAGCAAACTCTATGTGGGCTTTCATATGTTTTGACTGAGGAGAGGCTTCTGTCTGGCCACTCTGCCATAAAGGCCCGACCGGTGGAGAGCTGCAGTGATAGTTGACTTTGTGAACTTTCTCCCATCTCCCTACTGCGTCTGTGAAGCTACTTGTTCTGCACGGGGATGAACTGGCTCAAATAGCGAATCCCCTCCTTCATTTCATCTCTTTGTCTGCAGAGTATCTCTTCTTCTGGTCTGCTCTGTTGATGGGGTGGAGGCAAGGAAGTATTGTTAACTCTGCCATTTAAGAATTTTCAGTCTTAAAGTCAGCCACAACCAATGAAATCAACTTGTATTTCTTAACTTGCACTATAAAAGGCAATCTAGTTCTTACTAAGCTCAAAATGGCTAAGGAAAACAAAACTCGCAAAAGCTGTAGATTTGTAGTACTAGGGTTTTTATCTCACACAGTTTTACATAGACAAATCATTACAGCAAAGGGCTTTATTTGGCTCTCTACCAGCCAGAAACTATTGCCTAGTAACAGAATTTATCTCATAAAGACAAGATGGAGTTACAGCACAAAATGGAGCATTCAGTCCTGATCTTTCTTAGTTTAGTCCTTCACATAATAACTGCTGAAAAGTGTCTGTAAGAACAGGAAGTATGAGTCTAGTGTTAAGCCTAGTGGCCAGTGTGAAAATTACAAGATTTTCTGAATTTATTTTTAATATAGTGATAAGTAAAAAAAAACCACATGAAATAAAAATCAACTTTAAAACCAAGTTCTGTGTTTTCTTTATTTTAAGAAAGGCTTTCAAACTATATTTTCAGAAAAAAGTAGAATAGGTTGCTGTAAAATGTAAGTGCTGATCCACAGAGACTTACATTGGACATCTGACTGTAGTCTTAGGTATTAATCACACTGCAGTATTTTGCATGATTAGCTAAATGATAAGTGCAACTTTCACAGGCAAAAAAATAGAGTTTTTACGTTTTTCATGTATCAGACCTACTCCAAATTTTCGTTTGTGAGCACGGATTTAAAATACTGAAGAAGTGTGGACGAAACGCGCGTCGGGGTAAAGAAGCCTGAGCTGCAGACATCGCTATTTTGTAAGTCTCATTATACTTTTAGCTACCATTATAGAGTGTTATATATTGGCCACTCTACATCCTGAATCGAATGCTAAGCATGATAATTTAGGTGGTGGACGTCAGTCTCAATCCTATTGCTTCAATTACTGATAGCGGCTTAGTTCATATGATTTTGTGGCCACAGTCCCTGCGTATCTTAGTAGCTGCTATTTCACGTCCTGTTCAGGTGATTATTATTATCGTTAAAGCAGCTATATCTAAGCTCCTTTTCATGGGACCTAATAGATATTCTGATTTATAAGAATTATATATACAGCACTTAGCACTTTATATGTTAGAGGGAGACTACAATTTTATTTGTGTAGCGATAATTTTGTCTGTATGGTTATCTGGCTCTCTATATTTATTTTAATACATCATTTGTATTGGCAAATTGCTTTTTTATATAATTGTTTTGTTTTATTTCTATATATAAATAAATCATTATTAATTGTCATTTTTGGCTCATGTGTTTTTACAGTCTTCACATTCTCTGGCAGTAGAGTCTGTAGTTGACTGGTGTTTTTTTTAATGTCTTTAGAATAGTAGTGGGAACCTCCAGCCCACAATGTAATTTGACTTGACCTCCACTCAGCTTTCCAGTGGGTCATGGTGCTTGGGCCACTGGCACTTTAGTTCTTAGTTTTTAAATAAAACACATGCAAGCAGCGTTTACTAATCAACGCCGTGGCGTATGCAACTTTGTAGGCGTGGTTAGCGTGCTGTAACCTATGAGATATTTGCAGCAGTCGCAGTGTCTTCTATGTGATTTACACACCATTTTCATTATCTCCAATGTGAAATATTCAACAGTGTATTCTGTGAATTTAGCAGTCTCAATTTACCCAATATGATGCATATACAGCAGTCTCTGTGTCTTCTATGTGATATATACACAGCAGTCTCGATGTTCCCCACTTAGTCTATACACATCAGTCTCTGTTTAGCTATGTGATGTGAATACAGCAGAGTCAGTATGATGTACATACTGCAGAACCTCGGTTTCTCATATTGTGATGTATATAGCAAACCTACTACTGCTTGAGTTCAATAAATGTTACGTAAGTGTAAGTAGAAGCACCGGTCTGCGGGCACTTATACTACGTCGGGTCCGGAACTGCTGAGGCTGCGTCCCATGTTGTCTGGGGGAAGGCATAAGGGATTGAACAGGACCCCTGACCAGGAAGCAGGGGGCGTACACAAGCAAAAGCGTGCGTGGCAGGAGTTAGTTTTGGCACGGACAGGCAGCATGCAGCAGGCTGGAAAGTGTGCTCTGTCCCCCGAGCACCCGCGCTGTGTCAGTCTGCACCCACCAGTTCCCGCCACCACCCGAGTCACTTTTAGGGATTGAGGTGTCGGGTGTCCTGCCTCTGAGCGACTGAGAAGTGCCTCATGCTCCGTGGCTGAGAGTACAGCGCACTGGTCATCTAGAGAGAGCCGGGTAGCAGATAAACTTCTGCAGCCTACCTGGCGCATTGCTGCTGATCACCTCCCGTTGGACCCTGCAAGTGTCACAGCCCTGCTCATCCCGGCTGTGCCAACTTATGGACTAGGGGCTCAGCGGAAGGTACCAGAGACCGACCACTGCCGCCAGAAGATGGACGTTGTTTGCAGTACCCCCAATGAACAGCACCGCGCCAGCCATTGTCGGTGCCACTGCCCTCCAAGCTTCAGCAGAAGACTGGGAAGCCTTTGACATGATAAGTGATTTAAAGAACTGCCATTATATCATTTATTGCACATTAACTCTACCTATTGCCTGCCCTTGAACTGTTTAACCCTCATTTAACTGTTTATCTCCCTGTGTGGAGTATCCCTTGTTAAATTAAAACTGTTAACCCTTGCTCTGCCTCTCTTGCGTCACTGCATCCCGCAACCTGTTTACATAAGCATTGGAGAATTTCCTACTTAGAGGAAACATACATTGAAAAATGTCTGGTTCAAGTAATTCTTTTCAAAACTTTCCATTACAGAGTCGAATACGCCAAAGACTGACCAACGCAAATTTGGAAAAGCAGTCGCGAGTAGCAATATAGTTAATACCCCCTAAAACTCTCACACCTCACCAAAGAGAAGCTGTTCAAGCCATCACATTAGTGGTGAGTTAATTAAAGGTATTGTCCAGGACATTTATTATTTTTATTTATGGGGCTAAGAATAAACAGACAACTACCTACTAGCTCAGCCACAGTGATCTTGGAGTTCTTCTTTACCTCCCTCACCAAGGCTCTTCTCCCACGATTGCTCAGTTTGGCTGGATGGCCAGGTCTAGAAAGACTTCTGGTGGTCCCAAACTTCTTCCATTTAATGATTATGGAGGCCACTGTGCTCCTAGGAACCATGAGTACTGCAAAAATTCTTTTGTAACCTTGTCCAGATGTGTGCCTTGCCACAATTCTGTCTCTGAGCTCCTTGGGCAGTTCCTTTGACCTCATGATTCTCATTTGGTCTGACATGCACTGTGAGCTGTGAGGTCTTATATAGACAGGTGTGTGCCTTTACAAATTAAGTCCTATAAGCTTAATTAAACACAGCTGGACTCCAATGAAGTAGTAGAAACATCTCAAGGAAGATCACAAGGAAATGGACAGCATGTGACGTAAATATGAGTGTCTGAGCAAAGGGTCTGAATACTTATGACCATGTGATATCTCAGTTTTTCTTTTTTAATAAATTTTCAAAACTTTCTACATTTCTGGTTTTTATCAGTCAAGATGGGGTGCAGAGTGTACATTAATGATAAAAAAAATAAATAATTTTTTTGCATTTACCAAATGGCTGCAATGAAAAAAAGAGTGAAAAATGTAAAGGGGGCTGAATACTTTCCGAACCCACTGTATATTTTTATTAATGTTACTTTTCTGCCTTCCAATCCTTTACGATGTGTGTAGAGGGGAAAAACTTTTCTAGGACGAGAAAAATACAAGACATTTCTCAGAGTAGTGCAGTAGTACATTCATTCTCCCAAGTACCACTTTAGCACTAATGCAAGTTTGAAAGTGAATTTTCAAAGATTGTTCCGTACCTGAGCAGAAGTCATCAGAATATCGGTCATAAACTGCCTTACAGTTCCTTTCATCACATTCGCAGGTCTCACCATGAATGTCTCCCCAGTCACCAGTTGGGTCAACATCATGACATGTACATTCACCGCAAATACATGTTCCTTAGAAAAAGGAGATAAATGAAAAGTTTTAGTAATCATAAGTTTTATAGTGAATATTTAAACTATTAATGATGAACTCTTTGGTCTCATTTATTCTTTGCTAATAAGTACAAAACCTCTTGTGATAAACAAGATTTTATGTTTCACTATTTTTTTGCTCAGAAAGCACAGACAGGCAAGAAGCAGTGTAACTAAGAATTAAGATCAATGGAGGAGAGTATATGCTATACAACATAGTATACTGTATGTTTATAAATTCATTATGATCCTGTAACGGGGGCCAGGGTGTCAGTCGTGGCGAAGGCTTTGGTGTTATTTTTACTCCCTGACGCTCCTCCTCCTTATGTTGTAAGGATTTGCTGTGGATTGAACGCAGCATACAGCATAGTGCTGTGCAGGAACGCGGGTGTCACACCCAAAATTGCGGACATGTGACGTATCTTTCTAGACCGCAGCATGTCTCCGCAAGCTAAATAACCCAGTCTATGGATAGGATGCGGTGATTCCAGATGTGAGAGGCCGGCAGCGCTTTGGGCGGAGCCGGGTATCCGCTGCGTCCAAAGCACTGCCAGCAGGCAGCGTGGAAACATACCCTTAGGGTTGGGATTAGGGTTAGGGGTGTGTTGGAGTTAGGGTTGTGATTAGGGATAGGGTTGGGATTAGGGTTAGAAGTGTGTTGGGGTTAGGGTTGTGATTAGGGTTATGGTTATGGTTAGGGTTGGGATTAGGGTAAGGGGTGTGTTGGGGTTAGGGTTGGGATGAGGGTTAGGGATGTGTTGGAGTTAGGGTTGGAGTTAGAATTGAGAGGTTTCCACTGTTTAGGCACATCAGGGGGTCTCCAAACACGACACGGCGCCACCTGTTATGTTTTGGTAGCTGAGAAGAGCAGGCAAAAACGGCAATACACCAGAGAGGTTGGAATCTACTGGATCGTAGCACCCTGACTAACAACCACAGCTAAAGGCAGCCGTGGAGCGTTCCTACGTTGGTCCTAGACGCCTCGCCACAGCCTGAGAGGCTAACTACACCTAAAGATAGAAAGAGGAAAGCTATCTGCCCGGAGCAGATCCCCAAAGAACATAGGAAGCCCCAAACATGTAATGGTGGTTAGACAAGAGGAAATACAGACACAGACAGAAAATAGTATGAGCAAACGCTGGGGCCTAATCTGACTTAGACAGAAAAGGATAGGAAGGATACTTACTGCAATCCAAAAAAACCCTAAAAAAAGCCAACGCTACTAATTGCAAAAACACCTGAGATCACACAACCTCTACCACCTAAATTAGTTCTCTGGTGTAACAAAACTAAGCCGCAGCCACAGAAAAAAAAACTGGAAAAGGCAAATGAACAAACAACAATGGCTCCAGAGGAACCGAGAGGAGACCAAGCCCCCCGGGGAGGGGAACCTGGCCAACCTCACAGAAATGCAGAGAAATATACAAATGGCAAGCACAAAAACAAAAAACAGAAAATATCTTATCTGAGAGCAGGAGAAGAGGCAAGACTCAGCAAGCTTCCAAGTGAAACAGGAAACAAAGTTCAGACAAGAACAATTGATCACCGGCAACCATGATGGGGAGAAACCTCCCTTATATCCAGCCAGTCTGTGATCCCTGATTGCCAATCCTCATTGAATGGTTCAGTACTGTTTGCAACCACCAGAGGGAGCTTCTGCTCAGAATTCATTTCTAAAACATTCATAACAGTACCCCCCCCTTGAGGAGGGGTCACCGAACCCTCATTTGTGCAACCAGGTCGGTCAGGATGAGCTCTGTGAT
This sequence comes from Oophaga sylvatica, assembly GCA_033576555.1. Classification (NCBI taxonomy): domain Eukaryota; kingdom Metazoa; phylum Chordata; class Amphibia; order Anura; family Dendrobatidae; genus Oophaga; species Oophaga sylvatica. The sequence goes on from JARQOD010000002.1 coordinate 208,920,666, forward strand.
ATGCACTGATCAGTCTCCTAGCATGGATGTCAAACACCCAAGAATTGTCCTTCTGACCATAACCTCTCCACTTAACCAAATACTGGAGTTTCCGTCTAGAAAAACGAGAATCCAATATTTTCTCAACCACATACTCCAGATTGCCCTCAACCAAAACAGGGTCAGGGGGCGCAGCCATAGGAACCACTGGCTCGACAAACCTCTTCAATAAGGACTTGTGGAACACGATATGGATCTTAAATGTCCCTGGAAGAAGTAAACGAAAGGAAATAGGATTGAGAATCTCCATGATCTTATAAGGTCCAATAAACCTAGGCTTAAACTTAGGAGATGCAACTCTCATAGGGATATTTCTTGAGGACAACCAGACCAAGTCCCCCACTTTAAACCGAGGACCATCAGTCCTATGCCGATTGGCAAACCGCTGGGCCTTCTCCTGAGAGCGGGACAACCTCTCCACTACCTGGTCCCAAATCTTCTGCATACGCTCCACAACAGAGTCAACACCCGGACAGACAGAAGCCTCCGTCTGTCCTGAAGAAAATCGAGGGTGAAACCCAAAATTGCAGAAAAATGGAGACATCATAGTGTCAGAGCTTGCCCTATTATTAAGAGCAAATTCAGCCAAAGGCAAAAAAAGAGACCCAGTCATCTTGATCAGCAGACACAAAGCATCTCAGATAAGTCTCCAATGTCTGGTTTGTTCTCTCAGTTTGTCCATTGGTCTGAGGATGAAAAGCAGAGGAGAAAGACAATTGAACACCAAGTTTAGAACAAAAAGTCCTCCAAAATCTGGAAACAAACTGGACTCCTCTGTCAGACACAATGTTCTCAGGAATACCGTGTAACCAAACCACGTGCTGAAGGAACAAAGGCACCAATTCGGAGGAGGAAGGCAACTTAGGTAATGGCACAAATGTATCATCTTGGAAAACCTAGAATGAGAGCAAGGCTTGGAGCGAGAGCAAGTCCCACAGGACTGCACAAACTCCCTGACGTCACGAGACAAAGTAGGCCACCAAAAGGACCGACTCACCAAGTCTCTGGTACCAAAAATTCCGGGATGACCGGCCAACGAGGAACAATGAATCTCAGACATCACACTCTTCTTCCACTGGTCTGGGAAAAACAATTTCCCAACAGGGCAGCGCTCGGGTTTATCCTCCTGACACCCCTCCAGAGCCAGTCTCAAATAGGGCGAGATGGCGGAAAGAACTACACCCTCTTTCAAAATAACAGCAGGATCAGATAACTCAGGAGAGTCCCAAGGAAACTCCTCGAGAGGGCATCCGCCTTAATATTCTTAGTGCCAGGAAGAAAGGAAACCACAAAATTAAAACGTGTGAAAAACAAGGACCCACCTGGCATGTCTAGGATTAAGTCACTTGGCTGATTCCAGATAAACCAGATTCTTATGGTCCGTGAGGACCACCACCTGATGTTTGGCTCCCTCCAGCCAATGTCTCCACTCTTCAAAAGCCCACTTCATGGCCAATAACTCCCGATTACCCACGTCATAATTACGTTCAGTTGGAGAAAATTTTCGAGAGAAAAAGCACAAGGGTTACTTTTAGAGGTCTCAGGATCTCTTTGGGACAAAACGGCACCTGCCCCAATTTCAGAGGCATCAACCTCCACCTGAAATGGCAGAGAAACATCAGGCTGCCGTAGAACAGGAGCAGAAGTGAATCTCCGCTTAAGCTCTTGAAGCGCAGAGACTGCCTCAGGAGGCCAATTCACCACATCAGAACCCTTTTTGGTCAAATCAGTCAATGGTTTAACAATAACAGAGAAATTACCAATAAATTTACGATAAAAATTGGCAAAACCCAAGAATCTCTGAAGAGCCTTTAATGAAATAGGTTGGACCCAATCACAGATGGCCTGAACCTTGACCGGGTCCATTTCAATAACAGATGGGACAAAGTGAATCCCAGGAATGAGATCCTCTGTACGCCAAAAAGACACTTTGATCCCTTCACATACAGAGCATTCTCTCTCAAAATCTGGAACACAGTCCGAACATGTTTCACATGAGAGTCCCAGTCATTGGAAAAAATCAAGATATCATCCAAATAAACAATCAGAAATTTATCCACAAAATCCCTGAAAATGTCATTCATGAAGGACTGGAAGACGGAAGGAGCATTAGTGAGCCCAAAGGGCATCACTAGGTACTCAAAATGCCCCTCTGGGGTATTAAACGCCGTCTTCCATTCATCCCCGTGCTTAATGCGAATAAGGTTATACGCCCCCGAGGTCAAGCTTGGTAAACCAAGTAGCACTTTTCACCCTGGAAAACAGGTCAGAAATCAAGGGTAACGGATATTGATATTTCACAGTATATTGTTCAAGAGACGATAATCAATACACGGCCTTAATGAACCATCCTTTTTGGCCACAAAGAAAAAACCGGCACCCAAAGGTGAAGAGGATGGTCTGATATGACCCTTCTCCAATGACTCCTTGATATAAGACCGCATAGCGTCATGTTCAGGTACAGACAAGTTAAAAAGGCGACCTTTAGGGAATTTACTACCAGCACTAATTCAATAGCACAGTCATAGCTCCTATGGGGGGGCAAGGATGCAGATTTACTTTCGCTAAACACATCAGAAAAAGCAGTCAAAAAGTCAGGCACATCTTGAGCCTGGGGAGAGGCAGAAAAAACAGGAGTGTTGGCATTAACACATTGGCAGCCCCAACTGGTTACAGACACAGATTTCCAATCCAAAACAGGATTATGAGACTGCAACCAAGGGAAACCTAGTACAATAATGTCATGCAGATTATACAGCACCAAAAATTTGCAACTCTCCTGATGATCAGGTTCAACCCTCATTATTACCTGAGTAGAGAACTGGGGTTTATTCTCAGCCAAAGTGTAATGTATGTAGTACAGTTCATATAGCGTCTTGTGCTTGGGTGCGATGAAAATACATGAGACACAGGTTTGATATAGAAGGTCTTGTATTACTTCAAACAAGTGGCAAAAATAGTCACACAGTTTGCAGATACAGAAGCAGGAGACACAGCAGGCCAGAGTAACTTAAGCTCAGCAATCACTCTCCACAACAGGTTCAGGATCTTCTTCTCTGTTACCGTAAGTCCATGCAAACGTGGATCTTTCAAAGAGCAGGGTTCCAGAGTCCACAAGTGTTCAGAGTTCCTCAGTAGGAATAGCTGGAGTACATAGTCCAAGGCTTCCAGGAGTCAGGTCACAGGTTCACTGCAGGCTAGATTCTGAAGCACTGATTGCTCAGCTGTGGCTGCTTAAGAAGCAAGAGGGAGAGAATCAGGGCGGGAACATGAAAGCTGAAAACTCCATATTGACTGAGGGCAAGATAGCTGCAGCAAGACAGAAAGCAAAATGGCTGACGGAAAACTGAGTTTCAAGAACATGTACAAAGAACCTTACATTACTCCCCCTTAGGGACAACCTCCGGATGGCCTCAGACCAGGCTTGTCTGGGTACCTCTGATGAAACTGGCGGAGCAAACGAGGAGCATTAACGTTATTGACTGGTTCCCATGAGTTGTCCTCCACTGGGTAGCCCTGCCATTTAATCAAATATTGTAACTGATTCCTGTATAACCTGGAATCTAGAATTCTTTCCACCACAAATTCTTCCTGACCATCGACTAGCACTGGGTCAGGGCAAGGAGAAGAACGTCCAGGAAACGTATTGGGTGTTGCAGCCTTTAGTAGGGATACATGAAAGACAGGGTGGATTCTCATAGTTCTAGGCAGTTGAAGATGACAAGCAACGGCACTTATAATTTTACTGATTTTATAGGGTCCAATGTACTTATGTCCCAACTTAGACGATGGAATCCTTAACTTAAGATTTCTGGTTGACAGCCAGACCAGGTCTCCTACCTTGAAAACTGGTGCAGGTTTACGAAATTTATCTGCTGCTTTCTTGTACCTTTCCTGAGCCAATTCCAGATTCTCCTTTAGAAGATCCATATTCTTCTGTAAAGACGTGATTCTTTCGGCCACTGCTGGTAAAGGCGTTTCTATGGGAAATCGTGGAAGAATGTTAGGATGATAACCTAGATTGGAGTAAAAAGGAGACTGCTTAGTGGAGGCGCTCTGAGAGTTGTTATAAGAGAACTCAGCCAATGGAAGTAGATCCACCCAATCATCCTGTAGGTGGCAGATAAAGCAGCGGAGATACTGCTCCAGAGTTTGATTGGTTCGTTCGGTCTGTCCATTAGTCTGGGGATGAAAAGCAGAAGAAAGGTTTACTTTAATGACCAATGCTGCACAGAAATTTTGCCAAAACCTTGAAGTGAATTGCACCCCTCGATCCGAAATAACCTCATCCGGTACTCCATGTAAGCGAAACACATCTTTAATCATCAAATCTGATGTCTGTTTTGCAGTGGGTAAGCCGACACAAGGAATAAAATGAGCTGCCTTTGTTAAACGATCAACCACCACTAGAATGGTGTTTTTCCCTTGAGAGGTTGGTAACTCCACAATGAAGTCCATAGAAATGGATCCCCACGGGCGGGACGGGGTGGGAAGAGGTTGTAACAGACCAGTTGGTGAGGAGCGAGGTGTTTTGCATCTTGCACAGACTTCACATGAAGTGACATAGTTTAAAACATCCTTCCTGCAAGTGGGCCACCAAAAGAAACGAGAAAGAAATTCCTGTGTCTTTAGAATTCCTCTATGCCCGGCTATCTTGGAATCGTGGATGAGTTGCAATACTCTCAATCTGACTGTTTCAGGAATATACAGACATTGTCCCAGAATCCACACACCATTCTTAAAGACAAGACTTACGTCCCTTGGGGGTTGTGCCAACAAGGAATCCGCATGGTATGCTTCCTTGATGTCCTTAAGTAGGTCTTGATTATGAATCACTCCCAGGAATCTAGAGTCAGGAAGAATAGTCTTAGGAGGAGCAAGTGGACGGGTCTCTGCTGAATGAATCCTAGAGAGTGCATCAGCCTTTCCATTGCGCGATCCTGGTCTATAAGAAATGACAAAATTAAATTGGTTTAAGAAAAGATTCCAGCGAGCCTGGCGAGGAGTCAGGCACTTAGCCGACCTGATAAATTCAAGGTTACGATGGTCTGTCAGGACGACTATTTGCTGTGCAGCTCCCTGAAGAAGGTGTCTCCATTCTTTGAAGGCGGCAATAATGGCCAACAACTCTCTATTGCCCACATCGTAGTTCCTCTCAGCCGAAGACAACTGCTGGGAAAAGAAGGCACAGGGATGCAAGACATTCTTCTCACCTGTTCTCTGAGAGAGTATAGCTCCAACGGCACAATCTGAAGCATCCACCTCTATTATGAAGGCAAGTTCGGGGTTGGGATGTACCAAGATAGGTGCGGTGGTAAATTTATCTTTTAGACGAGAAAATGCTTCCTGGGCTTGGGGAGTCCAGGAGAACCTAGACTCTTTCCGGGTAAGTTGGGTGATAGGTGACACTACCTCAGAGAAATTCCTAATGAAACGTCTATAGAAATTGGCAAACCCGATGAAGCGCTGCACCTCCTTCACATTTCTAGGACTTGGCCAATCCTTGATGGCTTGGGTCTTACTTCCATCCATACTAATTCCTTGTGTAGACAGTACATACCCCAGAAATTGAATTTCGGTCCTATGGAATTCACACTTTTCAAGTTTGATGTAAAGATGGTTTTGTCTTAGACGTTCCAAGACCATTCTCACATGTCCATGATGTTCCTCTGTGGAGTTAGAAAAAATTAGAATATCATCCAAATAAATCACCACGAATGTATCTAGGAGATCCCTGAAGATGTCATTCACCAAGTGTTGGAAAGTGGCTGGGGCGGTACTCAGACCAAAAGGCATAACTAGATATTCAAAGTGTCCATAGCGTGACCTGAATGCAGTCTTCCATTCATCCCCAGGTCTAATACGGACCAAGTTATAGGCCCCACGGAGATCCAATTTAGAGAAAATTTTGGCATGCCGCACTCTCTCCAATAACTCAGGGATTAAAGGCAATGGATAACGGTTTCTAATAGTAACCTTATTGAGTTCCCTATAGTCTACGCAGGGTCTCAGAGATCCATCTTTCTTCTTCACAAAGAAGATGGGTGCACCTGCAGGAGATGAAGAGGGGCGTATGAAGCCCTTGGCTAGATTTTCGTCTATGTAATCCTTTAAAGCCTTTAGCTCAGGCCCCGCCAGGGGGTAGATCTTACCAAAAGGTATCTCGGCTCCAGGCAATAATTCAATTGGACAATCATATGGACGGTGAGGGGGAAGCTGGTCAGCGTTCTTCTTGTCACATAAATCCACATAGTCCTGGTATACAGCTGGTAGTTCAGGGACTGACATGGTTCCTTTAGGAACAGAGCAAGCTGAAACTTCTGGACTCATCTGTTTCTCTGGAAAGTGTAATTCCTTGGTCTCCCAGTTAATGGTAGGGTTCTGAGCCTGCAGCCATGGTAGCCCTAGAATAATGGGAAAGTGGGGAGAAGAGATAAGCATAAAGGACAGTTTCTCTTGATGATCTTTACCCATAAGGACCCTCAAAGGCTCCGTTTCCTGATCCACTGGTCCAGAGGTCAGCAGGGAGCCATCCACAGTTTCCATCTGTACTGGAGTAGCCTTCTTCACTGAACGTATCCCCTGTTTCAGAGCAAAGGAGACATCCATAAAATTCCCACTTGCCCCTGAGTCGATCATAGCAGAGCTAGACACCCAGACTGAGTTAACCCAGAGTTTGATGGAAAGGAAGCAATGAGAATTGTTTTTCCTACAACTCAGCTGGGACACCGCTGAGGAAACTTGAAAAATTGCAGCGTTTACACAGTCATCGTCCTCAGAAGTAACGGAGTTTAAGTCCGAGAAATCAAGATCTGTTGCTGCAGATCTCTCTGGAGCCTGAGGCTCGGACCTGACAGATCTCCTCTCGCAACACTCACAGTGAATGAGTGCTGCAGTAGTCTTACGAGAACGGCTGGGGCAGTTTATAATGAAGTGCCCTGACTTACCACAATAGAAACATAGATTTTCCTTAAAACGATGTTCCTTGCGTGCATCACTAACCCGTCTTTGTAAAGAGTCTACCTGCATGGGTTCAGGTTCAGGTTCCCGTGTGATCCTACTCAAAGGTTCCTTAGCTGGGGAGAAGGTAGGAAAAGGTTAGTGCGATTGCTTTCGAACCATCTCTCTTGCCTGCGTTCAGTCAGGCGAGCATCAATACGGATGCAGTAGTTAATAAAGTCACCTAACGCAGTGGGAGGGTCGGCACGAGCAAGTTCATCCTTAATTAGTGGAGACAACCCCTTTCGAAAAATAGATTTTTTGGCGGAACTGTCCCAGGTGGCATCAAGGGCCCATCTCCTGAAATCCAAGGCATATTCGGCTACCGAGTGCTTACCTTGGCGCAAAGTTAACATGGCTGCTTCAGCTGTTGCACCTCGATTGGGGTCATCAAACACCTGCCCCATGGCTGAAATGAAAGCATCAAGATGATCCAAACATTCATCCTCAGTCTCAATCAGAGGGTTTGCCCACATCAAAGCCTTGTTGGTAAGTAACATAATTATAGTAAGCACTTTAGATCGTTCAGTGGGAAATTGTGAAGCATGTGCAGAAAAAAACAGATTGCATTGGTTAATAAATCCCCTGAATTTTTCACGTTCACCGCCAAAACGAAAAGGGGGCAACTTGGGAATCCCAGAACTTGGGGCTACGGCAGGAGCCTGGACTCGCTCCTCTAGAACCTCAATCCTGGCTCGCAAATCCTGGGCAGTTTGTCCAACCACTTGCAAATTGTGATTAGTGAGGTCCTGTAGGTTTGTAAAACGGGTCTTTATAGTCTGTAAATCTGCAAGGATATTATCAGTCACTCCGCAAAGTTCCTTTATGCGGGCCTCCATTTTCCAGATCTTTTAAGACAGGAGTACTGGAAGGAGAGGAGAAAAGAAAAAAAACAATAGTGTTTACCTGTGGTAACACTGCAGAAAAAAAAACTTAAGGGAATTGCTCACCTGGAATGGTTGTGAGAAGTCACAACCACTGTCATCACAGAAAGTACAACTGGACGTCTGATATCCACAGTTACAGCAGACACAGCCTTCCCAGACCCAGCAGACACTAACGTTTTGGCTTCAGAATCTTGTAATGTATGTAGTACAGTTCATATAGCGTCTTGTGCTTGGGTGCGATGAAAATACATGAGACACAGGTTTGATATAGAAGGTCTTGTATTACTTCATACAAGTGGCAAAAATAGTCACACAGTTTGCAGATACAGAAGCAGGAGACACAGCAGGCCAGAGTAACTTAAGCTCAGCAATCACTCTCCACAACAGGTTCAGGATCTTCTTCTCTGTTACCGTAAGTCCATGCAAACGTGGATCTTTCAAAGAGCAGGGTTCCAGAGTCCACAAGTGTTCAGAGTTCCTCAGTAGGAATAGCTGGAGTACATAGTCCAAGGCTTCCAGGAGTCAGGTCACAGGTTCACTGCAGGCTAGATTCTGAAGCACTGATTGCTCAGCTGTGGCTGCTTAAGAAGCAAGAGGGAGAGAATCAGGGCGGGAACATGAAAGCTGAAAACTCCATATTGACTGAGGGCAAGATAGCTGCAGCAAGACAGAAAGCAAAATGGCTGACGGAAAACTGAGTTTCAAGAACATGTACAAAGAACCTTACACAAAGGGGTAGAATCAATCCCCAGTAGGGGAATAGACTTCCGTAGGGGTATCAAGGGAAACCCACAACGTTTAGCAAAATCAAAATCCATCAGGTTAATAGCTGCTCCCGAATCAACAAAATCCTGAGCAGAAAATGTGGACAGGGAGCAAATCAGGGTAACAGTCAACAGAAATTTAGTCTGAACACTACCCAAGACAACTGAGCGTGCAAAACGTCTTCCCTGCTTAGGGCAGACTGAAATAGCATGAGAGGCATCACCACAGTAGAAACATAACCCATTGCGTTTTCGAAACTCAAAACGCTGGCCCCAGAAGCCACTCTATCACACTGCATGGGCTCAGAAGCTGGTTCACAAGGCAACACCATTCCACGCATACCTCTACGCTCACGCAAACGTCTGTCAATTTGAATCGCCAATGACATAGAATCATTGAGACCAGAGGGAGCAGGGAAACCCACCATAACATCTTTTACATTCTCTGACAGACCCTTCCGAAAAAGAGCTGCCAAAGCATCATCATTCCATTTGGTCAGAACTGCCCACTTTCGGAATTTCTGACAGTACAACTCAGCGTCCTCAAGCCCCTGATTTAATGCCAACAAGGTTTTTTCAGCTTGATCAGTGACATTAGGTTCATCGTACAATAACCCCAGAGCCAGAAAAAATGCATCAACATTACTCAAAACAGGGTCCCCAGGTGTCAGGGAAAAAGCCCAATCCTGAGGATCGCCGCGCAGGAGAGAGATGACAATTTGAACCTGCTGTGCTGCGTTCCCTGAGGTCTTAGGTTTTAAGGCAGAAAACAACTTACAGTTATTTTTGAAATTCAGAAATTTAGCTCGATCCCCTAAAAACAAATCTGGCATGGGGATCCAAGGTTCTACAACCGGCAACCCTGCAAGATAGGTAGCAATACTCCGAACTTCAGTGGCAAGCTGATCCACATGGCCAGACAACTGTGCAAACTCCATTCAGAGAAAAAAAAATCCTCCTCAGCACTCAGAGAAAAAGAGGGAAAAAAAAAGCAACAAACAGAAAAAAAAAAAAATAAATCTCTGACAACTTTGACAACTTTTTTTTTTTTCCACAATATTTTTCCCTTCTGTGAGTACCATATACTTTTCAGTTTGGCCGGTGATACTGTTATGATTTGGTAGCTGAGGAGAGCAGGCAAAAATGGCAATACACCAGAGAGGTTGGAATCTACTGGATCGCAGCACCCTGACTAACCACCACAACTAAAGGCAGCCGTGGAGCGTTCCTACGTTGGTCCTAGACGCCTCGTTACAGCCTGAGAGGCTAACTACACCTAAAGATAGAAAGAGGAAAGCTATCTGCCCCGGAGCAGATCCCCAAAGAACATAGGAAGCCCCCAAACATGTAATGGCGGTTAGACAAGAGGAAATACAGACACAGACAGAAAATAGTATGAGCAAACGCTGGGGCCCAATCTGACTTAGACAGAAAAGGATAGGAAGGATACTTACTGCAATCCAAAAAAACCCTAAAAAAAGCCAACGCTACTAATTGCAAAAACACCTGAGATCACACGACCTCTACCACCTAAATTAGTTCTCTGGTGTAACAAAACTAAGCCGCAGCCACAGAAAAAAAAACTGGAAAAGGCAAATGAACAAACAACAATGGCTCCAGAGGAACCGAGAGGAGACCAAGCCCCCCGGGGAGGGGAACCTGGCCAACCTCACAGAAATGCAGAGAAATATACAAATGGCAAGCACAAAAACAAAAAACAGAAAATATCTTATCTGAGAGCAGGAGAAGAGGCAAGACTCAGCAAGCTTCCAAGTGAAACAGGAAACAAAGTTGAGACAAGAACAATTGATCACCGGCTACCATGATGGGGGGAAACCTCCCTTATATCCAGCCAGTCTGTGATCCCTGATTGCCAATCCTCATAGAATGGTTCAGTACTGTTTGCAACCACCAGAGGGAGCTTCTGCTCAGAATTCATTTCTAAAACATTCATAACAGCCACCATTGATTCCAGCCAATTTTGCGTTCAAAAAGTGACATGATTCCCACTCCCTTCTGATCTCTGCCGTGCGCCCAAACAGTGGTTTCCCCCACACATGCGACATCAGCGTACTCAGGGCAAATTGCACATCAACTTTGGGGGTCTAATTTCTTGTTACACTTGGGAAAATAAAAAATTAGGGGCTAAAAAATAATTTTTGTGGAAAAAAATGATTTTTTATTTTCACGGCTCTGCGTTAAAAACTTCTGTGAGGCACTTGGGGGTTCAAAGTGCTCACCACACATCTAGATAAGTTCCTTGGTAGTCTAGTTGCCAAAACGGGGTCACTTGTGGGGGGTTTCTACTCTTTAAGCACATCAAGGGCTCTGCAAATGCAACATGACGACCGCAGACCATTCAATCAAAGTCTGCATTCCAAAACGGTGATCCTTCCCTTCCGAGCCCTGCCATGCACACAGTGGTTCCCCCCATATATGGGGCATCGGCTTACTCAGGACAAATTGACAACAGCTTTTGTGGTCCAATTTCTCCTGTTACCCTTGTTAAAGTAAAAATTTGGGGGTGAAAACATCATTTTTATGAAAAAAAAGATTTTTTATTTTCAAGGCTCTGCGTTAAAAACTTCTGTGAAGCACTTGGGGGTTTAAAGTGCTCACCACACATCTAGATAAGCTCCTTAGAGGGTCTAGTTTCCAAAATGGGGTCACTTGTGGGGGGTTTCTACTGTTTAGGCACATCAGGGGCTTTGCAAATGCAACATGACGCCCGCAGACTATTCTATCAAAGTCTGCATTCCAAAACAGCATTCCTTCCCTTCCGAGCCCTGTCATGCACCCAAACAGTGACTTTCCCCACATATGGGGTATTGGCGTACTCAGGACAAATTGCACAACAACTTTTGTGGTCCAATTTCTTCTGTTACCCTTGTGAAAGTATAAATTTTGGAGTGAAAACATAATTTTTTGTGAAAAAAAATGATTTTTTTTATTTTCACGGTTATGCGTTAAAATCTTCTGTGAAGCACTTGGGGGTTTAAAGTGCTCACCACACATCTATATAAGTTCCTTAGGGGTCTAGTTTCCAAAATGGTGTCATATGTTGGGGGTTTCCACTGTTTAGGCACATCAGGGGGTCTCCAAACAACATGGCGTCCGATCTCAATTCCAGCCAATTCTGCATTGAAAAAGTCAAACGGCGCTCCTTCCATTCTAAGCTCTGTCGTTCGCCCAAATAATAGTTTATTCCCACATATGGGGTATCAGCGTATTCAGGAGAAATTGCACAACAAATTTTGTGGTTCATTTTCTCTTTTAAACACTTGTGAAAATAAAAAAAATTGGTTCTGAAGTAAATTTTTGGAATGTTAATTTTTTCCTTCCACATTGCCTCAGTTCCTGTGAAGCTATAAAGGGTTACTTAACTTCTTGAATGTGGTTTTGAGCACCTTGAGGGGT